>JABTXL010020218.1:2708464-2793388 GCA_025134845.1 Neodon shergylaensis
CACACACACACACACACACACACACACACACACACACACACACACACTTTGGTCCTGAAATGGAAGCCAAAGAAACACACTCTGTCCCTGACCAACTCAGCACAAAAACCAACCAATCCCTGAACATGAAATCCAGCCAATATCTGAGATTGCCCAAACTCAGGGATTGAAATCTGACCAATTCCCACCCTGAAAATTTTCACCCTGGAAAAACTTCACCCCTATGAAGCCCTATATAAGCCCTGTGCCTGTTGAGTTTCTGTTGCTCTTTTCCCACCCTGGCAGAGGCAGCCACCCTCCTGGATTCTTCCCTCCCAATAAATCTCTTGAATGAGGTTTGGGTGAGGTCTTCTTTCACCAGAATGGAGTGGCTGGAGCAGAGCAGAGTTGAGCAGAACTGTAACAACTTTGCTGGGGAAACCTTCCCTTGCCAGAGTAGAGTTGTTACATTGGGAAAACCTTTTCCTGGGGCAGGACTATAAGCTGCTACGCTTAAGGTGACTCTGTGGTACTCCTGGGCTCCCAAATGCCAGGATCCCTTTCCATCTGAGCTGCAATACTCAGTTTCTGGTTGTAATAATAATAGTTGTTTCTGGTTTTCCTTACATCAAGAAGGAAGGTACTCTAAGTTGTCCTACTGGCAAGAACTCAGAGTCAGACACTAGTACCTTTCAAGAGGAGTACTGTAAGATGGTCCCTATATTTGAATTGTAATTGAAAGATCACTACTTGCCTCTTCTGACTGGTGGGATGTGTGCTGATCTTCAACAGGCACTTCGGAGTTGTTAGGCTTGAGTGGTGTCCTTCCTCACTCCTGTTTGTTAGCCCCATTCCTTCCATAGCAGAGTGATCACCAAGGGGGGAGATAGAAGAGGAAGTTGTCATGACAACAGAAGCAGTTTTCCCTCAATTGCCCAGACAATAGGCACTAGGTAAGTTGTCATGACAACAGAGATGTCTGAGCTACCCAGAGGGGAAAAAAAAAGCAAGCTCCAATTATAGCAAAATCGAAAGCCTTGCTCCTGGTTGCTTAATCTTTAGAAGCACAATGTCTCAAGCTTTGACTCCTTGTTTTCTGCCTAATCCAGAGGCTTCAAAACCGAAAAGCCAAGCACATGAGTACTTTTGGAGGACAAAAACCAAATTAACCAAACCTATTGTTAAAAATCTTGACTCTAGGGGGCAGCAGATGTAGCTCAGGGGCAAAGTGCTTGCCTAGCATATACATAAATCATGAATTTGATCCACAGTGTCACACAGACACATACACACACAAATTCTGACTCTAGCCTATCAGAGACATACTAATACTTTGTTCTTCCTAATACCCAACTCCCACCTCGGTGGCTCCTAGAGCACCCCTCCCATATGACTTCTAATGATCATACAAACTGCATGATTTCACATTTCTTTCTGGGGAAAACTGCTCCTGTCTCATGTATATTTTTCTGAATACCAATTCTTTGCTCTTTAGTTTATTCACGGTTCCTAAATAGTGAGCCCTCTAGTGGATGGATCTACAACTGCATTTCTTTGAATACATTCTTCCAGAGACTTGCCCATAAGACTTCTTGCCTCTAACTCAGGTAGACTGCTTCAGTGGGTGACTCCATCATGGTCTTGATCTCTTTGCTCATAGTCTCACTCCTCCCACTCTTCAACTGAACCTTGGGAGCTCAGTCCAGTGCTCTACTGCGGGTCTCTGCCTCTGTTTCCATCAGTTGCTGGATGAAGGTTCTATGGTGATATTTAAGATATTCATCAGTTTGACCACAGGGCAAGGCCAGTTTGGGCACCATCTCCTCTACTGCTTAGGGTCTTAGCTAAGGTCATCCTGTGGATCTCTGGGAATTTCTCTAGAGCCAGGTTTCTTGCTAACCCCATCATGGTTCCCTCCTCAACTCCTCCCTTTTCCCCTCCTCTTCCTTTTTTCCCCTCCCTTCTCCCTCCACTATTATGTTCCCCATTTTGCCAGGTGATCTTGTCTATTTTGACTTTTCAAGTGGATCTATATATGTTTTTCTTTGGGTTCACCTTGTTACTTAGCTTCTCTAAGATCATGAACTATAGGCTCACTATCCTTTGTTTACAGCTAGTATCCACTTATGAGTACATACCATCTTTATCTTTTTGGGTCTGGGTTACCTCACTCAGGATGGTATTTTCTATTCCATCCATTTGCATGCAAAATTCAAGATGTCATTGTTTTTTACTGCTGAGTAGTACTCTTCTAACACCAGCTGGCCTGGGAAGGAACAAGCATGGGATGAAACCAGTCCCTCTGAATGTGGTTGACAGTTGCATGGCTGGGGCAGACTGAGGGGCCACTGGAATTGCCACCAGGATTTGCCTCTGCTGCTTGTGCTGGCTTTTTGGGAGCCTGTTCTCTTTGGATCGACATCTTGCTCAGCCTAGATATAGTGGGGAGGGCCTTAGACCTTCCCCAGGGTCACGGTGTGCCTTGTCCTCTCTGGGGAATGGATGGAAGGTGGGTGGGTTGGGGGTGGAGGGAATGCGAAGAGGGGAGGGAGTGGGAATTTGGATTGGGTATTATGATGAAAAAAGTTGGGTTTTTTAAAAGACTTCTTGCCTCATAGTGGGGACAGGAAAACATGTACAGAGTTAGCAGAGGGAAAGAAAACAGATTATCCCTTTTCTAAAATAATATCTTTATTATTTTAGACTATCTTGACCTCTTCTTTAGTTGTGTGAAACTTGTCTGCAGGTACCAAAATCATTCATAGGAGTTTTTGATGCATTTTAACATTGCCTTCCTAGGAATGAACAGCAGGTCAGCAAATAGTCTAGAGTCCCTTTTCTACCTAACATGCCTGTGTTGACGTCCCAGTAACAAAGATTGCTAGTTACCCAGAGCTACTCAGCTTGACCTCAGTCCCACCTCCTATCCTGTGCCCATTCAACCAGCTACTGCCCACATTTTGTCTGCTCGTGTTTATATGCAGGTTGGCATGTGCTTATAACAGAGTGTGCCACTGTACAGTTATTACAAAGTTACTTAGTAGTTGCTTGATGCCTAAACAGGACACTGTGGCTTGCCTAAAAGTGGGCTGTGGCTTATTATTAATGTGAATAAAGCCTGAAACCCAAATCTGTGCCATCAATAATAACCCTCTCTTGAGCTTCCTAAAGCTAATGTGACCCCAGTGTGCTAAACAGGAATCCTGGATGCCCTAAACTGGCTAAAGAAGTTGACAGAGAACTCATGTTTGTCTAGACCTTCTTTTGGGGCCTTGATGTTCCAGTAAAAGAACTAGAAACCTTCAGCCTGGGAAAACCCAATGGAAGAGGAGAGAAATATTATAATTCTCAGGAGCCCAGAGTCAAGGTCACGATAGGGTTCTTCAGGAGCCAGTCAACTGTCCGTCTAGCTCTAGGGCTAGTCATTGTCTTTCGAACCTCTCCTCAACCACTTGTCTCCCCTACATAGTGGTCTTCTCCCGCAGTGCTGCCAAAAATAGTGGGTGTTTTGCACATGCTTCTGCTTTGTCTTCCCAGATGGTCTAAATGATTCAGAGGAAAGGGTGGATTCTCACCATCCCTGCAGGGTTAGCCCCTGGCTCTGAACACAGCAGCCAAAGGCAAAGGCTGTCAAACTGCACAGACAAAACTTCTTGACAAAACTTGTTATTAATACAATAACTTGAGAACTAGAAAAATTACAAAATAGCAGCAAATCCTCTCGGGGACTTACTTTTGGAAGCTTGTTCACCTCTTCATCCGCTATTGAGTACTCCACCCCATCTCCAATTTCTTATCCTGCTTGTCTCCCCTGACATTTATCACTCCTTCCCATCTTCATACCCCTTCTCCACTGGGCATTTATTTCCCAGGCTGGCTAGGGTCTAGCTTCCTTCTCTAGCTTCTCAGCACTCTGCTCCTAGATATGCAGAAAAATTCAATTCTATTTCAATAACCATGGAAATCGCAAAGTTATATTGAATGGCACATTGACACTCCCCAACACATAAATATTTACCACTCAGAATCTGTCGTAAATATCTAATATCCAAACCCAGGCCCCTTTATCCTTGGATTTTAGGCTATTCATCTTTCCTGGACCATAAAAGATATATATTAAAATTAAAAAGAGCCAAGAGCAGCTTACTTTACTAGATATATTTTTCCCTTCTCTATGAAATTACATTTTTAAGCCTGGGAAATGTTTCCAAATAATTTCCCTCAGATTTACTGGATAAAAGGAGAAAAATTGGATTTATAAAAACAGAACTAGCAGTTTGATCTAACTTTCTCCTTTAGAAGTTTTTCTCTCAATACCTATATTCTGTAGTTGTATCTTCTAGTTGGGTTAGTGAAGAGTGGGGTACAAGGTCCTGAACTCGATCACTAGGAAGATTCTTTTAAAAAACTTTACTTACCGCTCTCACTTTTCAATTCCTTCTGAGATACTCTGTTTGCCTCTGGTTCTTTATCTGTATAATGGACCCAGCAAAGCTCTCCTGTAGAAAGAGTGTGAAAATTAATTGCAGAATGCATGTGAGATGAATCAAGATCTTTGATAGCAGAGGCTAAAATGGCAAGTGAGCAAAGCCTTCAGGCCGCCAAACTGTAACCGTTCCAAGTTGAAGAGCAGGACAGTGAACTCACTCTGACATACATACATAAATACAACATATATACACACATACAACTCTCCCTGAAGACCCTGATAAATCAAGAGTAGGACAGCAAAGTTCTCTGATGCGCAGACTTTAATTTTTTCCTATGTTCAAAGTGCTACTTACTCCCTTTGGAGAAGCCAATGGCTATGGAGCCATTGTACAGTGGGGCAAATAGTAATTGCATTACCTGTCAAGTACTTCATTACTGAGTGAGAATCCTTTCTGAGTGGACTCTTTAGTTTGGGACCCTGACAAGATATGGGCATCACAAAACAAAAGGTTACTCCATTCCTTATGTCCTGAAGCATGTGGTTCATTAGCCCAGTTGTCCATTCAACAGATATCTACTGAGTGTCTATTAGGTTCCAAGCATGGCACCTGTCACTGGGAATACAGTAGTGAACAAGTCTATATATGAGTTAACAGATGGCAGAGGAAGGGATAGGGTTTCTTTGTGAATTTCTGGCCTGAGTTTGTGTGCCACTGAAGCCCAGTAGCAGACTTGCCCTCCTAACAATTCACTTTTGAGTGATGTAATAGTTAGGAGTTACTATGATCAGCCATACCAATATCTCATCTACAAAACAACTTTTCAGTTGGGTTCTGTAGCCGCAGAGTCCTTGTTATAAAGATCCCTCAATGTCCCTTGAACTGTGCAAAATGTTTAGCACATATATATATACACACATGTGGCAAGCCCACACAATATACATGTATCTTGTGCTTATAATTTATAGAACTACATCAGGTAACTAGGGTGACTTACTCTTCCTGTTCTACCTTGAACTTCTCCAGTGTTAGCGATGAGAGACTACTAGTCTCTGGGGCCTCCTCAGTTCTGGGCAAACTTGAGTTGGTAGGTGTAAACATCCTAAGAAAGGAGATTTCATTTCAGGCAATCTCTTAGCTGAAGCTTTTCCTGCAGAGAATTCAATACTTTCATTTATGTAATCATCTTCTATTTGAAGGACATATTTCTCATATGGGTATTTCTTCCCTCTTCTCCCCCACACCCCATCTATTTCTTTTATCTCTTTCTGTCCCTACTTTCTGCTTCCCAGCTGTGGCACAGCTACTCAATGTTGTAAGTCAGGGGTTGTATTAATAGACTTTCTGCTGTCTACAACATACTGCTCACTACCTGTATAAAACACACCTCCTCTCTGTTAATGTGTCTATCAAAAGACATGCATTCTACAGAAATGTAATGCATATTGGGTAATAAGTGTTATTATAGATTTACTGATTCCCTTTTCAGATCAGCTAATTTGTTTTTTTTTATTTTTTTATTTTTTTTTTAAGATCAGCTAATTTGTAAAGAATCATACAGCTCTTTGAAGAGTGAGCAACTGTAACCTACTTTGTCTAGCTCATTTGGTCACTTAGAACTTTTAGAATTCTTAGCTTTAAGTCAAAATCACTTTTAAAAGTACTATATACCAAACAATCTAATTCTAAAGCTTTTTAAATTCATTGAAGTCAATTTCATCAAGTCAAAATATCTCAGCTTCACTGTGGCTGTTGTTCTGTTTCCCTGTCAGAAATAATCTGACATTGAGATGCTGACACTTTGGTGGTTTTAGATGACTCCAAATGATGTTACACATTTTCAAAAGGCAACTAGGTATATGTCTCTAAATGAAATCATATCACTTATGCACAACATATAGCTGCTTAGCATATAATTTTGTGGTCAACACAAAGCATGTAGTGGGCCAGTTTAGTGAGCCATTTGTCTGTATGACATTGGATATGAGGCATTTATGGGTGGTCTGGCTTTTACTCTGGCTTCAAATACCACCTTTTATCTCTTGCAATTATAGGAAGAAGACATCATACGAGAAAGCCGCTTCTATTTTCGTGGCTATGGCCTCGGACACTGCCTACAAGCAAGGGATGGAGGTCCAATGGAAGGTTCCAGAATTTATAGTCCCCAACCTCCAGCCCCTCTTCAAAAGGAGGGAGAAACCATGAGGAAACTCTATGTGGACCGAGCCAAGAGAATCGACACCATCTCCAGGGCTGTCTTTCCCTTTACTTTTCTTGTCTTCAATATCTTCTATTGGGTTGTCTATAAAGTTCTAAGGTCGGAAGACATCCACCAGGCACTGTGAACAGGGTGGGGGCTATAGTATACAGCTGCTGGCTTCCTGCTTTCACCCGGGTGGGCTTTTCCCTTCCATCAAACTCTATCGGGAGCTTCAACAGTTTCTTCTTGACTTCCCCCTCATAACTTCAACCATCAGTTCCCAAGTTATAATAGAACTGCCTAGTGCCAACGGTGGCTATACTACAAACACAGCTTATCTACTCAATCCAGATTTCCTGCTTACTCTGCATTTCTCATTGTTTGTCCATGTGCCTGATGCCAGAGTGACTGTCTGTCATTGCTGGGGATCCTCTGTGAAGAATATTTAGACTACTGGACTCTGGGTTTGGTCATCTTCATCTTTCCTACTCCCATCCAGAGCCTGCCCTTTATTTGGCACTTCTCTCCCTCCCACTGCAAGCTCAAATATGGAGTCCTTTTAGTCCACAAGTACTGCTCTGAATGACCTAGTCAGAGGCCCTTACTGAGAGAGAGACAAAAGCACGTGTTCCCACTACTTAACAAGGATGTGGCAGTCACCGGCTGCTCTGGGCTAGAGGACTGGTCCAGCAGAGAGGTTCACTTCTAGAAAAGCTACCATTTTTAGAACTGGGGCAAAAACCTAGGACTCTTAGAAAGTTTACCCTTCCAGATCTAACTAAACTTCCTTGTCCCAGAAGTATTTTCTCTAGTCCTTAATTAGGGTTGCCACAGGCTTTGTTATGCTGCTGGGTAGGAAAAAAGGTGTGTGTGGGGGGCTTATTCTTTAAGAAATGCATTTGATGATGTAGAAGAGGGGAGATGAAAGGTACTAAAACCTAGGAAGAGTGGAGTTCAGAAGCAATATTTAGAGAAACGCTTACGTTTGTTTCTTCTTTTTCTCTAAAGTCTCTTAATTTCCAGGAATCTCTAACTGCACCTCCTCTTGGCAAGCGAATAATGGCACCATAAAACCTTGTTCTGAATCACGTAGGCTTCAATGTTCCTGAGGAGAAACCAGGCATGCAGAGGGTGTCCCTATCTAGGCATCTAGAGAACTCAACCTACCTCGGGTTGTAGTTGTA
Organism: Neodon shergylaensis; assembly: GCA_025134845.1. Lineage (NCBI taxonomy): Eukaryota > Metazoa > Chordata > Mammalia > Rodentia > Cricetidae > Neodon > Neodon shergylaensis. The sequence continues at coordinate 2,716,258 of JABTXL010020218.1, forward strand.
CAACTTAGAGAGCCATAGTTTGGGTTGTTTCTTTACCCTTTTTGTGCTTCCCTTTCTTCTTCATAGGATTCAGATAAGGCTACAAGAAAGGTCAGGATAGAATGGGTTGGTGTGTCGCTCTGTGTCATAGGGATGCACTGGTCTAGTACAATGTGTTCGCTGAAGTGATCTGTGAAGAACACAGAAATGAGATGAGAAAAATACAGATATGATGATAGCAGTTGGAACACACAGACAAATAACCTCTTAAAATACTGTGTCCTTTTCTCTGGGTCCAAAATAATAATTAACTATGTAATATGAGTTCTCTTCCCTCCCTTCCAACTCCCCTCCTTCTTTCTCCCATTTCTCCCTCTCTTCTATCTCAGCTCTTCGTTGTTTCTCCATTCCACATACATTCCTAATTCAAGTCAATTAAGTCCAATGGTCAATGTAAATTCTATAGAACACAGACAAGACCAGCCTTCTTTCTCCATTTTCATACTGAATTTATCTTATTCATTGAGATACCCTCTGATCGCCCTTGATTCGGGAGACAGTACTTTGGAATGACCAAGGTAGCTGGCCTAGCTTTCTTTCTTTCTCTTTCCTTTCCTTTCCTCCCTCTTTCTTTCTTTCTTTCTTTCTTTCTTTCTTTCTTTCTTTCTTTCTTTCTTTCTTTCTTCCTTTCTTCCTTCTTTCTCTCTTTTTTTGAGACAAGGTCTTTCTATATATCTTAAGATATCCTGGTACTTATTTGCAGCCCAGGCTAGCCTTGAACTCATATTCCTCCTGTCTCAGCCTTCATGGTTAGGATTAACGCCATGTGTATTACCATATTCAGATCTAGAAATTACTTTTACCGGACACGTTAGCACTCACATACAAAGAATCAAATTTAAGAATTCATTTATAGAAGGAGATTAAATTGAAAAGGGAAAAGAGAGCCCCTGTGTTCCTATTTCTGCCCAGGTAGTGCCAATCAATGAGAGGCCACAAGCAATACCCCTTTGAAAGGAGCAGAGAGTATCTCTTTGATACTGTCCCTAAAGGGGCTGGGGTGTCAGGCTGCTGCAGCCCGGAGGCGGGGACAGTGGGGGTGGACTATGGAGATGAGCTTACTGCACAGAGCTCTACTTGTTACAGATCTTGTCCAGATGGGCCAACTACACAAATCTGCCCTGTTGGAAGTCTCAAGAACAATGCCCTGGAGACAGCTACAGTACTGAGCAATAAAGGCTGTCCAACTGGGACTCAGATCAGGGCATCAGCTGGTGCTGGGTGCCGAAGAAGCCAAAGTACCAACCAACATAATAGACCAAAGGAATTCACAAAGCCACTCAGAGTCAATGCCAGGTGGAAGGTATTATCCTTCTCACTGGAGGCCCTGCAGAGGAAGTATTTGCATAATGCCAAAATCGAATCCAGTGCAAATGGATTTCAATTTTTTTTATTCTTCCCACATATGTACAGGTCTTACTGAGGGAGTTTGACATTTAGCAATCTGTTCAATCACAAAATTGCTAAATTTTGGGTCCTTCTTACCAATGAATTGATAAAAGGTGACAGAAGAGTCTCACTTGGAGGTCATGCCCACTTAGCAGCTTTCTTGCAGTTCTTACCACCCCCTGAGACCAATACTAATTTATGTCTGAATCACATCTGATGTGATTCTGAGGTTTAAACAGCATTTTTAAATAGGGGTGGGAGCTTCCTTTGAAGATAAAGTGTTTGGGATATTTTCATTAATTCTTTGTTAATATTTAATGTTGGAGAAGTTTTTCATAAATATATTTTAGGAGGAAAGGCTTTATTTATTCAGTTGTTAAGGCTACTGGTACCTCCACCTCCCTTCCAGCTTGTCCTGCCTTGTAGAATTGCCGGGGATTTAGCCTCTTCTTTCCCTTTCATCTACTAGTAGGTCCTTTTGCTCTCTCCACATTCACAGGCCAAGCAAAAAGGAGCTTTCTAAGTGGAAGAAATGTACTGAATAAAATACCCCCCCTTTATCTTTACCATAAGCATTTCCCACCTATCAAAAAAGAGCAGGCACCCTTCTGTTTAAAGTGTTAGACTGATCCAAATTTACTTTTTCTTTGGGCTGAGTTGTGAAATGCCTCCCTCAACTTTATCCAGAATATATTACTTTCTTCGAAATTTTTTATCCCACCACTCAATGGTCTGTATCAGTGTTGGTATTATTAGTCTTATCTCATTATTCTAGCTACCAAAATCTCAAAAACTGGACTTGACTACTTTGGGATTCATTTTGTTAGGCTGCACTGTTAAGGAACACTTATCAATCTAGTTCAGGCGCCCCCCAGGGATTAGAAAGCTAGGTTCCACTCATCAGTTCAGTGGTTGAGGGCAAGAGATGCATTTTATATAACTTGGTAGCCTGCATAGCTCTTAGTGCCTACTAATACACAATATATGCAATTAGAATAAAAGCCTATCTTTCCACTTGCTATATCATATGTTTCTGTTCATTCCCTTTCCATTAATTTATCGAGCACAGAAAAAGAGATCTGGAAGAAAGGCTACAAAATCAGAATTCATATAGATATATACACAATGCAATCTCCAGGTATAACAGAAACAAAATTAAGAAGACACTAAAACCGTGGAGGTTCATCACTGAAAAAAAAAGAATTATAATGTTCTTATTAAACATTAATACTATACCATATATTAAGACTTGGATCAAGCTATAATTAAAGTCCCAATCACTAGATAAACACTGTCAGTGACACGTGAGTAGAGTAGTGGGAATTTAGACAGCGCTACCATCTGCTTCCGCCTGTTCTACATGTTGTTTCTGTTTAGGAGACAGTCATCTCGGAAGGGAAAGCAATTAAGATGTTCCTCCCAGCCTCACATTCTGCTCTCCCACAGTCTCCAGCTCGAATGTTTATAGTCTACAAATGCAGGCTGATGGCTTATTAGTCAGATCAGCTTGTTAGCGGGCCTTAAGCTGAGGGAGAAACGGCCTCTGGGCCCATTCTCCCTCACAAACGATCTTCCCTGTGGAAAGCAAAGAAAGTTTGCTGACATGAAGCCACCTGAAGAAGCCACATGAGAACTCAACTATCACTACTCCTGAGTAGCTCTTTTCTGTCCCCTGTTGTCACTGTAAAGCTTTATACAAATGCCCTGCTGTGCTATGCTTTGTGGTGTGTTACTTTAAAAAAAAATGATCTCACTATTCATTTCCTAGAATAACGGGAAATTCTTGCCATCACCTGAATCCAGGGACCATTCTTGTCTTACAGAATGGATCTGGAAAAAACACAAGCAAAGTCTCTATTTTACTAGCTTCCTTTCATGACAGTTTGATGTCGAAGACACTGTGGTACTTTAGTACCAGACAGAGCCTAGATCTGAACGACAATTCCCTCAGCCTCGGTTTCTTCTACAATGCTTGAAGAAATCCACGACACAGTAACTACATAACCTTGACCAAATGACTCAACTATTCTGCACTTTGGTCGTCACATCTGTTAGTGGAAGATAACAGTAACTACCTCGGAGTGTCACTGTGGGAATTCGACAATGCAAGTATTTAACTCAGAATGTAGCACACGGTAAATTGCTCAATAAAAATTAGCTATTGCCTAAAAGTCTCTCTTCCTCATCTGTCAAGTTTCTAATACTTGGACCTGTTTAAGACTTCACGTTTCCAAATTAAGTATGGGCTTCTCTCTAAAGCCGCACTCGCAAGAAAAGCCAGGCTAAAATCACTTCTCTTATATTATCAGTCTTTTCAGTGGCACTAGACACTTATTAAGATACAGCATGCTTTAAAAAACTGTCCATGGTTGGAAAGCAGTGTGGAGGTTTCTCAGGAAATTCGGAATCAACCTACCCATGGACCCAGCAATAGCACTCTTGGGAATATACCCAAGAGAGGCCTTATCATACAACAAAAGTATATGCTCTACTATGTTTATAGCAGCATTGTTTGTAATAGCCAGAACCTGGAAACGACCTAGATGCCCTTCAATTGAAGAATGGATGAAGAAAGTATGGAATATATACATATTAGAGTACTACTCAGCAGTAAAAAACAAGGACTTCTTGAAGTTTGCAGGCAAATGGATGGAAATAGAAAACACTATCCTGAGTGAGGTAAGCCAGACCCAAAAAGAGGAACATGGGATGTACTCACTCATATTTGGTTTCTAGCCATAAATAAAGGACATTGAGCCTATAATTCGGGTTCTTAGAGAAGCTAAATAAGAAGGAGAACCCAAAGAAAAACATATAGGCACCCTCCTGAATATTAACCTTCATCAGGCAATGAAAGGAGACAGAGACAGAGACCCACATTGGAGCACCGGACTGAAATCTCAAGGTCCAAAGCAGAAGCAGAAGGAGAGAGAACACGAGCAAGGAACTCAGGACCGCGAGGGGTGCACCCACACACTGAGACAATTGGGATGTTCTATCGGGAACTCACCAAGGCCAGCTGGCCTGGGTCTGAATAAGCCTGGGTTAAAACTGGTCTCGCTGAACATAGCGGACAATGAGGACTACTGAGACCTCAAGAACAATGGCAATGGGTTTTTGATCCTACTGCACCTATTGGCTTTGTGGGAGCCTAGGCAGTTTGGATGCTCACCTTACTAGATCTGGATGGAGATGGGTGGTCCTTGGACTTCCCACAGGGCAGGGAACCCTGATTGCTCTTTGGGCTGACGAGGGAGGGGAACTTGATTGGGGGAGGGGGAGGGAAAGGGGAGGCAGCGGTGGGGAAGAGACAGAAGTCTTTAATAAATAAATAAGTAAATAAATAAATTACAAAAAAACTGTCCATGGGAAATTGCTGAATATCTCTGAGTCTTAGTCAGTTTCTTTATGCTTTGTTTGGTTTCAGGCATGTACAACCTGCAGCTAATAGTCTGTCTATGTTACAGGACAGGTATAAATTTCTACAACACATTTGTAGACCACAACACCATGCTGCCAATGTCAAACAACAGAGAAATGGGGGAATGAAAATGAATTTCTCTCAAAATGAAGAATAGAAACTACTATCCGCTGGGCGGTGGTGGTGCACACCTTTAATCCCAGCACTCAGGAGGCAGAGGCAGGTGGATCTCTGTGAGTTCGAGACCAGCCTGGTCTACAAGAGCTAGTTCCAGGACAGGCTCCAAAAGCTACAGAGAAACCCTGTCTCAAAAATAAAAAAAAAATAAAAATAATAATAAAAAAAACCAAAGGGGGGGAAAAACTACTATCCATCTGCCTTTGGATTTCTCTGTAAGTATTATTCTAGTGCCCCACTTCCAGTTACCATCAAGTTCCTTCAAATGAATGCCTTCACTATGATTCCCACACCCCACCTCACCAATTACTCCTTATTATGTTGTAATCTCTTGCTTCTTCCTCCTACCCAGTCTGCAAATGCTCTCTCTGTATTCCTTATACTGCCTTCAGAATTGCTATATTAAGTCAAAGCTTTTCTAATCTGTCATGCTTCACTCTCTCACATTTGCCACAGCTGCCACATCTGCTTTGCCACATCTCTTCTGCCGTGGCTTTCAGTCTCCAGTTCCATCTCTTGCTTCTCTGACCATTTGTTAGTTGTGTGTATGTGAGTGAGTGTGTGTGTGTGTGTAAAGCATATACATGACTATGCAGGTAATGCACCTATATGCACACATGTGAAGGCCAGAAGAGGATGTCAAGTGTCTTCCTCTACCACTCTCTGCTTTACTTCCTTGGCCCCAGGTTTCTCACTAAACTGAGAGCTCACTGTTTTGACTAGACAGGCTGCCCAGCAGCTCCCAAAATCTGCCCGTCTCAGCCCCACAAATGCTGTGCTTACAGGCATTTATAGCCAGACATTATTGAATTTGTTCCATTCTCTTTTGTTTTGTTTTTCGAGACAGGGTTTCTCTGTGTAGCACTGGCTGTCCTGGAACTCCCTCTGTTGACTATGCTGCCAAAACTCACAGAGACCTGTCTGCCTCGGCCTCCCAGGTACTGGGATTAAAGGTATGTGCCACCACCACCCTGTCCATTTTGGGATTTTTAACATGGCTGTTGGAGGTATTTAACTCAGCTCCTCCTATTACACAGTTAGTGGTATTCCGTATTGAGCCATCTCCCCAGCCCCTTGAGTTCTTATTCTTCAGACATTCTATTCATTGCCGAGTTCACAGATCTTCACTGTACACTAAAGCTTCAATGTTTGTAATCATTTTCATGGCTAGGACAACCAATATGCTTAATGGTTCTTAATTACTAACTCCATTCCACAAATATCCCAAATTCAGCATTCCTAGAACTGAACAACTTATAATGTCCTTCCAACTTTGCTATTCTTGCCCAGTCCTCTCAATCCTGACAAGGGGGACTTGAATAATCCTAACAAGGAAGGAAGGAGGCTATCTACTCAGTCACCAAAACCAGACATCTTAGAGTCAAAGATCTTTAACAACTCCTTCCATAGCCCGCAAACACATCAATCACCAACTCCTACTGAATACTCTACTTTTAAAATAGCCCCCTTTCCCCTATCTTCCCTGACTGCATTTTCTTCAAGCACTGAGTCCATGGTTGTCCTACCTTCCACAGTGTTGTCAATTTCACCATAAACGGTCTATTTCTCACACATCTGAGTTTTCAAGCCATGAGTAGCTTCCTCCACACCTCAGGAAAAAGCCCATGTTCCTCAAATGGCCTACTCTGGATTTTTCCTTCTGGGCCCCACCAGCGTGTCTACTCATTTACTACTCCTGTCTCTAAACTACGTTCTCCATTTAATCATGGTGATCTAGCTACAGAATCATGAATCCCGCCACAGATACCAAACAGAGCCTGTCTCACACACCATGCTTTTGTGCATCCTTATCCCCTAGTGTTGAAATACTTGCCTTGACTTCTGCCACCTCAGGGATTTTTTTCATTCTGTCAAAACTTACCCAGAAATCATGTTTTCTGTGAAGTATTCTCAAGCCCAATATTCAGATAGATTTAGACTCATCAATAATGTTCTGTATTAGCTCTATATATGTAAGATTATATATGCTGTTTTGCCTGTGTCTCTCACACAGAAAATTGAGTTTGAAGCTAGGAATCAAAATGTATGTATCACTATCTGACCCATACCAAATCTATTCATAAAAGGAATTAGTGTTTGCTATATAATATTTTATGTAATGGACACTGTAGCTCTTAAATTTTTTTCAACCACTGAATTGCAATGCTAGTTCTTTCCAAATATATTTTCCTTGAAAAGGGTCATATTCTTCGACTGCCATGCATTCTTGCATGCTTTGTTTGGGTGGGGGAGTTGCCAACATTTCAGTAGCATTTCACCATGAAGATAAACCTTTGAGGTATCCAGGCAAGAAGTGAGGGTAGGGAACAAAAAAAATTGAAGTAACGTACTCTAGTCTCACAACAGAAGCAAAACACTCTTTCTCAGTGCATTGCCTTATCAGAAGGGCAAGAGATTTTCACATCTTCAACAGACTCCAAGGTCTTAAGGGAAGAAAAAGCAGGCACCCTCCCACATCCGCACACGCACACACTGATGCATGAATTCAATCAGAGTAACCCTACTTTTAGCTCATACTTTACTACAGCATTTTGTTTGGTGGAGATGGGGAGATAGTTTACTGCTTTTACTGGTGCTTTGAAATTTGTGACAAATCAAAACTGTATTGCCTATAACTTTCAGATATAAGCCATTTAATGTCAAAGGGTACTCCAGTTATACATTTGGCTGATATATGAAAGCCTTGTTTGGGGGCATATTAACTGGCTTGTTAATCCCATGACACAAACAAGCTGAGGGAGGAAAGAGTGATATTGGCTCACAACTTCAATGGCTTCCGTCTCCTGACCCCATGTGCCTGGGGGTAAGAGTGAGAGCACCCACTCACTTCATGGCTGACCAGAATGGGAGCTTTTCACTGGATGGCGCTCGGGAAGCAGAGCTCTAGAGGGAACTCTTGATGCTGGTTTTCTTCTCTTGCCCCTTTTAGGCAGTCTGAGACCCTGCCTCAGGGGATGGTATCACCCACATTAAGAGTAGATCTTCCCTCCAGTTACTCCTCCCTGGGAATTCCTTCATAGAAGTGCCCTCAGTAATTTCCTAGGTGATCCTAAATCCAGCCAAGTTGACAACAAAGATTAATCATCACAGGAGCAAACAGACGAAAGTGGAAAAAAAATAGCTGTGACAAAATTCTAATAATTAGGTATCTTTCTTACTGTAATTCCCTTTTCAAGTGATCAACCTATAGACGTCTAAAAAGATGTACTAACGGACTTCCCTTTACACTTGCGAACAATGTCCACTGGCTGATCTCTGTCATATCAGTCCTCAGTTTCTCACAATTTTGTTGTTGTTGTTCTTTCGAGACAGAGTTTCTCTGTATAGCCCCGACTGTCCTGGAACTTTTTCTGTAGACCAGGCTGGTCTCGAACTCAGAGATCCATCTGCCTCCGCCTCCTGAGTGCTGGGATTGCATGTGTGTACCACCACTGTCTGCCCAGTTTTTCACAATTCCTGCACCACTTCAGATAGGAGATTCACTGTCAGATATACGACTTGAACCACTAAGAAGAGCAAGACTGTTTCAGACACTGCTCACAGCAATACATCGGTTATCTTGAGTGCATTTAATGCTCATCTCATTCTCAGAGTAACAAATATTTGACTCTTAGAAAACTATCTCATAGGCTTTCCCGTAAGACACCTATCAAGAAACCCCATGTCTTATAATCCTAGCACCTGACACAACAGAAGGGTCTTCTCTCATCATTGAATCTTGTCTCTTTAGCAAACATAAGGTTATTGAGGGCTGTACTGAAAGCTCAGGCCCTTGTCTTAACTTCCCTTTGTTCCCTAACAAAGTGTTACTTATTAGCTATACACATTCATTTGGGGACTGCCCTGGCTTAGTCTGTAACAGATTCATGCTAATGGTAATTTGTGGGGATGGGTTGTAACCACTTAGTCCTCAGCCCCTGCTTTCCTTATCTTTTGCCACAGTTCTGTTCGAAGCCAGCCTGGTTCACAAGCGAGTTGGGATAGGCTCCAGAACTACACAGAGAACCCCTGCCTCAAAAAAACAAAAATAAAAACCAAACAGCCACGGTTCCTGAGAGCACAAATTTTGGGCTGATCTAGGGCAATATTCCGGGAACCATGCTTAGCTCTGCTTGTAGAAATTCTGAGTCTCCTTCAGAGGTTCTTCATGAGTTTAGGGATCCATTCGATTTCTATTTCATTTAGCTTTCCCTGTGATAGGAACCTAATCTGTTCTATCACTTCATCTGTTCCTAGGCCAATTGATGGGCCTGAGATTCAGGACCAACTGTCCTGACCCGACAGAGACCTAAGAGAGAAAAGCAATTAATCACAGGTGCGCTTTCACATCGACCTGTGAAACCCACAAACTTTCTTTAAAATATCCTGGTGGTAGAGAAAAGGGAAAAGAGTCAAGTAAAAGAAAAGGGGGGTCAAAACTAACAAATATGTCTTCAAAAATGTCAGTCTGATGTTATTCTTCAACTGAGTAATACTAGTTTAGCTACAATATTATTGTTTCTTTTTATTCATCTTTGGGGTGAAGGAAATTAAAAGGAGGGCCTGAGCTTTCAAGGCAAGCCCTCAATAGCCTTATGTCTGATAAAGAGACAAGAGTGAATGATTAGAGAAGACCCTCCTGTTGTGTCGCATGCTGAATTATAAGTCATTGTGGTCTGTCGCTGACAGTGATAGGTGTGTATTGCCCCACTGACATTCTTATTCGCTGGCCTTCCAATCGCTTGGGACCCAAATCAAAGATGAAAACAAGCCAATCCCCTGGCATTAAGACCTACTCCAATGTGAGGATGTCTAAGTGGCCTCAGAAGCTATCTTAAAGCTATTCTTACTTTAGACCCACTCAGAGTAGAGGGGAGATCCTCTAGCATATTATTAAACCCAGGCAATTTTCCTGTAAGTTTCTCTACTGTGCTTGATTTAAGAGATGAAACTTGTTGGACCATTGGCCTTAATAAGACCACTTTGAAAAGAATAAGGAATGGCTACCTACTATGCTATTTTAGATCTACAGGGGAAAAGGAAAGTTTGGCATAAACTGGCACAAGCATCCAATCTCTGGATCCCCAGGTACACAAAAGATCTACTTAGGAGACTGAACTACTTTGCAGGCCCTAGTATTATAAAGTCTCCCTCACTGAGCCCAGGTAAGATGAATTCCTTCACCAGGAATTTAAAGCTACCAATGAGTGACCAGTGTAAGGTATTCATGCAGTTAGGAGCTTCATTAAGACAGACAGAAGCTCTTCATGTGCCGCTATCAGTAGCAGCCTTGGGACAATGAAGGTGGGCAATAACAACAACTGAGTGAGCACGTGCACCTGTCCAGACATGAGTGTCTGTTTAGGCGGACTGATATCAAAATCTTAGGTTTGTGGAGGTGAGTGAGGGTCACAGGAGTAAGAGAGAGGTAGAAAACATGAAACCACAAGACAATGGGAAAGCAAGAATCAAGGGTAGGCTAAGGTTTGCATTCTCTATGCTATTTTTACAGAGGTTAGTGGTCCTTCAGGGGCTAGAAAATGTAGACTAGTGCTTGCCTAACATATATAAGAATTTCATTTCTAGTGCCAAAACCAAAGGGTGAGTTTATTTTTCTTGGAGGGTGTGATTGAGACAGGGTTTCTCTGTGTAGCCCTGGCTGTCCTGGAACTCACTTTGTAGACCAGGCTGCCATCAAACTCACAAGGATTTGGCTGCCTCCACCTCCTGAGCACTGGGATTAAAAGTGAAAAAGGTGATTTTAAAATAATTTTTTCCTCTTATAGCTGAAAACTTCTAAAGATTTCTCTCATGCACAGGAATGTAATTAACCTTTAGGCTGGCTTTCACCTACCAATATTGTGTCATTTCCTTTGGATTCCTTCACAAACGTGCATGGAACACTTTCCATCACATCCAGGTACTATACTAGGTGCACAGACTACAGTGAAGAAAAACGCCCCTGCCCTCAGACATCCTACAGCATGGCAGGAGAGGGAAAATTCAACTAAGTTGTTAGGAAGTAGAAAAATGGAGAAAATATGTAGGTGTTATGGACAAACCGTCTGTGGTGGAAGCTGGGAAAGATGTTCTAGAAGTCTTTCCTAGGACACTGACTTGTGACCTCAAGAGAAAGGAACAGAAACACCCAAAGAAACAAAGATGTCAGGAGTACAATGGGGTTTTGCCGCTGCTGCTGCTGCTGCTTGTTTGTTTGTTTGGAGACAGGGTTTTTCTACAAGCCCTGGCTGTCCTAGAACTCACTATGTAGACTACACTGGACTGGGAATCACAGAGATCTGCCTGCCTCTGCCACCAGAGCTGAGCAGGAACAAGACAGTTTAAGGGCATGTGAAAGAACAGATTTCAATTTTGCAAAAAGGAGGAGGAAAAACAGTCAAATCTTTTTACTTGCATAATATAGAGAAATATAATTAGTTCATCAAGTGAAAATGGTGGTATCTTGGAAAGGCAAAACCAGCGGGGACTCTAGGAACATAGAATAAGGTACTTAACTTGCTCCTAGAGATGAGGCAGGAACATGGGGAGGAAGTGACAGTAAAGGATCAGACATGATGAGTGCAAGGAGGTAAGAAATGAACAGAGTCTGTAGCACTCTAATCGACTGTTTCAACCAAAACCAGTCTCAACTTTACTAATAATGTTGTTCTACTGGAAATTCCAGATAGCTTTTCTTCATAGCCAAACCATGTCTAACTTACTGCAGTCCTCTCAAATCCTACCTTCTGTGACCACAGCCAGATAGGTTGCTCTGATACTTCTATTCCAAGTTAGTTGCTTAGTATTTTAAAAGGTCTATTATTTGCTGAACATAGCATTATGTGTCTGTAATCTCAGCACTGTGGAGAGAGGAAGCAGGTCATTGAAGCGTTCAAGGCCATCCTTGGCTACATAGAAAGTTCAAAGGTAGCCTGGGCTACATGAGACCCTGTCTCGAAACAAACTAACAAATAAATAAATAGTCTATTTGGTATTGTTAAGACTCAATGTCACACATGTCCCTAAACTCCTTATAAGACCCTTGAATGTATAAGCTACCATCGATTCCTTTAGCATCACCCAGAACAGCTAGCATGGTGATGACCATATGTGCTTGCAACTGAAGCAGTGGGTGATACACTGGAGTCTCTGAAGCCCCTCTGTCATTCACTATTATCTGGGATAGTTACACAAGGAAGGGGGTCTGCTTTCCCTACAATATCTCTACTACTTTCATCCAAAGACCTAAGGTCTGAAATACACAAATCCCTCCCAATGGTCTCTGCTCCCTTGCATTCCGCCCCTTCCCCCTCTCTACCTTCTATTGTTTCTTCTGTCTCCTGGTTGTCAGCCAGGATGAGAAAATGGTCTAGCTGTCCTCAGAGACTTATGCCAGCCTGGACTGCTCTGCAGTGCCATGAAGGGCCAGGACTTTTGTTTACAGCTGGGAGCCTGGGGAGGCGGTGAGCACAGCTGACTCTGGAGCAAACATCAATTTTCCTCTGTCCTCTTAGCCAGCTTTCACAGACCAGCTTTATTGAAAGCTGGCTGTAGCCTCCTGGGTCCCACTGACGTCCCACCAAGAACGCTAGGCTGGGAGCAGCTGGGCGTACCTCAGCTTTGTACCTTTTAGGAGCTGCTCCTACTCTCTTCTCTGTTCTGTTACCAATCATTTTACCTCAACCTCAGAGCCTTGAAGGAACATGTCCTCCGAGGGCCCCACACCCTAAGCCCTATCTACTCTGTCACAGGAGTGTATAAACAGTCTCATTTGCTTCCCCATATGGTAAAACACTGCCACAAATAGATCAAAAGCACTGTTTCAATGTATAGTTTGTCGAACCTGTCATTCTAAGCAGGGCGGTAAGACACCTTTTCTTTAAATGCTTACATTTTCACTCACATGTGCATGATCATATATTTTGCTTATAGACAGTCTCCCTGCTCTTCAAAACCAGAAATAAGGTAGGAAAGGCAACTTCCCCAAAGAGATAAGACGAACTCTGTCACATATTCCACCATCTTGTCTCCTGTTTCCATAGCAGCGCTGCCTTCCGCAGCACTCATCGAGGCTCTCTCTTGCCTCTAGCTTGCATTCCTGTGTTCTTCTGCCTTCTGGCTAATAGTTTCACCAGTGAGTGGATGGTTCATTCTGTGGCTTTCAACCTCTCTCTGGTCCTAATTGCCTGAGGGATTGGAAGTGGCCACTTATGTAGCTCATTAGAGCAAGGCTTCCTATGGCGTCTGGTGGAGGGGAAGAGGTAGGGAGGGACTGTACATTCAGGAGACCTTATCAAGTTCTAGTAAAGAAGTTTTGTTTTAGTTTTTCAATTGGATTCTTTCCCTAAATTTGATATGATCCATCTCTACTAAAAAGTATAAATTATACTCAATGTCTTGGCTAAAGAGAAACCCATGTTTGTACTCTAACCCATGACTGATGAAGTATTTTTCAATTTTTTCTTCTTTAAAGAATTATTAAAGAAACATTCAGCACTACACAAAAGTAGGGAAATAGTACAAGCAACCCTATATCTACCACTAAACAGTTTAGACATGTACTTTTAAATATGGCAGTTAATAGTTTCAAAAGTCATAATTTTTATCACTTCTAGTCAAATGTAGACTCTGAGGAAATTACAAACATAAACTTAGCTAGAGAAAAATGATTCAAAGCAACCACTTGATGCAAAGTTCGAACTACAGACAGAAGCTATCATGGGCGAAAAGCAGTCTTTATCTTTCTGAGTTAATGTATACCATGGGTGGCTTAAAGTGATCCTTCCAAGTAAAGAGTGCTGCCGACAGAACCATGAATTTTGGCACGCTCCAAGCTAAACTATTAACTCAGAAGGAGAAAAACAAGGGATCATGTGCAACTCTGGCATCTCAAGGTCATCTAAGGTCATCGCTGACTAGGTTCAATTCTCAATGGTTTGGTCATTTGAAATAAGCTTTTTTACGTCAAATGGAGCCATGAGGTGGTAGTTTAATTACAGAAGAGAAAGCAGATATCACTAAAAGGACAATTTTTCCCCCACACTATTTCCATTTGCTCTGTCATGGACTAACAAACTAGACTGATTCAGAGAAATTCACAGGAATGGCCTTTTGAAATTCCTATGGAACGAGGTGATATAAATAGAAAGACATCTTTATCGTAGAAATGTAATTTTTGCTTTGTCTTGAAATATTAGGATTTGGTTTTAACTTGTATATTAAATAATCATTGTTTTAGAAAATATTAAATAAGATAATCAGAACCAATTTTTAAACACTTTAAGACTTATTTATTTAATTGTATTGCATGAGTGTTTTGTCTGCATATAAGTAAGTACATCACATGTGTGCCTGGTGTTCACAGGGGTTAAAAAAAAGTGTCATGTCCCCTGGAATTGGAGTTATAGATGGTTCTGAGCCACCAGATGAGTGCTGGGAACTGAACCCTAGTCTTCTGTAAGAGCAGTGAGTGCTCTTAAATGTTGAGCCATTTCTCCAGCTTCTCCTTGGTAATTTTAAAGTTTGTTTCTGATTTAGGGCTGGTGCACCCATATATTGGCTTACAACTGTATGTACTACCAGTCCCAAGGGATCCAATGCCCTCTTCTGGCCTCCAGAGGTACCAGGCACATATACAGTGCACACACATGCATGTAGATGAAGTGTACATACAAAAAATAAAATTATATATGATATCAAATAAAGCTTAGGATAGAGCAATTTTGTTTACTACGTATGAGACATGGGAGGCCACTGGGGATAGACAAAAGAACAGTCTGACCACTATGGATCACTACTTTTTGAACCAAGGATGGTTTTGTTATTCACAAGGTACTACAAGCAAGGACTACATACAACAGCAGGCAGGTTACATGCTTACACAATGGTACTCAACTAAGAGGACAAAATTCCTGGCTGGAATGTCTTTTTCAACTAACTACCTTGGTGAGGTTGCAGCGGTAAGCAAGGGCAAGGAAAGGGGCACTTTCTCATTGTTCCACTGGAGTGCACGTATCTCTGCAATTTGCCTGCCCTTAGGTGGCCTATACTTCTGATTACCACAAAGGCATTATATGAGCTAACGTTGATCTTGCAAATTAATACAGGGTTCATGGAGCCAATGAATATCCTGTAAGGGCTGAGACCTTAAATACTTTCTGTCTGGCCTTGGGCCTTGGAACCAAATAAAATTAAGCTATCTTTCTCTTCAAGTTGAAATCATGCAAAGACAATGGTGCAGCTATAAGTTCTAAAGAAAGGTTCTCATTTTCTGAGAACCGACTCTAGGTGAGGAATCTACTTGAGGCTCTATCCCACTAAAATGTTAAGGGTGCAGGGGAATGGTCACATTGAGGGGGTAACACAGCCTAACACGAAAAAGCCTGGGCTTTGAAGCCAGGAACAAGTCTGGTCTTGCTCTGCAATTTACTGGTTGAGCAACTTTAGGTGACTGTTTAACTTCTCCAGGCTTCCGTGAGGATTTGCTAAGATAACAGCTGGAAAGAGCTGAGTCCTGTGCTACCTGGAATACAGAAAACATTGTTTCTAGGCCATTTTTTTTTGCTACAACTCTGATTCTAAAACTAGTTCACATTATTCATGGTCTTGCTCTTGCAACCCTACCCAGGAAAGCACAAGGACAGACCTATGAGAAAACTGCAACAGCAGCCACAAATACATGGTCCAGCGCCAGGATATCCCTTGTTAAAGTACCTCAGCTACCTTACTTCCCTCTCCTGACCCTGTCAACATGATGGAACACCCCAGCTCTAATCCTGAGAAGAGCAGGGGAAAAAAATCACCGTTGGAGGCCAGCTGTCAAGAGGCATGTACTATAGATACTAGGCCCTTTTCCATCCCTTCTGTCATCTACACCAGCACTGTGCGGCAGAGCATGCTGTGATGGTGGAAATGGTCTACATTCCATTTTACACGACAGCTAGTAACACTATGTAGCCACCTTTGGAATACAGTCAGAGCAACCAACTGAACCGATCTTTTTTGTGGTCTAATGAATTGTGACTTTAATAGTCACATATGCTACTTGGATACTGTATTATACAAGGTGGCTCTAAGATCACGAAATCAAAATGTTTGTTTCCATTAATAGGTGGTATGACACTAAAACTTATAAAATCTAGAACTTGTTTTTTTTTTAAATCACTTAAATTTGACTAACTTTGAAGTCTGAAACACTTCTGGTCTTGAATACACTGTTATTCTACAAAGCACCCCAGTGTGGTGTGTCATAATACTTGGTCAGCCTCACTCAATGTCAGATTCATTCAACTGGTTCTAAAAAGTGCTTGGATGAGCCAAAATCCTACCACTGGAGGGCTGAGAGGAGGGGGCCCAGAGAGTGCGTATCTGGGGTCAGATAAAACCTGGCCAAAACATATGAGAGATACTTCTCTACATTTTCTCTTGGGTCAAAAAGTATCAATGTCTCACAAATAAGAAAGAAGGAAAATCACTTAAATAGAAACTAAACCAGAGAACTAGAAAGCTTAACTGAATATTAGAATTACAAATGCAGGAATTATTCAGATTTTATCATCTGTAAATTATATGATGAATGAAAGCAACTAAACCCCAGAACTCACTCTCATCACTATAAAAAGATGTTAAGTTTCACCTAAGTTATAATCTTACTATTGGGACTTCTGTGTATAGGGAAATACAGTGGGTGACCCACTGTATTGGGTTTTCAAATTTCTGTTTTACTCACCACCCTCAGGCCTTTATTATATATATAAAATATTATGACGCACGCTAAAACGGGTAACTACAGAACAGAAAGAACATTGAGAAATAAGCAATAGCAAGGAGACTACTCCTAGACTTTTGTGTTATATTATAGAAGGGAGAGGAGGAAAGATATGAAAATCATCAAGCTATTCATTTCCACACACTTAGTTTGCTTTTCTACTATCTTCTTAATGGTTCAGTCAACATAGTCAAAGCAGAGAACAATCTGTAATGCAAAGATTGCTTCAGACTCTGAAAGATAAACACTTATGGTGACACTTCTACATTCCTAAATCTGCAAAACAAGACTGATACTATGCAGGGTATGTCCAGAGGTCCTTTTGATTCTGCTTTGCATTCTATGGCGCCCTCTAGTGGTGTACAGATGTAAGGGATGCATTTTTGCCCTACAAAGCCGTGGTTCTTAAATTTTAGAGAGCCTTGGATTCAGTGGAACAATTTGTAGTGGCATGGATTTCCAAACTCCATCCAGAGAATCTTTGGTTTATGAGATTTGAGGTTGAGCCTACGAGTCTAATTTTCTGATCACTTACCAGGTGATACTGATGCTTCCGGTAGGCCTGGGAAATATAGCTGCAGGCTGCTGTAAAAACCTTTCACCATTGTGGCTGGAGAGAGGGCTCAGCAAGGAGGTCCACTCGCTGCTCTTCCGGAAGACCCGAGTTAGGTTCCCGTCACGCATGCCAGGTGTCTCAGAACAGTCTGCAGTTCCAGCTCCAGGGGATCCAAAACCTCTGACCTCTGAACTCATGTCACATACCCATATGTAGATATATACACCTACACATAATTAAAAACAATGAAATTAAAATCCTAAAAAAAAAACCTTCACTGACATGTGCACAAGTACATATCATTGATAAGTGAAGCTGATATTTGCTGGTTGAAAATGGTATACAATTTTGTTAAGAAAAAAGCATTTACTTCAACATCTAAAATACAGAAAATATTTAAAAATTGAGGGTCTGGCTGGGGAGATATCTCAGGGGGTAAAGTGTATCTGTTGCTCAAGCAAGAGGACCTCAGTTCAATTCCCTAGCACCTACATAAAAGCTAACATGGGGCACATATCTGGAAGCCCAGTGTTTTAAGGGGACTACTGGTGGAGACAGGCAGATCCCAGGAGTTCACAGACAAGCCAGTATAGCCCATGTAGAACAGCCTAAGTTCACTGAGAGACCCTGCCTCTTAAAATATAAGGTGGACAGAAACAGAGGAAGAGACCTAAAATGAAGATTACCTTTAGCCCCAACATGCATATGCACAAACACTCCTACACACATGTGCATACACACAGAAAGCAAAAGAAAAAAGAACAAAAAACAAAAAAAAAACCCACAGGGCTACCTCATCAGTTGCCCTGAAACAGAGCAATTAAGTGTGAAATATGTTTCACTATCTACTATCTGATTTTTAAAGACACAATCAAGTTATGCAAAATGCAATGAGCATAGGAAAAAAAAAACGCCTTTTAGACACACAAAAAGAGCTTTGTCAGGAAGTCCACTACACCCAAGGCTATACCTGATAACCAGAACCCAGTGACATCACTTTCAAGATAACCAGACACAGGACTAGAATCCTCTGACGCCCTCTGAGCAGTCTATAAAAAGAGACCACGAGCACTGTTCTTCCTCTGTGCACCTGGAGACAGCACCTTGATCTAGCCTTCGGCTGGAGCGTCTCCCTGGGATCCTGTCCCTCTAATCAGAGACTTCTGTTAGAGACTGGACCTGATCTTCGAAGATACACCGCACAGGTGAGCAACCTTGGGGAGAAAGGCTTAAGAGTATAATTAGGAACTTAAGAGTGTGAACTTTGTGTGATGGCCCTCTGCATAAGAAAATAGAACTTTCTTAAGCCGACTAAGCATACCTACCTTATTGTCAGCAACACGGAGACATCGCATTAAATTAGGGAGCAAACACGCGCATCTGCTAAAAATTTCAAGAGGAAAGGACAATAATTTTCAATATGGAGGTCTAACTTTACCTCCGGGTTATCTTTACAGACTGACTATAGTCGTCTGCAATTACCACTGGGAGGAACAGTCAGTATTTGAAAATGAAGTGGGCAAAAACCCAAAAAGGATATTCCTTCATTAGGCTTTTTTAAAAATATAGAGACAGGATCTCAACATATAATCTAAACTGGTTTTCAACTTGGGGTCCTTCTACCTCCTGAGGGTTGTTATTACAGATGCACCACCAGAGCCCACAGAGGACTTCAGCACCAGTGTTTAGGCTCCTATCAACTCTGAGTTAAAAAAAATACAAGGGAGAAAGAAAATCTGGAAGAACAGATGACTTTGTAAGGAAAGGAAATAACAAAAATATCTGGATATATAATTCTTTGCCTAGTGTTGTTACTTTACAAAACTTGATTTCATTCTTCTTTGGGGATTTATGATATATGTGAAACAACCAGAGGTTACTTAATTCATCAAATAAGAAGTGGGTGGGGCAAAAAGAAATAAATCTCACCATCCCCGGGAACCAAACAGCAAATCCTTTGCTGGAATTTGGTGACATCTAGTGGCAGATTCAAGAGCTATAAACCTCACCCAGTGAACTTTCTGGAAAACTGACCGAAAGCCTATTTGCCTGAGGATCACGATGCTTGGAGACTAGGACAAAAGGTAGGTGAAGCTTAGAGCCTGCAAAAATTTGGAGGTATCTCTATCAGAGGGGAATTTAATTCCGTATGTTCGCGTTGCAAATTCTTTCTGCCGATTATGCAGTAAAATGCGTGAGCTGCAAAGGGGAGGTCTCGGTGATGGCGAGAAGGGGAGTATACTTGAAAATTTTAAAGACGCGCCGTTTTAAGTAGCTAATATAGTGTTGTATCTTAACCAGAGGGGTTCATTTTGGTGAACTAAAACGTGGGAATAAAGGGCATCTATATGGTCTAAAATTAAATCAGACTGGGTGGAATGGCGCATGCTTTTAATCCCAGGTATTCGAGAGGAAGAAAAAGAGACTGGTTGGTCTCTATGAGTTCCAGACCAGCCAAGACCCGTAGTGAGACCGGGTCTCAAAGAAAAAAAAGGGGGGGGGGAGTAAATAACTTAAATGAAATCGCAGGCCTTGTCTAACAAAAGCCCATATGTTACTAGTACTTAGTCTTAATTATCTTCTTTTCCATTAATGCACTTTGCCAATATAAAAAAGCAGAAATCCACCAATATAAAGCATCTCACCTACAACACACAATCGGGCCCCTCCCGCCACCGCAGGGAGTGCACGCCTGCGCACACCCACCACCTCCGGCGCCAC
Source organism: Neodon shergylaensis (assembly GCA_025134845.1). NCBI lineage: Eukaryota > Metazoa > Chordata > Mammalia > Rodentia > Cricetidae > Neodon > Neodon shergylaensis. The sequence continues at coordinate 2,736,328 of JABTXL010020218.1, forward strand.
GAGGGCTGGTAGGCGCCCACACCCACAGTCCACGGCCACGCGAGCGTGCCCGTGCACCTACACCCAGGTTCTCACGCCATCCGCCTGTGGCACTCACCACCCTCACATACACACACACACACACACACACATCAAAACCTTCATTATTCCTTTTTTTTCTCCTGTTCCGAGAGTTGCGCAACAGGCTCGGGGGCGTGGCCCTCGCTTTGACCTCGCTCTTCCCACTCGCGGGAACCTTAGCTCATTTCCGCCTATCCTATTTCCGCAAGCCACGTAGACACTTCCTTTCCCAGTGGTGCGGGGGAGGGGAACGGACACACAAACCCATAATGCCTCCCTGCAGGAGAAAAGGAGAGAGCGAGGGAAAGGAGGTGGGGGGGGGAAAAACCCACGGTCAGGGGAACTCTGGGTCGTGAAAACAGGCCACGTGAACACGCTGCCCTATAGACTTCTGACCCAACGGCTGCAGCGCATTTGGAGGGCGGGCTAAGCCTAAAAGGGCGACTGTCATTGGCTGGAATAGGCACTGAAGAAGGACGATAATTGGTTTGATTTCGGCCCGAACCATGAAGAAGCAGGTTGCTAGCACCCGCCTTTACTGCGGCGGAGCGTCACTGCTGACGTGGGGGTGGCGGGCCAATCATTTGGTCATGGAACATTCTAAACCGGAGACAAGACGACTGTGATTGGCTGAAAGGCTAAGCCCGCCCCCCAGGGTGACGTGTCTGCCTATGGATATCAGTTGCCAGAGAAACCTGGCTTTACTATGGCGGTTGGAGCAGCAGCGGTGAACACACGTCGGCTGCTGGAAAGAACTGGATTCTCGCTTCAGGTTTCGGGGTGGGGGTGGGGAGGAAGGGTCGATGATTTCCTCTTTTCTCCGCGTCTTTGGACAGGATTAGCTAGTGGCTTCACATTCAGGCAAAGCTGGATTCGTATTCCTGCTCGCCAACGCCCAACTCGGGCAAGGCTCCTTTCTGTGTCTCGGTTTCCATGTTTGTGAAACGGCGATAATAGTATCCATCTCAGCCGTGCACTCAAATGTGCACAGCAAAACAGTGCATGTTCGGCATTAATTGTGAAGCCTGTCTCTCGAAAGATATTAGCAGTTGTTATTAAAGATAGATATTTGCTCAGCCGAAGAAAATTATAAATTACGCAGATTCGCTATCTTTTTCGGCGCATCCTTTTTTTTAGAAGAAATTATTTTATGAATAAAATTTTCTAGCCGAGAATCGCTTCAAAATAGCTGGGGATTGGAATTTTCCCACATTAAACCAAAAAAAAAAAAGAGAGAGCGCGCGAGCGAGCGAGAGAGAAAGGAGGTAGGGGAAGGAGAATGAGAACAAGCTAGGTATGAAGCACATGCGATGAGTAGGCCTTGTTTGAAACCTGATCGAGCACGCCAATTGTAAAATTTTCTTTAAGACTCATCGGGAATTTTTAAATGCGGAATTAATATTCTTTAATGAAATCGGGTGTCAGATTTTTTTTAGACGTTTCTGGTAGCAGTGTGGTTGTGTTTTCAGATTGCTTTATTTTGTGGAAATCTATGTATATTTGTATATATTTGCGTAAAGATTAAATAATGTCTGAAAATGGCTTCAGAATACGTGGATGACTAGGATTTGCTTCAGAATAATTTCAGCGGTGGAGAAAGATGGGAGGAGTATAACTGGGACCTTCGATTAATAATCGTTTTTAAGCTGAGGTGTGGGCAGATGGGGTTTCCTGTATTTGTCTTTTCCCCCTGGTATATATTTGAAATTTTTCATAATTCTTAAGTCATTTTTTCGGTAGCTTAAAAAATGGGGGGGGCAGTGGGTGGGGTTACAGATGAAACAAGATGGCCTTCTGTTGGTAATTGTTGAAGCTGGATGATGGATTCGCATCCATTTGTAATGGTGTTCTGTTACAGTTTTATTTATTTCACATTATCCTTAAGAGAAATTATTAATTTTTTTTCAAAAATTGATAAGGAAACAATATAGTACATTTGAAAATATAACCACAGGAAAATAAAAATTGTGCATTTATCAGCTTTGATGTCCTTTGTGTGAGATAAATTTGCAGTGACGGATGGAAAAGAAAATCACCGTCTCACATCTTTTCTGTCCTTTTCCATCTCTTTGTTTGACCTTCTAGGTCATCAGAAAAGCTAAGTTTGCTACACAATAAGGATCAGGAGATCTGACCCTGGTTGCAGAACCATTCCTGTTTGCAGAATACAGGGTAAGTGCTTTCCTTCTGGCCTCAGTTCACAAACAAGATCATATCACATAACCTTCCTAAATGGCTAGGAATATTTTGAAGATTAATAAGCTCCCATCTGAGAAAGTGCTCTAAATTCTGAAATGGTGAGGATACACTTACTGTGTAATTGTGAACAAGAAACTTCCTTTGTTCCAGAATGTCCTCATACAAGTATTTGATGGAATAATACTTCTGGCTTTAGTAGTCATGAAAAATTTTATACACGCACACAAGAACACATTTTTGTGAAATCACGAATATAATTTTCATGGAATTTTTTTAATTAATACTTTTTGTTTCTCTCATTTTCCAGAAGCAGCAATTTACTACTAGAGCTGAATTCTGAAATTAAGACTTCTGGCTTTATCTGATCAAAGTTTTAAGTACAATTACTTTTGAGGAAATTTTCCAGAACTATAATTTTAGCTACCATATCCATCAGCTAAGCATTTTCTTTAATATCATTTTCCTCTTTTGTTCAGACTGCAAATGATCTGTTGGGTTGGGAATGAGTACTTCCCTAGCATACATGAAGTTCCACATTTGATTCCCCAGCTGTGCACAAGCCAACTGTGGGAGCACATGCCTGCAATCAAATATTTGGGGGGTGGAGGCAGGAATTTCAGAGGCTCAGAGTTACCCTCAGCTTTATAGTGGGTTTGAGTCTAGCCTGGAGCACTTGAGATGAGGCCCTTTCTCCAAAAAAAAAATGGTTTTAAGCATAAGAAATGTTTTGTGATCCAAATGAGAAGATTTATATAAGCCTGATTTTACACAGAGACCAAGAGATGGGAAAAATGGTGTAAACGACGTGGTCCCCATATGTACAGTTAACTAAAGGTTTCTGCCAGTGAATTGTCGGGATTGATAACTGCATTTGGAGTCGGATTGCATGAAGCAGTGAAAGGAAGGGGTGTGTCCCAGTCTATTCACAGCGACATTTTTAAAGGAGTTATATAATTCTCTTAATTTTTCTCCTTTGTAAAAGCTAGGTTTCCGTGGAGAGCGCTTCCCTGGTAGAAGAGAGCAATTTAGCTGAAAGTGGATCAATAGGGACTGACAAAAGCAGGGGCCAGAGAGCTCGGAAATAGGGAAACCTCGCAGAGGAAAAGGCTCTTGACTTGGGCCTTTGGGAACCATCTGAGTAGTGTGCCTATGAAGCGTGCAGTGGTAATGAAATGAAAATATATGTAAAATCCATAGATGAGCATATCACAAAGTCATGAATAATGTGTATGGCTCAGGATTTTGGGGTGTGTGTGTTTTTTTTTCCTCACTAACCCTTCTCTCTACAGTCAATTACTTACCAGCTTTCTTAATTTCCTTCTAGATTACCTAATTACAATCTAAAGTGTACAGATGTGCACAAGAATATTTTATGGTTTTTATTAAGTACAGACTATGGTTTTAATATAGATACTGTTAATTACCTATGTTTGTTTAACAAATAGTCATTGAGTGTCTTTTTTCCATTCAAAGATCTCTTGTCTAACGTCTTTCATGGTATTTCTTTCACAGTGACATTCCTTTATCTGACATGATATTCCACATTACAAATGTATCACCTTTCCTCAAATCACTGTAAGATTATCCCCAGTATTTTGCTGCTAAAATAACACATAAACTACCTTTTATATCCATTTACAGATAATATTCTAGAGCAACATTTATGCCCTTAAACCATAATAATTGAACCATTATACTGTTACAAGCACAACCAGAATTATCACTGATAGGGCCTACAAATGAGTGTGGCAGCTTGGGCCTGTAATTTCAGTGGTTGGTAAGCAAAAGCAGGAGGTTTGATGCAAATTTCAGGCTAGCCTGGGCTTGGGAAGAGAGCCCCTTAAAAGTCAAGTCACTTAAACTTATGAATACCTATATTTATAGAATAGCATTTCTCATTGAGGAAAGAATGGGCTCATCAGTAATGAACATTGAGAAAATATTTCTGTAAATTTGGGAGAACCTAAAAACATACAAAGAAATAATAGAGGAACTAATTTACAAAATTTGTTTAGCATCATTTCCCCTGAGCATAACAAAGCCAAAGGTTGCAAAGGAAAAGCCAGCCGGGATCTTAACAAAAAAACTGGTATGATCAGTGTGAAACAAGAAGCACCCTAGAAGAAAAGGAAATAAAAATGCCCATGTGAGAGAAATAGGTCTGACCAGTGAAATAAGAAAAGATGGCTTGAGATCATGCATTTCAAATGAAAAAGCAAATAATGTTCACAGCTTGGGATCTAGTTGCCTTAGCAGTTGAGTGCTTGCCTAAGATGTGGGAGGCCCTGAATTAAAGGTGTTAAGGCTCGGGAATATAACTCAGCAGTAGAAGACTTGCCTTACATGCAGGGCAAAAATAAAAAGATTTTCTAGTGTTTACCAGAGGATGTAGTGTGTAACTGGTCATTTTTACTCAGTTAGGTTTATAAGTTCATACAGTTTTTTAAGGGAAAACAATTTAGCACCAGGTAAAACACCTTAGATATGTTGCACCTTGGTCCACTAAATAAAGCAGCTTGGAGTGTTAGAAGAAATATAAGAGAAAATGTCTGAACATAGCCTAAGGTGCATATTATAACCTTAACATGGGGACATGATTTTCTTTAAAAGATTTTTTTTTAGAGGATGAGATCCAAGATTAGATAACATGTGCTTACCTCTACTTCAATACACAAATAGGGGCAAACAAAATAATATATTGTTTGGATTATTCTAGAGCTAGTATGCAGGGATTTAGTGGGGGAGTGGTGTATTGGTCTAAGACCTGTGTGCTACTGCAAAAGATCCAAGATTAACTGTTAGAACTCTCAATTTTATTTAAATGAGGGAGAGGAAGTCTGGAGTAAAAGGTAAGCTAATTGCACAACATTTAGTAGCAATGTTTGAGGGGCAGGGAAGAGACATACAAAGTTCATGGGGTGGTGGTAAATTTGTGGGAAAGGTACAGAGCATAGAAAATAGAACTGGATGTAGAACTTTAATCACAGCCCTGGAGTGTAGAGTCTGTCATGTATCCTGCCTTTATTTACTCTGGCCATATAAGCTTGGCCTGAATGTTGTATGAATTTTCCTATAGAAATGTCAAGCCATTGCATTTAGCATATGAGTATGGATAATAGAATATAATCAATAGCAATCTAATAAGTTCAGCTGTCATTCTCAAGTTCATTGGTAAAGAAGTGCTGATGATCACTGTGGCTTCCAAAATGGTTCCTGGGTGTTTGTTTTATATTTTATTTTTTTAGTTTTATATATTATTTTTTTAAGTTTAGTTAAATAGCCCCAGGATGAGCTTTCTGGATTTCACTCTTTCTCCAAGATTCTTTCTCTCCTACTCACAAATCTACATTTTAAAGAAGAAAAGAAAAACCTAGCAGCAGCATTTTTGTGAGGATGAGAGTTTACAAGAAAATAGCATTTCTAGCTACCATCACCACCAAACTTTTACAGGGCATATTTTTTTTTTATCTCTTAGCATAATGATTTTCATTCCCATACTGTTAGCTTCTGTATTCACCAATTTTAATGCTTAAAGGGCTGGTATCACCTTTCACTATCTGCATGGAGCTTTCTTCGTGTCTTTTGAATTAAACGGTATTTCCTTGAACTGCCTAATATTCTAAGCACCTGTGGCTTTCATTTCTAAGCCAGTCTTTAAGTCTGAATTTTCCCCCACGGGAATTCCACAATACCTACCCACATGATTGGCTAAATCTGGCTTTAATTAAAGATAGGCTGTCATCCTATTCTCAGAGGTTGCCATGAATATGTAACAGCCATGTTTTACACATTTACACACCTGTTTAAAACAAATGGAATCGCATTGGTCATAAGAATTGGGCTTAGTTCTTCCTGTGCTATCTGTCCATTTTAGGGTCCCTTTCTGTGCTTCTTACCTATTTAACCAATGGAGTTTTAAGTGTCATTATATGAACCTTTATTCAGTAGTATGTATATGTAATTCATATTACTGTCTGCCTGTTGAATATGTAAATGTGTACAGCCACTTGAGTGAAATCTTTGTATCCACATTCACATGTGGAAATGTTTGTGTGAGGTGCTGTGCTAAGCTGTTCAGCCATAACATGACATGCTTATAGCCACCTGTAACAGACCAGGAATCATTTGTCATGTATCATTTGTTTGAGTTCTTCCAACTCCATTTGGCAGATCAAAAAATCTTAATATTTTCCCTTCATATGTGTAAGACACATTTGTAATTTTTTTCTTGAATGTTTTCACAAAAGTTCATCTTCATTGCAGATACCTACTTTCCTTTTTAGGTTGTATTCTCACTTCATCCTTCCAGACCATCCTAGGAGATCTCTAAGATTCCATCTGGGAAATTACTAGGAGTCCTTGGAAGGGAAAGAAGGAAGATTGTGTAAGTCCAGGGGATTGTTTAATGAGTCATGCTATAAGAGTAGCAGGAGATTTATTTTTTAGCTCATTTTCACTGAACATTCTTCCTCTCCAATGAAGATCTCACCATTTTATTTTATCTGTGGTCTCTTTCTTGATAATTTCTTTTTAATACCTAATACCTTCCTTAGGTTTTCCAGAATTCTATGTGAAATTCCTCTGTTCTCAATGAAATAGTTCACTGGTTCATGGTATATGCTACCAGCTGTACAACAGCTACTTAAATATCCTTCTTTGCCTCTTACCTGAGTGTGAACATTCTCTGTTCAAGTGTATACCCCCAATATAAAAAGTCCCAAACCAAGCATCTTTCTCCTCTGAGCACTTTACTTGTGCATACATCTCATCTGATGATGATACAAATAAGGTCATCCATCCTCAAAACCTGAAAGTTGTGGCTCACACCTACCCCAGGTTCTCCTCTTCCAGCAAGCAGTTACTGAGCTGTTTTCTTTGTGTAACGATCACTGGGCTAATCTTGTTTTCTGATGGTGTCAAACTAACCCTTAAAAATCTGTGCTTTTAATTAGCTACCCAGGCGTAGTGCTACAGAAGCCAGTTTGACTCTAACCTTCAATTATTGTGTTCCTCTGTGTGAGGTGTGTGTCGTTTCTCTTTGCCATTACACTACTTAAGGCATACCTAGACTTGTACACACAAACTTACTGTTAATTCATTTTACCTACAACCCATTAAGCCATTCTTCCTTATACTTTGAAATTCTTATTCTTGTTCCAGTCTTGAATTTCAACTCTACTTCCTTCTATGGTTTTGTCACAATATCTTTTTCTAAAATTAAATCCCTGTCTTTTAAATAGCATCAAGAAACGATTTTGTGGGCATGTCTCATGAGTTGTTGAGTGAGGCAAGGGTTGTGGGTGGTAGTAAGGATTAGAGAAAGGAGAAGATAGAAATGCACTTATAAATGGTCCAGAAATAGGACCTGGAATCCATAGCCAACAGATTTGGGCATGTGTTGTGTTCTGATGGGCCTCAAAGTCACCATAGTAAACAACCAAATAAAATACTTTATATATTACAGTGGTTGGAATAAAAACAGGGTTGAATGAGTTCCAGAAAGCAGGCTTCTCAAACTCGTGGACAACAATCTGCTGAAGAAGACAACTTTAAGAAGCCAACTCGAGGCAACATGCAGAGAAGCAAGATGAGGGGAGCTGCCTCCGGAAAGAAGTCAGCTGGTTCCCAGCCAAAGAATCTTGAACCAGCCCTCCCAGGAAGATGGGGCGGTCGCTCTGCTGAGAACCCCCCTTCTGGTTCGGTGCGGAAGACACGCAAGAACAAGCAGAAGGCTCCTGGTAACGGCGATGGCGGCAGCACCAGCGAAATGCCCCAGCCCCCACGTAAGAAAAGGGCACGGGCTGACCCCACTGTGGAGAGTGAGGAGGCATTTAAGAATAGAATGGAGGTGAAAGTGAAGATTCCTGAAGAATTAAAACCATGGCTGGTGGAGGACTGGGACTTGGTTACTAGGCAGAAGCAGTTGTTCCAGCTCCCTGCTAAAAAGAATGTGGATGCCATTCTTGAGGAGTATGCCAATTGTAAGAGATCGCAGGGAAATGTTGATAATAAGGAGTATGCAGTGAATGAGGTGGTGGGAGGGATAAAAGAGTACTTCAATGTGATGCTGGGCACTCAGCTGCTCTACAAGTTTGAGAGGCCCCAATATGCTGAAATCCTTCTGGCTCACCCTGATGCGCCAATGTCGCAGATCTATGGGGCACCACACCTACTGAGATTATTTGTGAGAATTGGGGCGATGTTGGCTTATACGCCCCTTGATGAGAAAAGCCTTGCATTACTGTTGGGCTATTTGCATGATTTCCTTAAGTATCTGGCAAAGAATTCTGCCTCTCTGTTTACTGCCAGTGATTACAAAGTGGCTTCTGCTGAGTATCATCGCAAAGCCCTGTGAAGGTCTACTGACCGCTCACTATTGTCTGGTATCTGTAAACACTTCTGTTTAGTCCTTTCATTGTATAATTGATGTTCCTTAAAACTGTCAGTGTAAAACAGGGCTTATGTTTCAGTTTGTTTCCTGTTCTGTTGTAAGCAGAAAATAAAAGGAGTGCTCGGCTCCTTTCCTCATTTCAGAGTTGCTACCAGTGTATGCAGTAATTAGACAAAGAAGAAATTCAGTAGAACATTTTATTGCCTAGTTGACAACATTGCTTGAATGCTGGTGGTCCTATCCCTTTGACACTACACAGTTTTCTAATATGTGTTAATGCTACGTGATAAGATGCCCTGGTTCCTAGTGCCAAAGGTTCAACTTAATGTATATACCCGCAAACCCATGCATTTGTGCTTCTTTTTTTTTTTTTTGGTGCTTGATGTAAACAGCCCATCCTCTGCAATCCATCTTTGTTGTTCCTTAGGCATTCATTCTATCTTTGCTCAAATTGTTGAAGGATGGTGATTTGTTTTCTGGTTTTTGTATTTGAGTCTAATGCACGTTCTAACATGATAGAGGCAATGCATTATTGTGTAGCCACAGTTTTCTGAAAAGTCGATATTTTAGGAATTGTATTTCAGATCTTAAATAAACTTGTTTCTAAATTTCAAAGCAAAAACTTTTCTGGTGTGCCTTTTGTATTACTGAGTCTAACAAATGCAGGCTCATTAAATCTTTAGATGGCACAGAGGAATTTGTCTCCCAGAAGAAAAGTCCCTTTCTTGGACTGGAGAGATGGCTCAGCCTGTACTGCTCTTTCAGAGGACCCAGGTTTGGTTCCCAGCAGTTCATGACCACCTGTAGCACCAGCCCCAGGGGATCTGGTACCTTCTGGCCATCTCAGGTAATTGCATGGACATGGCCCACACATACACATAATTAAAAGAGAAAATCTTTTCAAAATGCTTGCTGTAGGAGATAGGGTTATGTCCTGTCAGTTCACTTCCCCTCCTCAGTGTGGCTTCTCTGGGCTAGATTGCTTTTCTAAGTCTTAGGAGAAGTTCCTGGTCATGTTTTTTCCCCATATGGCTGTTTTTACACTTTTAGCAGGAAAAGTATTAACAGGATTTTTGTTGAAATTTGGAAAATGTGATTAAGGGCAAATTGGAAAGACTCCTGAATCCTATGAGATCAGGCAGAGTCCTGGAGCTTTTTTCTCATTGGCAGAGAGACAGAGTCATGGCGTATATTGTTCAGTTTGGACAAGCATAACAATGCTATAGACTGGTGGACAGAAATTTCTTAGTTCTGTACCACAAAGGATCATGATGCTGACAGCTGGCTCTTAAGCAGTGTCCACGACCATCTCTGTGTCTTCATATTTATTTCCAAATTTCTTACAAGGTCCCAGTCATTGGATTAGGGCCTGGTGTGGTAACATCACTTAATTATTTCTGTAAAGACTGTTTTCAAGTGTAACTACATTTTGAATTGTAATAGGCAAAGGGGGGGATGGGATGTGGGGCAAAGGTTACTGGAATGGTATACAGCTGTGGGGGAAGGGACCATCTGACAGCAGTTGTAATGTACATCTGAAGCCTCAGGTACACGAGCAAAGAGAAATGGATGAAGGTGGTGAGGTACAATGGGGCTGTCTAGCATACACGAAATAACCATAATTACTACTTTACCATATGCCCATAGAATTATGAGTGCATATTTTAATAAAGGTGAGATCAGAATATACATATAATTTAAATGTTTTTGTCCCTGAGATTAATGGAAAACAGACTCATATTTTGTGGCTTTGGGAGGTGCTTTTCTCTTTCCATTTTTAAAAAGCTACTTTTAAGATTTTTGAACTATAATATTTCCATTTTCTTCCCTTTGATCCCTTCCATATACCCTGCCTTGCTTGCTGTCAAACTCATGGTCTCTTTTTTAATTGTTTTAAAATGAGTGGAAAGAATATGTCAAGTGGGAAAATTCTGAAAAGTAAGGAGAGGCCTAAAGAAGAGTCAGCTCAGCAGTAAGAGCACTTGTTGCCCTTGCAGAGGACATGGGCTTGATCCCAGCACCTACATGGTAGCACACAGCCATGTATAACTTCAGTTCTGAGGATCATACATGCATGCAAAACACACAGAAAACAAAATAAATATTTAAAAAATATTTTGCATAGAAAAATTTGGTATAAAGTGGCACTTAATTAAAAAAGTATTTTAGCCACCAAAATAGAGGAACAGAATATTTTAAGTGTCTGAATGAATATATGTATTTCATGTGTTGGGACATATGAATCAGTGAAAGAATAATAGAATCAAGAAACATTTTGAGAAAATATTTCTGGGAGTGGTTTGGGGAGGGAGTTCTTTGCATTATATTTTACTATATAAAGTACATTCTAAATGGATTAATGGTTTGCATTTCATCAATGAAACCAAAGGATGCTGCCCTAAAGTAGAGGTTTGTATCATCTTGACTCAGATATGCCCTTTCTGAATATAAGATTATTGGCAAAGTGTCCATCAAAAATGGGTAGATTTAAGTACATAAATATTTAAATAGCTTCATGGTGAAGCGACATGGAGGAAGTTGTGAGACATGTAAATAGCCTGGTCATAATATCAATAGCATGTTCATGTATACATAGCATATATGAAGGCCACATAGTTGGTATCCTTAATTATTTTTCTACGAGTAATAGTGGACTAGGAAAGTAAAGCTTAAAAATACAGGGTATTTTTTAAAAAGTAGCTTTTCTTTATCCTAGACATAAATTGTTTTGAGACAGCATCTCTCTATGTTGCCCTGGCTGATCTGAAACTTGCCATGTAGACCAGGATGGCCTTTGTACTGACTAGTTTTTTGTCAACTAAATAAGCTAAAGTCATTTGAGAGATGGGACCCTCAGTTGAGAACATGCCTTTATAAATAGATTGGCTATGGACAAGCCTGTAGAGCATTTTCTTAGTGATCGACAGAGAAGGGCCCATTGTGGAACTGATGGTCCTGGGTTCTATAAGAAAGAAGCCTAAGCAAGCCAGTAAGCAGCACTCCTCCATGGCCTCTGCATCAGCCCCTGCCTCCAGATTACTGCCCTGCTTGAGTTCCTGTCCTCACTTCCTTTAAATGATGGGCTTCAATGTGGAAGTGTAAGCCAAACAAACCTTTTCCTCTCCAACTTGATTTTGGCCATGTTTTTTCACAGCAATAGTAATCCTAACTAGAACAGAGATCTGCCTGTCTCTGCCTCCCAAATTTTAGGATTAAAGGCATTCCTCACCATATGCAGCCTTAGATAGGAATTTCTAAAATAATATATCCTTTTTTAAAAAAGTTTTTTGAGACAGGGTTTTTCTGTGTAGCTTTGGATCCTGTCCTGGAACTCCCTCTGTAGACCAGACTGGCCTTGATCTACCTGCTTCTGCCTCCTGAGTGCTGGGATTAAAGGTGTGTGCCATCATCGCCCCACAAAATAAAAATCCTTCCTACCATCATCAGCCTTTTTGTAATGGGCAGTTACTTGCCTGAATACGCTTTTAGGCACTCCATCAGCATATTTGTCAGACAGTAGTAGAAGCCAGCTCCAGTATGACCATTGTGCAATGACTAAACATACTATATGTTAATTAGTCCTCCCAAAATTCCAGTTGTTTTTGGTGAAGGGACAGAGGAAGAGTAGCAGCAGGACCTGCATTAGCAATAAAGGGGTTTTGTTGATAATTCTATGCACCTTATTGATTACCTAATTACTATCACTTTTTAACCGTCATGCATGGAACATGTAAATTGCTCAGTGAATAGAGTCTTTGTATCTTGAGGAAGAGACCTGGTCAGTCGTCCTCATCAACTTAGACCATGAAACCCAATATGGACAAGTTCAACAGAACTGCCATCTATGGGTTGCCCATGCATGCTTCAGCATTGCCAGGGCATAATTTCATTTATTCTTTGTATCTTAGTAAGTACCTCATTTAGATAGGTGAATTCTTTAGATCAGATGGCTGAAGGTATTCAAATTCTGAATTAGTGATTGGCAAGTTTGGAGACCCTTTGTCTTCACATCCTCTTTGCAATCTAGGGTTACACCATCCAGATGAGCTCTTTTTTTTAAAGGTAAATCTTTTAAAACTTTTGAATAGGGTTTATGATAGCCACTTTATTTTGTTAACCAGATGAGTTCTTAAGAAGGACTTTAATCCAGTTCAGGAAGCACTGTATAAATGATACTCAAGAAACATCCCAAAGGATGAACAGAATTTGTTATGAAAACTTCAAACGAGAGGCCTACCAGAGTAGGGTTTAGCTCACATGCCTAAGTATGTAAGAAATATTACATTCTTAAATTGCTATTAGGGACTAGAGAGATGGCTCAGCAGTATAAGTTCATACCGCTCTTACAGAAGACCTGTGTTCAGTTCCCACACCCAAGCCAGGAGAATTACACCCACCAACTATAACTCTGGATCCAGGGAATCTGACACCCTCATCCGGCCTCCATAGGCACCTGTACCCAGTATATGTGCATACCAACATACAGATATACATTCATACACATATTTAGAAATAAAACGAATCAGCCATATGTAGTGGTACACGCCTTTAATCCCAGCGCTCAGGAGGCAGACACGGGAGGATCTCTGTGAGTTTGAGGCCAGCTGCTTATATAGCAAATACCAGGCCAGCCAGGGCTATTTTTGGCACAGAATAAATATTCAGAAATGATTATTCTCTGTACTTTCTCCCTTACCAAAGGTAAAGTGTATCTATCATCAAGAGATAAAGTTCCCAGCCTAAGAGAAAGTTCCCAGTTCTCCAGACTAAGGCTTAGTAAAGATACCACAAAGAATTGAAGAAACTAGGTGTGATAGTGTATGCATGTAATCCCAGCACTTACACAGCTAGAGGCCTACATAAAATGATTCTGTCTCAAAAACTTGGAGTGTTAATGAAGACTTATAGAAAAACACTTATAGTAGATGTACAACAACAAAAAAGGGAGAGTTCCTTTGTCTTCCTTATTTTTGTCATTTAAATTCATTTCCAAGGTAAACATATAATAATATATATGCAGTATATATTCCAAAATATAATGTAAAAATATGTACAAGAAAGAATATAATAGGCTTGGGAGATATTTTGCTCTAGTTCATGCTAAAAATATAGATAGCTAAATAATTTTGGAAAACTCTTTAATTATTATTAAAAATTAAAAACAGATGTACAAGTAACAAAGCTTCTTTTAGACCTCATAAAAGGACACCCCGAGTTGTAACCTGATCTTAGCCACTCAATTTTGACAGTGTATCTTTTGCTAATCTATACTGTTTCCTTTGAGTAAAGTTATCTTTCTACTTTGGAAAAAAAATTCTACATAGAGAAACCCTGTCTTGAAAAACCAACCCCCCCCCAAAAAAAATTCTTTCAGTTTTCAAAGAATACTCAGTAGGCAAGAAAGAAAGGGATGGAAAGATGCATAGAAAACATGGCAAATAGCAAACACAAAGAACTGTGAAGGCAGAAATAGATGTATAATATGCCAATAATCCATATGAATTAAACCCTCTTATTGAAAGAAAACCCCAGGCTGGATTATTTTACAGGACATAGAGTTCAGGATTGTTTTTAAGGTGTAATTAGAAGTACCTGGAAGAGTTTAAAATAAAACAAGGGGAAGAGGATGAAGTGTATTTCAGTGACAGGATGCTTGCTTAGTTCAATATCCAGCACCAAAAAATACGACGGATAAATATATAGCAGGCAAACAATAAGCAGAAGGAAGTTGGAACAACAAAGTCATATGTAGCATGCTTTCTTGTCGGACTATTTTCGGATGGTCAACCCCCAAATAACGACTCGAAGACTTGTTAATTATGAACCCTTGACCTTAGCTTAGACTTGTTCCTAACTAGCTCATATAACCTAAATAAACCCATATTTTTTTATTAATCTACATTCTACCATGTGGTGTTAACCTCTTCCATCTTGCACCTCCTTTTTCCTCTCCATGTCTCCTGGCGTCTCTTGCATGCCTAGATTCCTGCCCCTCTTCCTTTCTCCTGTCTAGCTATTGGCTGTTCAGCTTTTTATTAAACTAATCATAAGAATACATCTTCACACGGTGTACAAACATCCCACAATAATCATAGTTAAATCACTAATAGTATTCATTCATAGAAACATGGAATGTGACAGACACTGTGCCAAGCAAATGCACATATATTGACAAAAATACTGGGAAGAAGATACGAAAATAAGCTTTAAGTTCGTGTAATATGATACATTTAAACTTATTTTTTCCCTCAGGTTTATGTTTTTTTCTGTCCTCTAAATAGCTGTACAATTTACTTTTAATCACAAATTGAGGCTTCAGTGATTAGAATATCCAATACTAAATAATAAAGGGCCTCCTGAGCTTGATTTAGGATTAAGCCTTCTCTGTTCAGCTCGCACCAACGTTCAAAGACCCTCCCCACTGGTAGGGAATGTGCCAAGTTTCTTCTAGTGGCCCATCCTCCTCCCCCAGCTGACTGATTTTGACTGTAGGCCCGTCCACCATTGGGGTGAAGAGGAAGTAAGCAGGACAAGGGCTTCGGCTTCTTGACATGTAGCATAGCAAACCTATTTCACAGCTATTGGGTCTAGCCGCTACTTCAAGCACACTCTCATTACAGGCTACTGGACCAAAATTTGCACAGCAGTGAAACATTCTATTGTTCCCCCAGTCACCCGTGCATTCCATACAGTTTCTCTGCTGAGACTCATGGCACAGCCAAACATTTCTCTGGAAAGTTTCAATACTAAGCGGTTTGCTCTCCTTCCTGACCCATCTCTGGCACACAGTACAACTCATGTATCTTTTTCTTCTTGATGAACTGGAAACTCAGAAAGATCCCAGTACAGTCATCTCCCTGTACTCCATTAGCACAGCTCCATTCTTTAAGCGCTAAGTTTCCTCACACCACAAGCATAATATTCCATTGTGCTTCTCAGTTTCAACTTCAAGAGGTCTAGCTGAACCTTTTGGGTGAAGAGAAGAGCAATACAACTCTGCGTCCTTGAAAGCCTAGCTAAGAGAAATCCTGTTCAGAATAGGTTAGGAATATATCCCAATGGAGTACTTGCCTAACATTTACAAGGCCGTGGGCTTCATCCCCAACATCCAGCATTACACCACCCCAAAGAAGAAAAAAGAAAAACTCTTCAAAAAAAATAAAACTTCCTCTTCATAGCTCTGCTCTTGACCTTTGAAACCTCCTTATTGGTTCTAGAGCTGCTGGCTTGTTGTTTGAAATATGGATTTAATGGATGGAGATAGTCACAGAGACCCACACTGGAGCACCGGACTGAGCTCCCAAGTTCCCAATGAGGAGCGGAAGGAGGGAGAACATGAGCAAGGAAGTCAGGACCACGAGGGGTGCACCCAACCACTGAGACAGTGTGACTGATCTATTGGGAGCTCACCAAGGCCAGCTGGACTGTGACGGAAGAAGCATGGGATAAAACCAGACTCTCTGAACATGGCGAACAATGGGGGCTGATGAGAAGCCAAGGACAATGGCCCTGGGTTTTGATCCTACTTCAAGTTCGGGCTTTGTGGGAGCCTAGCCAGTTTGGATGTTCACCTTCCTAGACATGGACGGAGGGGGGAGGACCTTGGATTTTCCACAGGGCAGGGAACCCTGACTGCTCTTTGGTCTGGAGAGGGAGGGGGGAGAGGAGTGGGGGGAGGGGGTGAAGGGTGGGAGGAGGGGGAGGGAAATGGGAGGCTGGGAGGAGGCGGAAACTTTTTTTTTCTTTTCTTTTTCTCAATAAAAAAATAATAAACAAAAAAGAAATATGGATTTAACTACATAGCTGTCACATCTTAATACTTACGAGTAAACTTCTTTTTTTATTTTATTTATTTACTTATTTATTTATTTATTTTATTAAAGATTTCTGTCTCTTCCCCACCGCCGCCTCCCCTTTCCCTCCCCTTCCCCCAATCAAGTCCCCCTCCCTCTTCAGCCCAAAGAGCAGTCAGGGTTCCCTGCCCTGTGGGAAGTCCAAGGACCACCCACCTCCATCCAGGTCTAGTAAGGTGATCATACAAACTGCCTAGGCTCCCACAAAGCCAATAGGTGCAGTAGGATCAAAAACCCATTGCCATTGTTCTTGAGGTCTCAAACCTATGGGACACATTGGAGCACCGGACGAGTAAACTTCTGATTTGACGTATTGTCCTGCGGATTTAAACCGGTGATGCCCTTAGTCCTGGAATGTTACCATCCAATGTCTAAGAGACATTTAAAAGGCAGTGGGGGGGGCGGGGATGGAGAGATGGCTCAGCAGTTAAGAGCAGTAGCTGTTCTTCCAGAGGACCAGGCTTCAATTCCCAGCACCCTCATGGCAGCTCACAAGCATCTGGAACTCCAGTCCCAGGGGATTCAACACCCTCACAGACATAACATGCAGGCAAAACACCAATGCACATGAAAAGGGTCAAAAGACCGAGTAGGGTGGAAAGCACGAGCTTGAGAACTATGACAAAAGTGCCAAAAATCCAGGCTCTACAATTTACTAGATTAAGGACGTAATCTATGTAGTCAACCTCTGAATTCTGTTTCTTCTTCATTTGGCAGGATCATTCTATCTTATAGGATTCTTTTTTACAAGAATCAGAGATAAAACCAACATAGAGCACCAAACACTGCATGTAACCATTGCTGGACACTCAAGCACATGTTTCCTACATAATTTGCCTCTTCCCTTCCTTTAAGTGGTTCTCAACCTTCCTGATACTGTTACCCTTTAATACAGTTCCTCATGTTGTGGTGACCCCCCCAACTATATAATTATTTCTGTTGCTACTTCATAACTCTAGTTTTGCTACTGTTATGACTCATAATGTAAATATTTGTGTTTTCCAGTGGTCTTAGGCAACCACTGTGAAAGGGTCTTTCAACCCTCAGGTTGAAAACCACTGGTTGTCTTAGTAAGATACGACAAGAAATGGAAAACGCAGATATGATCTTCCAGGCCATTACTGTATCCCAGAAAGAATTATGTAGTGGATTATGTATAAGAAATAACATTTTCATTTGGAGAGTCAAAAATAGAAGACAGAAATCATTGTTTTTGTTTCATGTGTTTTCCTGAACCTTAATTTAAATTCTAAATTTAAAAACATATTGAAGTAAATATACTTTGAGCTTCATAGATTAAGAACAAGATTTCCAGCCCTAAACTCAACAAAAGTTTTAAGGCCTAGTGAGAGCTTTGCTCCACCTCCGACCTCATCTTTTGAAGATGGAAAACAGAAGATACAGCACACCACGTGCTGGCATTAAGTGATCTACATAAACGTTACAACAACCCTAAGGTGCAGTTATGTAACCATGATCATTTCAAAATGCAACAAAACAGTATAGTTCAGTGGTCGAGCATACATTTTTGTTTTTTTGTTTTGTTTTGTTTTGTTATTTTTGGTTTTTCGAGACAGGGTTTCTCTGTAGCTTTGGAGCTTGTCTTGGAACTCCCTTTGTAGACCAGGCTGGCCTCGAACTCACAGAGATCTGCCTGCCTCTGCCTCCCGAGTGCTGGGATTAAAGGCGTGCGCCACCACCGCCCAGCTTCGAGCATATGTTTAGCTTGGATGAGGCTCTGAGTTCAATCATCACCGCCAAAAAATGGCAGCTTAGGGGCCAAAGACACACAGCTCAGAGTAGTAGACGACTTAAATCCAGTTCGCAGTTATTTTGAATACTTTTAACCTCTGTACTCTCCTGCCTCTGAAAAGCTGTACGACTACGTGAAACAGTGAGACATTAGACTATCTGTGAAGGAGAGCGTGGGTCCTCCTAGAAGCTTTATGCCAAGATCTGAGTTGACAGACACCAAAGAAAAGCTGGGGAGGGACTTTGCATGGATAAAAGGAGGGAGACGAGGAGAGCTACTGTGTTACATATCTCACACTTGTGGAAGACAGAAGGAAGAATGTAGGCAAGAGGAGCTTCAGACAACAGTGTATTAATGAGAACCACCAACAGCCTAATGAAAATGTAAGCAAATATGAAAGACCCCCACATCAAGCTGTAAAGACTTAGTTCTCATAATCTAGTAGGCTCAGTCATGGTATTTGTAATAGTCTCGGGATTCACAGCCTTGTGAGTAATCTGTGTAAGGGTCATTACAGGGACAGTTTCCTTGTAGTTATCCACATACCTCCCGCTGAGCAAGGCCTCACTATGTTGCTAAGGCCATTAGTCTTATCTGTTCTATGCTACATCATCATCATAGAAGCTGCCTCTCAAGTTACTGTCTCCTAAGAGCAGGGTGATTGTAGTTAGCATAGAGTTGGTTTTTCTTTCTTCTTTCTTTCTTTCTTTCTTTCTTTCTTTCTTTCTTTCTTTCTTTCTTTCTCTTTCTTTCTTGTCCCCCCTCCCCTTTTCTTTCCTTCTAGATTCCTGAGACCTCAGTGATGTTTTCTGTCAAAAACTTAGTCAGGCAAATCAGTTCTTGGACATGTGACTGAGATACTAGCCTTTTTGTGGGAAAGGAAAGGAAGAGTGGCCTGGAACCAAGTTTTTCAAACCCCAGTTCAGAGTCTGACTGCCTTGGTGTTCAAGTCAAATGCCCCATGCAGTGCACGGGGACGTTTGAACAAGAGGCAGCAGCCTTTTCCTACTATGTTAGAGGCCCACACAGGTCTTTGCAAGTCCCCTTTGGTGGGGTCTCCCATACTTCTGAGCCTGCGATGACTCAGAATAAAGATGGTCTGCACCAGGCAGCCACAGAGCTAAGTCATCACAGAATCACGAAAACAGGCCAGGGCACATCCCAAGCCCGTCTCAAGTCAGAGCAAGGTGGATAGGTGAGGGATGGGCAAGGTCTTGTCTGCTGGCTAAGCTCATTTTTGCCAGTTATTCTAGAGGCTACTTCACTGGACTCTGGGGAAAAAGATCAGCTACTTCTGTTTCAACCCCAAGTGCTATAGTCAGGCCCAATGAGACACCAAATGGACCCAAAGACAGTCCGACCACTGTGTCTACTGGGGGAGCTCTGGAGTGTTCCTCCTCCCCTGTAAAACAAGGACTAAAAAAAGGAAGGACAATGAGGAGCAGGGCAGCATACTCTAGCCAGCAAAGAAGACAGTTGGTCTCCTCCAAGTAAATGTATCTGGAACAGCCCTGTCATCAACCCTAGAGGACCTGATGCCTCCTGAAGGCTGGAGCACAAAGAGCAGAAGCATCCCACCGAGGGTTGGGAAGCTCTTCCTGTAAGATGCCCCCTTTGAACCCTAAGGGGGTGGATTTACCCTTTCTTATAATAAACCTGGCACTTGTGCCCGAAACCTTACCTCACTCTAGAAGGAATTCCAGCCCCTCCAGCATGCAGCAGGCTGCCATAGCCTTAAAGAGAGAGACCTGAAGACATGAACAGTTCCCAAAATAGCATCGGGGTGGAGGGAAGGAGAAGGGAGTATGTATGAATAAAGGGCATATTTTTACTTACTTTATAGAAACATAACTTTTCTCTTCGATTTTTTTGTCTGTTCCTTTTTAATGCATTAGAAAAGCGTTTTCCCTTGAATTCTTATCAATATTTTGTAAGAAAAATTTCTCACTTTATAGTTTACCTCTCCTACACAGGAAACTATATTTCAAGTCATCTAGACCTCGGTGGTAGGTGAAGGCACTTTTTCAGTTTCTGCTAATAGGCTGTGAGTAGTAACAGGCTCTCTTTAGACTACTGTGTGGTGAGTCGGAGACTTTCAGGATGGTCTCCACTGCCACAATGATCAATAATAATCCAGATTGTGAATCTTGATTTTCCCAAGTTCCTAATAAACCATGGGGAGTGGAGCAGGCCTCTTTGACCCCTAACCTTTACTAATAAAACTTGGACATGTTGAGGCACTATGATTTTTTGGTTTGTTTTTGTTTTTGTTTTTTTTTTTACCAAAAGGAATGAGGAGATGTGGGGGGCAATTGTAGGGAATGCAGTCTAGGAAAGCATCAGCTTCCTCAACCCCCACCAGGGAGCTATAGGCACCAACCACTCTCGTACCCACCTACAGGGATTCAGTTGCTTCCCTCTTTCCCCATTTATGCACGACATGCCCACAGCCTCTATAAAAGGAAGCTGACACCCATGCAGGATTCAGATCACTTCCCCAACAATCCTTGTGCCCACCATTTTCTGAATCGAAACGGCCAGAGCGCTTAGCTGGTGTGTCAGCACGGCAGTACGTGGCCAGCTGCAGCATCCATTTCCCACGTCTTTTCCATTCCAGAATTTTGCAAGTGGTTCCTACTTTCACCCTGATTTGCTGCGAGCACTTCTCCTCTTTACCTGGGCCGGAGGCTATCCTGCTCTGTGCCCAAACCTGAGTTCAGTCCTGTTACTAGCTACCTCTCCCCAAAGCCATTCTTTAATTTTCACTATACATTTCTAGTTTGAAATGCAGCTGTGCAGTCCCGGACTTGCTGTGATCTTTATCCTAGCCTCTGCCTTAAGCTAGCGCCAGCTCATTAAAACCACTTAAAATCCAGAGCAGGCACTGCTTTTTTGCCTTTTTTTTTTTTTTTTTTTTTGCCTAGTAACACATTTGTCTGCTACTAAGGCAACAGGGAGACGACACTCAGGTGGAAAAGAAGACTGGGACTGATTCCATGGTAACTTAAATGCATGCCAGCGCTTTCTTTGTTCAGTGAAGTCTGTATTATCAGTAAGCTTAGGTTTTCAATTAACTCAACAGCACTCCATCAGGAGCCCAGGAGCCTTTCCCTACCTCTCATTCGTTAATCCTTTCTGTTCCCGCTGGAGACACTAAAAGTATACTACCTTCCTAGAATTTCTATTCCTTTTTTTATTTCTTATTCCCCAAGACTTTCCACCTCCCCACCCCCAAGACCCGAAAATCTCCCACTTCCCTTGTAGTCCTATACAAATACTGCAAAGACAGGGCCCAGGGAATGAGGTCGCAAGGGAAAAAGAGAGAGATTTCTGCTATTTCTCTTCACTATTTGTCCACGCTGTCCCTTCTCACTACTTAATTCTTCCTGCTGCTATTGTCAGCCTGCATCCTGTTTGTCATTAGAAAATAGAAAAAGATCTGTTTTCATTTGAGAAACAAGAGGTAGATGAAGGAGTTCATGTGGGTAAGCAAATAACTCTGCCACCTGTTTCTGCTGCTCAGTGATAATACAAATATAGATCCTCTTAAGCCACCACTATTTTGGAAGTTTGAAATGTACAGAGCAGCTGGAGCTCCCCTAAGGGCCCCTTGTGTGTGTGAGAGGCTTTTCCATGAAGTCAGCTACTTGAGCCACATGATGCCGCAGTACAGAAGCAAGTTGAGCTTTCAGAGTTTAAAAGCTTGTTAGTGCTGATGAAAGAATCGGCTCTAAACTCAAACCAACAGAAGAGATAGTATATTTTAGAGCCAAATAAGGGTGGCCATGAGGAACACAGACTCAGGGGTCTCCAAGATACCATGTTCCAAAGTGGTAACAGTTCCATGAAGCCATATAATAATAGAACAAATGAAAGCCGTAAATCAAGAGACTTCAGATACTTTGGTGGGCACATCACATTGGCAAGCTAGAGAAAAGCAGAGAAATCTCAGCTATAGGCCCCAGATACTATCTGTTTGCAGTCTTAGCCTTTGACTTGGTGGAAACCAGGGGTCTGTTTGTACATTCCAGAGGATTTATCTAGTGATCACAAAGATGTTAGCTCATATGCAAAGGAGGGCAATAAATGACTCCTAAAGGGGCTAAAGATAGTTCAAGAAAATTTGGCCCTGGGCTTGCAGCGTTCCAACCTCTTCACATCACTGAAGTTGTAACCAGTCAGTCAACTTATTCTAGTCTGCTTTTCTGTTATTTTCATAAACCATTCTGAACAAAAGTAACTTGTGGAAGAAAAGGTTTATTTGGCCTAGGTGCCCCAATTACAATCCATCAGCAAGAGAAGCCAAAACAGGAACTCAAGGCAGGAAACTGAGGCAGGAATCTGGACCAGAAAACATGGCGGAGTGCTGCTGAGTTCCTTGCTTCTTCTCTTGCCCTGGACTAGCTTCCTCACACAGTCCAAGGCTACCTGCTTACGAATGGTGCCACCCACAGTGGGCTGGGCCCTCCAGTGTCAGACATCAGTAAGATAATTCTCTACAGACATGCCCACATGTCTGCTTCATGTAGGCATAGGGGTTAGCCCACACCCGCCTTTTTCATTACTCTGTAAAAGTGAATTCTTACCAGGTCAATAGGAATTTGAAGAAAGTGGTGGCAGTGTAGACTGGAATTGCTAGAACAAGTTTTTCCTAAGCCCATAAAAATGACTAAATGTATTCCCCTTCCCTGATTTTATCCCCTTATTCGCAAAGCTTTTAAGAATCTGGGCTGGATCATAAATTCTAGGTTTTGTCATGGATTTTCCTCTGCGCTAGCCAACAGAGACCATCCAATCAGTGTAACACAACCATACTTTATGCATTTCTTTCTGGACCTTTGCCTCTAGAATAAGTAACTTCCCTGAGTCTGGCGTTCTCAAGATCAGCATCACATAAATGACTTTCTTTGGGGGATATTTCTGAAACATTAAAATAGACCACACAGCCCAAGAGCCATTAGTAACCAGTTCAGTGATAACGCGGCCATATTTCTGAAGGAATCCAATAGTTTAGTTCAGGCTTGCGAAAGAGAATTTTGCAGAACATTGTGGACCCACTTCTTGTATCTGGTTTCATCACTGCAAGGTTACACACAGATCTTCAGCTGGAGCACCTTTGATCTCTTCCCCCATTCAGTCATGAATCCTTAGCTAATTCCTTCCTAGTCACTCCAAAATAAATGTCCCAAGACATTTCTTATGCCAGACTGAGCATAGGTGAAAAGAATTATCCTCCACTGATGTAGACTATGGCCAACCTTGTTATAAAAAGCCCCTAAGCTGGTATGCATGGAAAATTCCCTTGCAGAGCAAACACAGATAAGGAATGCTGTTTCAAGTTCAGTCAGAGAAACAAGGTTTAGACCAAGAGCCTGTACACCAGGCCTAAGTGAAATGGCTTAATAAACAGCAGATGGATTTCCTTGTGGGCTATATCAAAGTTGTTTTTGAGACCTTAAAGGACAGAGAGTTTAAAAAGCAGTAACCCTAAGACAAGGCCTGGATTTAATCTCTAACACAGGGGAAAAAAAGTTGATTTTATCTACAATTCTCCCATTCCTCTGATCTGGCCAGCATGTTACTTATGTGGACTATTGAGATGACGAGGCCACACCTTCTATTAGTTGCAATGCATATTTGTTGCCTTAGTAATCAATCCAATGCTAATTTGAACCAGTTACAAACTGCCATTTGTGCACAGTCCTGGATTTAGACTAGACTCTGAAAATTTGTAAATACATATTTGTACATGCTATAAGAACATAATTCCATTTTATTTTGGGAGAAGATGCTGACAAGCACATCTTTGTTCTAAGGACTATATACTGCTTCTAATCACACTTAGCACTGAGAAAACAGAAACAGAATTAAATGGCTAGGTTCATTTAGAAAGTCACATAAAGAGTTAACATTGTAACACGCGGCTGTGGACAATGAGCAATTCCTTCTAGGCTATGACTAGTTTGTGTGATTCAGGAAGACATTTCTCCCCACACTTCACCTTCTATACTTTGTTCTGGAATATGACACTGAGGTATTCTGCTAAAACCGAACCTATGTAAATGAGTCCCAGCCACAATCCCCACAGTCAGGGGAAGCTGAACAGGCCTTTTTCTGGAAGCAGAAACTGAAGGTTTCAGAAGACAGACAGGGCACCCATGCAGAGAAAGGAGAAGCTGTTAACCCTGGATAACTGCTGCCATGGCAACAGTCACCAGGCCCCTGCTTTCTCTGGTGGAATCTGATGGAGTCCAGGGAGAATTTCTAGTCCGCGGCTTCCTGCTCCAATAGCAGGAACAGAGCCTGCCTTCCCTCTAATTGCCTCTATTTTCACACAGCAGGACTTGTCTGCCTGTGTTCCCTCAGCCCAGGGCGCTCTGTTGCTGCCTCCTCTGTATTCTTTCTCCAAAGCACATGATGGCAGTTCTTGCTATCAGACAAGCATCTGTTCACTGCAGCAGGCCCTGCCCAGCCTTTAGTTCTCCTGTTCTACTGTCTCAGCCTCAGCCTTGCAATGACATGAACCTTCTCTTTTTTTCTTCTTGTATTATCTTAACTGGGGCCTAGAAACACACACACACACACACACACACACACACACACACACACACCTGGATGTTTCCAGAAAAGCAAAGATGGCCTCTGAAGAAGGGTTGGATAGCAACTCGAGCTTTTGGAAACAATGGGGGCAGAGAATATGGTCCCATCTGGTCTGAAAGGAGCCAGTTACACTCTGGGGCCTGGGCAGACTTCATGCTGGAATTCATTCAGTGGAGATTCTGAATGCATACATTGGTGCCTTGAACTCCTCTTCTTGCCTCTGTCTATTCTCTCTTGTTCCCTAAAATGAGGCTGTAGTAGAAGCATAAATGAGGTGACTCCTAGGTTTAGAATGATGTGTTGCTGCACTCCCGACACACTGAAAAGAGGCCCCTTTTGGTAATGAAACCGTCTAATGAGCTAACTCAACCTTTGCAGATTGTCCTTGTAAACTTACTGTTTATTTTCTTTACCTTTGCCCAACATTTTAAATTATGGAGAAAATATGCCCTTAAATGATTAAAATATTAGTTTCTAGGGTCAAGGATTCCAGAAAAAAAGGGACAAGAGAAGTATTGGTCATAAGACTTCATAATCTGTAATCTTCCTTCAGATTTATGGGACCCAGACCATCTGGTGACCTTCAGATAATATCAGGATGTGCCTCAGAAATGGACCACTGCCTGATTAATGCGTGCCCTGGCACTGATTCATCAGTGACTAAATTCCACTGCCATAAAAGTTCTGAAATACGGTTCTGGAGAGATAGCTCGGCAGTTAAGAGCATTTGCTGAAGAGGGACCCAGGTTTGATTCCCACTACCCATATAGCACTTCAAAACCTTCTGTAACCACAGTTCCAGGGATTCTAATGTCCTTCTCTGGCCTCTGCAGTCACTGCATGTATGTGGTACACACCTACACATGTAAGAAATACTCATACATATGAAATAACAACCAGCAATTTAAAGTTCTTACATAAGATCTTCACTTGAATTTGTTAGCATGGGTGTTCCTTAAGATGATCATGCAGCCAGGTCTGATCACTTAGCTCATTACACTAAAGTCTATTCTGTACCACCACCATGCCTTTCCAATAACTGGCCTCTATGATTTAGTGAGATGACTCAGCTATTGTGAGATAACAAAAGCACCATTTGATTTGTATGAAAATGTCCCCCAGGCAGGTTTCTACCACCTTTCCTGGAATCCAGATAGTCTCAAAGGAAAGTATTTGCTCCAGGGTGGCTTTCATTGCTGTGCTCTAGTGCATTATACAGCTACTTTGTATACCAGGAACTCACTAAGGACCCAGAATAACCAACCGCAGCTTGAGATGTGGGTAGCTGAGGTTGGAGCGGAGAAGATAGCATCAGACTATCTGGTTCAAGGAGATTATATTTAATGACTATTTGCTCTGCACTATTTTCTGGGTGTGCTAGGGAGCAAGAAACAGGATTCCTTGAGAGGCGCACTGATTTACAGAGAAAGTAGATGCCTAAAATAATTTCGACACATAACAACAACAATAATAATGAAAGTTTAAGGTGCTTGGTGCGTTAGAAGTGCCAGGAAAGAACACTTAACAACTTGGTTTGGTGACTGTTAGGGATATCCTCTGGGACTGACTGAATGGGATTTTGCTGAACAGAAGGGGTGAGAACCTTCTAGGCAGATGCAGGGGCTTGAACAAAGACATATTATACAGGGAGAAATAAATAAAAAATACAAAGAAGTATAATCAGGACTGGCTATTGTGTGGTGGTGAATAACACCTGAGTGCTCAAAGTACTCAGCCTTAAACAGAACATTCATAACACCCCATCTAGTAGTCAGTGATCATCTAAGAAGAGGGGTCAAAAAGAGCATAAAAGCTGAAAGATAATGGTGCTAGAGAGATGGCTCAGAAGTTAAGAGAAGTTGCTTTTCTTCGAGAGGACCTGAATTTAGTTCTCTGCACCCATGTTGTCAGGTGACTCACAGCTGACTGTAAATTCCACTTCAGAGAATCCAAATTCTCCTCTGCCCTCTGTGGGCACCAGCACGCACATAGGAGAGAGAGAGAGAGAGAGAGAGAGAGAGAGAGAGAGAGAGAGAGAGCATGAGAGACAGATATGGATGGAGAGACAGAGACACAGAGCAAGACAGAGATGAAAATAATAAAATAAACCTTCCAGCTTGGTCTACAGAGTGGATGGGTGAACCTCTCGTGGTCCTGACTTCCATGCTCATGTTTTCCCTCCTTCTGCTCCTCATTGGGACTTTGGGAGGTTAGTCCGATGCTCCAGTGTGGGTCTCTGTCTCTATCTCCATCCATCGCTAGATGAAGGTTCTATGGTGATATGCACCCACATGGTGGCTCACAACCATCTGAACAGCCAGGGCTACACAGAAAAACTCTGTTTCAAAAATGAGAAGAATGTTTGTGAAAACTTCTGGGCAGGGCAGAGCCAATTTCAGGCATGACTTCACAACCTCTGTGCTTATATGCTCTAGGTCTACATAGTAGTAGGTCTGTCAACAGTTGCTCATAGACCAGGGAATGCCCTCCCTTTCCCTGATAAACTCTTGGCTACTGATGGATTCTGGTGAAGGGAAGTCATTGTCTTCACTCAGTGATGAGCTCATGAGGCCCCAGTGGATAGTTCCATGCCAAAGGTAACACGGATGATCCTGGATAAACTCCATGATTCTCAAAAACGAAAAAGGAATGTTTGGAACAAAAAAAAAGGGTGGAGGAAGGAAGGATGATTAATAGAGGTAGAAATGAAACTAGAGAAGGTGGAGAGTTTTAGTAATCAGAATGCATTTTTATGTCTGTTTGAAATTGTCAGAGAGCAAATTTAATACAAATTTTAAAAATGAATGGCCACTGTAATAAACTACAATTTGTACAGAGTATGCAACATACACATCATTTATATCTGTACTAGGTTCATATGCAATGTGCAGATTTTCAGGACATATTATTGGGTTAAAATATTTCTTTTTGAACTTCCTTTTTATTTATTTCTTGTGTCTTCCACACCATGACTCTCAATCCCATTCATTTCCTTGTACCTTTGCATCTGCCCTCTGCCCTTTGCAACCTCCCCACCCCCAAAAATAAAATAAAATTTAAGAGAAATAAAAAAGAAAAATCTTGTCATGGAAGCTGTAGTGTGACACAGTGAGTCACACAGTATATCCTTTTGTCCATATATCTTTAGGCAAAGAGTCATTCATTGGTCTGCTTCAAGGACTCTGGTTTCTGCTACGCTGTCAATGCCAAGCCCTCACTGGGGCTCTTCTTGGATATCCTGTTGCTGCTCAGTGTTGGGTCTCCAGGATCAGCACCTTCACATACTCTGGCAGATCATAGCTAGGGTGCATGTTGGCATGGGCCAACTCATAACTCTAGTTCTGGGTCTGGGTAGTTGCAGGGTTGGTGAGCCTGCTAGTTCTACCCTGTCCTCACCTCTAAGATGAGTTCTCCAGCATTGCCCTGGCTAGTTCAAGCCTAGCAGTGATGAGGGAATGGCAGGGCCATTTTTCGTGCTTTCCTTCGGGGTCAGCTCATCCACACCTACACCTTCAGGGCCAGCTCTATTGTGTTATCTGGGCAAGGTACAGGGACCACTCTCCCAAGTGCTGCAACTGATGAATGGCAGGGACAGCTCTCCCATCTGCCACAGTTCCTGAGGGGCATCTCTCCCCTCCCACACCATCATATGGCAGATGAGGGGCGGGACCAGATCTCTCAAGCTCACCTCTCCACTGCCCCCTGCCCCCCCCCCGCACCCCACCACACACACTAAGGTCATCTCTACTGTGCTGTCCATAAAAATATTTCAATGGATGAAATACAGGATGTGGCATTTTTAATGCAGTGTCAGTTAGATCCTATTAATATACATTTATATGTATGCATGTTATATACACATATACAATGCCATCTATGAATGCGTTTTGTATATAGAAAATAGTATACATGTGTGCTTATTTGTCTATAGGATTTTTATTGCTTCTCATGTGGATTAACTTATTTGACCATTTTCCAATAGATAAACTGAGGTGTTTGTTGTGTAAATATATAACATATTTCCAATATTTTATTCCAGTTTTACATGTATCAATACAATATTTTTAATATTTGTTATTCACATTTTTGAGACAAGACCCCACTGTGTAGCTCTGGTTGACACAGAACTCACTATGTAGAGCAGAGCAGTCTTGAACTTATGGAGATCTGCCTGCCTACTGTTTTCCATATACTATTGAAGACAGGAATGTACCAGTTTGTATTTTTGTTGGGAGACTTTGTTTTTGATTTATTTTTCACATAGAGTCTCACTCTATAGCTCATACTGGCCTAGAACTCACTGTGTAGCCCAGTCTGGCCCCCATCTTGAGGCAACCCTCTTCCTCAACTTCCCAAGAGTTGGGATTTCAGGCTTCATTTACTATCACATGGGCATTAACGTCTACCTTCCTCTTTACTTTACACCTGTTAACTGAATAGATAAGGCAATTATGCAAGAAACCCCTGAGAGAAAACACACTCTAAGGTTGATAAGGCGATTGAGATTACAGTTAACCTTGGTTATGTGGAAAGGAAGTTTCTACTCTAATCACACAGCTTCTTACAAATCTGACTTCCTATCCCAGGTCTCTGTGACCTCATGCTTGAGTACAGGAAGGAACAAGAGACTTTAAGAGAAAAAAATCATGGAATGAGCCATTTTGCCTAGCATCTTAAAAAAATTTATGCATTCTTTTACTGTATCAAAGCCTTAGTTGTGGCTCACTAGGGATTACAAACCAGGTATTACACCGTGAGGATATTTGCAGAATATGGTCCAGTGGAAACATCAGAATCTAGCAGCAAGGGCAGCTGGGCCTGGTAGGTATGGCAATGCATATGAGCACAACAGAGCATGAACAGACTATGGCACTCACTTAGAATCTCACAGGAATCTTGGGTGAGCACAAGAGAGATTTCTTTAGTTCTTATTCTCCTGTGCTCCAAAGGATTCTCTAGAGATTGGAAGGACCTACAAAAAAAAAAAAGAGTTCAAAGGATCTTTTTCTCTTAGTTTCACAGCAGCTCTGGAAGGTGTTTTTTTACTAGTATTTAACTTGGAAAATGTTTTTCCTACTGATAGTAAAGAGCTCATTTATATTTCTGCCTAAGAGATTCAGAAGAGGGGCTAGGGAGATGGCTCAGTGGTTAAGAGCATGTGTTGCTCTTCCAGAGGACTTGGGTTCAAATCCCAGCACCCACATGGTGGCTCACAACCATCTGAAACTCCAGTTCCAGAGGATCGGATATCTTCTTCTGACCTCCACAGGCACTACGCATACAACTGGTGTAGGCAAAACACCCATACACATAAAATAAAACATAGTATTAACTTTTAAGTTCTGATATTTATTAAGGATCACAGTGTCTTTATAAGTGTTTTGTTTTTTTAGAATTGCTTCACATTTTCACTACATTGTTTGTTAAGCAACATAAATAAAATGTATTCATCATGAAAAGGGAGACTTTAGATAAAGCAAAATTTAAAAAATATAAAAATCACCTATTATCCTTTACCACACAGATAACCAATGTCAGTTAGCCTTTAAGTATATAGTTTTAAGCTTTTCTTTGCATATTAATATATAAATGTGTTTTCATTTTACAAAAATGGGATGCTATGTATATACCTTTTGCTTTTATCACCTCACATATATAATGTTTCCCTTTCCATGCAAATGGATCGGACTCGGATTTTAGAACGTTGAAGAAAAAAACAATAAAAGGAATCCTGTGCCAGTTACAAGTCAAACACCTGAAATAAAACTGCACAAAAAATTACAACTAAGAAAGAAAAAGGCATGTAAGAAGATGAGTTCAGGGAGCAATACAAATACAAGCAAAACAAAGAAAGGTGGAACACATTAAATAGGGCAAGGGCGGTTCCGTTTTGCCTTCCAATGCATTATCATCAGTTTATTTCGTACTCGCTTCATCTCTTTCAACTCATCCGCTGCCTGTATCATTTCTTCATTGCTTAAATTTCTGCCATGGATGACTCCTCTGAACCGAGGGCGGAAACGGGCCAGCCTTTCTTTGAAACTTCCCTCCTCTAGCTTGTGTTCGCCCAACCCACAGGGAGGTTGCTCCATGGCTGGATGGCCCTCGAACAGGTTCTTGTGCGAGAGGCACTCCTGCGGAGGACGATCTTCCGACAGCAGCACCTCTGGCAGCAGCTCAGGCAGAAGCTCTTCAGGAAAGAAATCCTCATCTGAGGACTCCTCCTCGGAGGACAGATCCTCTGAGGACTGCTCCTCCTCGGAGAACTGAGTTTCAGGAGACTGCTCCACCGGAGGCTGCTCTTCCTCGGTCTTTAGAGTGCTCTGTGCGAGTTCTTCATTTTCTTTGCCCGAGTTCTCCATGCTGAGAATTTTCTTCTTCAAGCAGCTGTTCTTGAGACAAGAAAAAGCAGACCAGAGTCACAATACTTGGTGGGCTGCATAAACACCCTGGCTCCGAGTTTCAATCCCTGCCTTTGCCCGATTGAGCGGGTGGTTTTAAACCTTAGCTTACTCCCAGACTCTTAGGCTCTCCCGCCTCCTTCCCGAAAGACCACCATATTTCCCGGCAGGCCTTGCCACAAGGCCTCTCCTGCAGTGACAGGGGCGGAGCGGTGAGGTCCGCGAGCTGTTCCCCTCCGAGTTCGGTCTCAGACCGCCCCCCCCATCCTGTCCCACTGCCCAACCTTACCCCGACCTCCGGCCCGTGTGGCCCCTTTTGAGGAGCCTGCGTGAGACCCGAAAATCTGCAAATAGATGCCAGACAGAGTAGGGGGCGGGGATAGGGGGAGAAGCGGACCCGGTGACGCACACCCCTTTTTGTGGGGGATCAGCTAACCCAGAGACAGATCCCTTGGGGTTCACCTTCCTCAGACCTCACATATAACATCATCCTTTGTACCCCACCCCACTCCCAAGACCACCATTTTCTGCACCGAAATTGGGGGCGGGGGGCGGGGCTGGAGCATAATGGAAGCTCGGATTCTGCCATGCAGGTACGATCCCGCTGGCTACAAGTCACCTCTGACAGTCACCAAATCTAGAGGATCCAGGGAACTTACTTACTTCTGCTTTCCTTCTAGACCAAAGGGTAATAGAAAGACGGTGTCTGGACAGGCAAAAATGACTGGGACGAGAGAGACTTGGGCAGACATAGGCTCCTGGTCACGTGAGGGGCGCGCGACACTCCCAGGCTCAGATCCCTAGTAACCACTTTGGCGACCATTTGGCACATTTGCCAGAATCTTTTGACCTCAGACACAACGGACATTTTCACTTACACCCCCCCTCCTTTATTTGCCTTTTCTTGGTTGCTAGAGAGGACTGGCATCTGGTTCCCCAGGGTTACCTCTTTCCCACTGCATCGCCAACGCTATGTCTCAGTCTCACTTTCCACTCAGCTACTGAGACTTCAGGTGTCCCCTTTCCTTTAGACCCTGCACTGAAATGTCATTGTTTCACCTCCATAAACCAAGTTAACGTGGTCAGTATCGGCAACATGACAGATGCCTGTAATCCCAGCACTCGGGGTACAGAGACAACAGAATTGCCTCAAATGAGAGGGCAACCTGTTCTCTCTCCATAGCCAGTTCCAGGTCACTCTGAACTACACAGCAAAATTCTGGCAGCAAAACAAAACAAAACTTTTCAAGGGCACAGGACAGATGGCTGAGAACATAAGAGTACTTGTCCTTGCAGAGGAACTGTGTGTGATTCCTAGCGCCCACGCAGTAGCTCACAACCCCCCATAACTGTTTCTAGGTATCCTACCCCCAACGACAGCAGGCACACGCATAGAGCACAGACACACACCCAGTAAAACTCACACATAAGGTAAATGAATCTGAAAAAATATCCCTCAAATACTGATTTTTG
The DNA here is from genome assembly GCA_025134845.1 of Neodon shergylaensis. Taxonomy (NCBI): domain Eukaryota; kingdom Metazoa; phylum Chordata; class Mammalia; order Rodentia; family Cricetidae; genus Neodon; species Neodon shergylaensis. The sequence goes on from JABTXL010020218.1 coordinate 2,769,058, forward strand.
TGCTTAACCCACATCCCCATTACATCACCTTTCTAATATCCTGTCATTTCCATGATAGTTAATCTTTCATTTTTCTTTCCAACTCTTTTTTTGTTTTTGAGCCCGTCAACTATGTCATAAATAGAAAGTCTAGGATAAATTAGTCAGCATCCAATTCTACACCTCTTAAGTGTATAAAGTATGTAAATCTAATGACTGTACTTTGATAGATATACATCAAAACACGCATGTGTCCATCTACATCTACAATAGTCAAGAGAACTTTTTTGTTCTGTGAAGTGGGAGAGCACTTAGTGCACAATGTCTTATTATTCTCCCCTCCGTATAAATCACCATCATTTCATAGTTACTATTCATAGTGGAAGAAATAGATTTCACAGAAACCCTAAACTCTTAATAATGAACTTTTGGTCTTGTGGTTGAAAAGGCTGACATTAATTTGTTAAACCAACAAATATTTGGGTCTTGAGGTAGCCGAACCCCAAAAGATAGATGCAACAGATAAGACATTGTGTATTAAACTATGTAATAACTCAGCTGACCACATAATAGCAAGATTAAAATCATGTATACATAGTTTGTTGTCGTCACAAATGGTACATGTTTTGGCCTGTACCTTTTTATGATCTTTAACCTGAAGCCTACTTCTCACCTATCTAAAAAGCATGAATGCCACTTCCTTATGCAGATTTTTCTTCCAGAGAGGGAACTCTTTTTTTTTCTGCTTTATACTTCCAGGGTAACTAGGCATCAGATCTGTGAGAGTTCTGAAATCTACTTTTTTTCTAAACCTAAGCAGTTTTGAGATCTTTCTGAACATAAATTCATATTTGAAATATCCGATTTGTGAGGATTTTGAAATTTATTCTTTGTCAAAACATTGGCTATTTACTATATTTCTGAACAGAAATTCACATGTGAAATATCCAGTTTTATTAACTTTTTATTGCTTTACTGTGGACTTAGTTTGTATTGAAATACAAGTTAATTTACTTGTATAGTTTATCCAAAATTCTTGGATTTTCCATTTTTTTCTGTGCTGTGTGTCTTTAAAATCAAGTTCACCTGTGCTTCCTTTAGTCTATCATGAAGGGTTTATTTTTCATTTGTGTGGTTTCTTTTTTAGAGAATTCCAAATTCATTAATGTTTTCATTCCTGTCATTATTCTATTTACATCCTGTGAACAATGTACAGTGGCTCAGACATTCCATTTAGTTTTTGACATTCAAAGTTTATACAGAAACTGATTATTTACACTTGTCTTCAGTTGAAATCTCACTCCCTATTGCTTACATACATTGGCACTTGGTCTGTCCTGTGGGATGTTACAAAAATGCATAAAGTAACAAATACCTGTTAACCTTGGTAAGAACCCTTGATACCACGTAAACTGCTAGAATTTTTGCTTGGTTATTTCCCTTTCCCATCTGTGAGATACAGTGATGCTGTGGGATAATGTTCTTGTTCACTGTAAAGATTTGTCACTCATATTGGTTTAATGAAATGCTGATTGGACAGTAACCAGGCAGGAAGTATAGACAGGGCGACCAGACTAGGAGAATTCTGGGAAGAAGAAAGGCAGAGATGCAGTCATCAGCCAGATGCAGAGGAAGCAAGATGAGAATGCTGAACTGAGAAAAGGTACTAAGCCAGATGGCTGAATTTAAGTCCTAAGAGCTAGTTAATAATGAGCCTGAGCTAATAGGCCAAATAGTTTATATATATATATATATATATATATATATATATATATATATGCCTCTGTGTGTTTCTTTGAGACTGAATGGTTGCAGGACCAGGTGGGGCAGAAACTTCCATCTGCATAGTGAGTAATCTTTAGTAGACTTTTCAGAGGCTTAACTTCTTTATGTAAAAAATTGTATAAAATAATAGTACCTACCCTGTAGGATCAATAAGAGGAGTAAACAAGTCAATGAGATAGTATATAGTGATTAGCATATGGAAAGTGTTCTGTAAGTTAACTCTAATGTAGTAGGTGTAGTTAAGGTAGCATGGCATAGTATTATCAATACTCTAAGTCTTCTTTTACTTTAAGTATTGTTAACCAGTTGTGGTGGTGCATCTCTTTAATCTCAGCACTCGGGAGGTACATGTAGAGGCAGACACAGAGGAAGTCATCTCTCTTTGAGTTTGAGACCAAGTCTAGTCTACATAGAGGATTCTGAATCAGCCGGATCTACATAAGGAGACATAATCCAAAAGAGAAGGGGAGAAGTGGTGGTGGGCAAGAACTTACTATAAATATTTTAACCAAATGAAATGCTGAATAAACTCCCTTGGTTCACTTGCTTTAAAAGTCACTGTATTTCTCCTGCTTTTGTATCCTCAGGGTTGGCTCTCCCACTTTTACATCTTCAGGGCCAGCTCTACTGTGTTATCCAGGCGAGGTGTAGTGGTCAGTCTCTCAAGTGCTGCAGCTGGTGAGGGACAGGGACAGCTCTCCTGCTTTTATGACCTCAGGGCCAATATTTCCCAACTGCCAAAGGCAGCGAGGGATGGGGAGATGGAAGATTACTCTCACTTGCCCGTGCTACCATATGGCAGATGAGGGATGGGACCAGATCTCCCAGGCTCACATTCTTAGGGTTGTTCCCCTGCACCCCTGTCAAAAAGGTCAGATCTACTGTGCTGCTGAGAAAAGGTACAGGGCACACTTTCTGGAGTGCTGCAGCTGGAGAGAGGGAAGATCAGCTCCGTTATCTGCTGTAGGTGGTAGGGGCAAGGACAAGAGATCTAGCAGGCTGACCAACCCTATAGCTACCCAGACTCAGAACCAGGGTTATAAGATGATCCACCCCAATATCCACCCCATCTATGATCTGCTGGAGCGTATGAAGGTGCCGGCCCTGGAGACCCAAAGCTGCAGGATCTCCATGACACAGGGCAACAACAGGGCATCCAAGAGGAGCCCCAGTGAGCAACCAGTATTTAAGGTATAGCCGAAACCAGAGACCTTGGACCAGAGAAATGACTCTTTGCAATGAACATCTGCAAGTAAAAATGTATGGACAGAAGGATAAACTGTGTCACACTACAGCTTCCACGATGAGATTTCTCACTCTTTTTTATTTCTCTCAAATTTTATTTAATTTTTTGGGGGGGAGGAGGTTGCAAGGGCAGAAGGCAGATATGAAGGGATGGGGAGATGAATGGAATCAAGATGCCTGATGTGAAAGACACAAAGACTAAATAAAAAGAAAGTTTAAAAAAAGAAAAGGAAATTCTTCCAATGTCTGATGATTTCTGGACTCCCATTAGAGAAAAATAGTGGTTCATTTAACACCCTTGAAAATAAAGTCACTACATTTGAAGGTCACACTGCCAAATAATATGAGTCTCCCACTAGCATTGCTGTAGATAATAATCTGATGTGTGCATTTTGCTTAAGTTGCTTTTCAGGGACATGAAGTCCACTTTCGCTGAAAGTAGTCATTCTTCATTTGAGGTTACAGATAGTGACAAAAACAAGGTTTTAGAAAAACTTGTCACTTCTGTGTTCATGCTATTTTTGCTAGCTTAACTTTTGGGTCTGATTTCTGTTCAACTCAGCACATAGTCATGTTAGCTGCACAAGAAATGCACGGAAACTTCTCCTTCTGAGGCTGAAAATGACAAGACAAAGGCAATCAAAAATATTTCCAAGGTTCACAGAAGCATCACAATTCCATGCTTCTGTGTGTACCAACATCTAGGTTTCACAATACTCCATTTCAGACCACTCGAGGGGTGCCTTAATCTACAGTCATTTATTTCTCCTTTCCTGAGGATAAAAAAGAGCTTGAAACCTGGACTGAGTTGAAATGTTTTTCCCCTGGGAGGTCCTAGTCTTTTCTCATTTTGTTGGTATTACAAATAAATCATTTTTTCTTGGCCTAACAACTTGTTCTCATTTCTTTGATTCCCTTTTCAGCCATGAGTAAATGGACTTGGATTGAGTAACAGTACTACTTGGCTTATTCTCAAAGTGATACTTTATGTAATATTTACACAAATATAGTCCCTCTGAGGCCTCATTTTTAGGGTTAACTTCCCCCAATTAATTATTTCAGCTATTTCTGAATTGGCATTTATGTTGAAGGGTACTCCCTACAGGTTCCTGAGTTGCTGAGCTTGTTGAAAAATTCTAGCAGGGACACTCAGCTATTCATGGACTCCTGACTAAAGAACAGTTGCTTCCTCCATTAGGGAAGGTTGCTCTCTTCCACCAAATATACTGCCTCAGGAAGGAGTCCTCACGGAGTGGTGAGGGAGTAAGGAGACACCTACCTAAGCCAGCCAGATCAACTGAATCAATCAAGGTGATTGACGAGGTGACAGATTTTTACATCCTCCTGAATTTGTAACTGTCCAAAAATATTGCATATTCTGCTTAATGTGGAGCACAGTGGTTTCTTCCACCCTGTTCATTCTATTCATTCTAGTATAGACACTAGACGGCTGTAGATGTCTAGTTTGTAGTACAGTTTTCTTTGATTAAAAATAGATTTTTTTCATATAATATATTCTGATTATGGTTTTCCCTCCCCCTGCTGTTGTATGGAGGCTGCTTGCTTGTTCCCAGCTGCTCAGCCGCGGAATAATCACACAGAAATCATATTATTTGCAATACTGTTTGGCCAATAGATTAAGCGTTTTTCTGGCTAATTCATATCTCAAATTAACCCATCCCCATTAATCTGTGTATCGCCACAAAGCTGTGGCTTACTGGGTAAAGTTCCAGCATTTGTCTCCTGTGGGGCTACATGGTTTCTCCTGACTCTGCCTTCTTTTCCCCAGCATTCAGCTTAGTTTTCCCTGCCTAGTAAAGTTGTGCCTTGCTATAGGCCAAAGCAGTTTCTTTATTAACCAATGATATTCACAGCATATAGAGGGGAATCCCACATCATCCTGCCCTTCCAAGTTCCTTCCCACCTCCTCTCATATCTGGATCAACACCCTGTCCTTTTCTTTTGAAAAAGAAACAGGCAACTACGGAATAGTAACAAAATAAGATATTAAAATAAAAGCAAACAAATTGGAATAAGACAAAACAACCAAAGGAAAAGGAGCCAAAGAATAAGCATACAAAGTGCATGTGTACACAGAAACACACAGGATTACACACATAGGGATACCATAAATACACAAAACTAGAAACCATGATACATATACAAAAGGACCTATAAGGATGATGATAACAACAACAATAAATAAAATACCCTGACAACATTATGAGAAAAAACCTTCAAAGATGGTGTTGAGTTTGCTTTGTGTTAGCCATCTACTTCTGGGGATGGGGTCTTCCCTTAAGAGTGATTTGTTTCCCCAGTGAGACTTCAGAATGCCTGCTACAAAATATTCATTTAAGGTCTGCCAACAGTACCAAACAATAAGATGAACTTAGCAAGTTCAGGAGAAATCTCATTTCAAAAAAAATTGATTCTGTGCAAAAAGAATATCTTTTCCTTTTTGTGTGAGGCATTCAAGAGGTCCCCCTGTAATTTGGTTCCCTTCCTCTTATTTTTAAGCACAGCTTCTCAGGGTGGGAATGCATACTTTCCTTTTCTGCAGATTGAAGATTGGAAGGAAAATTTAGTTCTTTCCAATTGAGTCTTACTGGGTATATAAACCACACTTAAGGACAGGGTCCATACCATATGTTGAATGACCAACACAAAATTAACTCAATGGACCAGGTGGTGGTACGTTAAATCCCAGCAGAGGCAGAGGCAGGTGGATCTCCAAGTGGCAGATCTATGGGTTCCAGGAGAGCCTAATCTAATCCAGGACAGCTAGGACTGCTCAGAGAAACTCTGTCTCACAAAAACAAAAACAAAAAAACCCAAAAAACCAAAAACCAAAAAGCTCAACAACTACAACAATAACAACAACAACAACAAAAAACCTAAAAAAAAGCTAATTCAATAGCATTTTTGAAGATTTTTATTTTTGGTCTCATGTTGCTTTATTTGGGCATTTAATAAAACAAATCCTGCTGGTATTTTGCTTGTAGACTATGGTTACCAACATAGTGATTTTATGGTTTTGTGGGGGAGTCTTTTTTAAAATTCTGGCTTGTTTTTTGTTTAATATCTGATAAGAAAGAGAAAGGAAGCCTGGAGTTGGTTGGGTGGGGAGGTGGGGAGGATCTGGGAAGAGTTGTAGGATGAAAAAAAGAAGATAGAATTGTCTTTGAAAGTTTCTGAAGTTGTATAAAATTTATTCTTGGTTAGAACATGGTAAGTTGGAGGGTAAGATAGAGGAATTTTGAGGAAATAAAAGCAGGATTTATTTCTGAACATTTGGGGTCTGAGTGTGGAAGTGAAAAGATCCGACTTAATACTTGTAACTTATAACCTGTGATGAAGATATTGCTGGGTCCTACTTTCAAAGGAAGGTGTAAGGTGTAAATCTACAGAAAGCACCTTAGGGCCCAGCAGTGACACATTTGCCTAGCGTGCATAAGGTACTAGGTTCAATTCTCACTATAAAAAAAAGGAAAACATTTTAACGGTAAGTTCTAGAAAGGTACAAATTGTTCTCATAAAAATATTGGTGACAATAAATACGCAAGGTGGAATATAACTGCTCTTAATGTTCTCTCTGCTGAACTGATTACATTAAATGTGAATTTGACTATGCCTTCTTTCTTTCATATTATTGAACTTTAACCATATTTCCAGGATCATGATCTGTGATTAAACAGCAGAAAATGGAAACACTTTGATGGATCAAGAGATGAAGAACGGCTTTCTTCTAACAATAATTTTAGGAAGATTTTTCTCAGGGCCATATCAGTGGTATTAAAGATATTTCTATTCTCCACTGCTATGGAGATTGTGACTCTTTGGTTCTTCTAATGTTTGTTTCTCTTACTATTAAAATCTAAAAGCATTGGTAAAAGCAGGCAATGTAATCTTCAAAAATCTATGAAGGTAAGATGCATAGTTCATGTCTTCAGGAAATGATGGCTGTCAAGCAAATCATTGATAAACTCCTGCCTCAAATTGATTGATATCACTATGACGCCTTGTGTAGACATACACTAGCATTATTGTAGTAGCGTATAAACCTTTCCCCATGCTTAATATTAAAATTTGTAAAGTTTACAGTGTTAAAATGTTTTGCAAATGCATACCAATGATACAGACTAAAAGATGTTTATACATAGATTTGTATAATAGAATCCAGAATATACTAGTATCAAAGTAGGTGAAGCAGATAACTTCTTCCTTTCAAACGTAATTCAGCAAAATAAAACACTGCAACCAGAATTTTTATAATGTGATTTGAAAACTAGAGTATTTATTTAAAAAATCATTTAGTGCTAAACAAGCAGTTAAGATATAAGTGACTTGTTACTTATGTGGTTTAGACTATGAATTTATTACATCATTGCTTAGTCATCATTCAGTATCTATATTTTTAAAAAATGTATTCATGGTGGTTGTGATGCATTAGATGATATACGAGGGCAAATGCTTTTGAATGCCAAAAGAGTATTGCTGCCTTAAATTAAAGGTCTTTTTATTTGATCATGTTTTTCTTTCCTTTGACACTTCTATTTAATATTTTCCCCTTTCAAGGAAAAAATGTTCTTTCTTGATTTTTCCATAGCTTACCCAATATTGTCTCTCTGTTATAGAAATCTATCATCATACATTGTGATTTCCCATTGTGCATCACAGGCATATAGCATTTCAAGTCTAGGTAACTTCAAAAGAAGGAAGCATACTGCTTTAATAGACTACATATTTCTAATAGCTAGCCCTATTTCAAATAAATTAGCCCAGATTTTACCTGTATAGTTTTCAGAATCTTCGGTCCAGATAGTATTTATTTATCTGTAAAAACCTCAAAGTTTAATTCATTTTTTTTGTGTGTTCAGACATGTTGGCAACCAGTTTTAGAAACAAATTCCTAAAATTATTAGATCTTTTTACAGAATAGTTCTTGTCTGCACATGTGTTATGTTTGAAAACCAGCTAATGTACAAGATGGGCAATCAGAAACTTTTGTTTTATTTTTTATCTGACAATGAACTAATTGGAATTTTTATTTTAGTCAAGTTATATTTTGAAATTTAGCCCCTTCATAAATATTAAAATAGCAATCATTTAATTTTAAATTGTCAAAATATCCAGAATAGAGGGAAAATATTAAAATGAAGTTATGGGTACTAAATGTTAATTAGAATGTTTCTTTTATATATATTTGCCACACAGTTGAAAATGGAGTAAAAACCAGAGTGATTTATGAATTGTTTACCTTTTGTACTATATTCCAAATGACCAGATAATATTAAGACAGCGTGACCACTGAACGAAAAATGGGTTAAAACAGAAATTAAGAAAGAAATTAGAAACTTTTTAGAACTGAATGTAAATGAAAACACAACACATACAAACTTAAGGAATACAATAAAAGCTACTCTAAGAAGCAAGTTCATAGACTAAATGTGTACATAAAAGAGGAGAGATATTAGTATTTCAACAGCACATCTGAAAGCTCAGGAACAAAAAGAAGAAATACCATGCAAGAGGAGTAGATGGCAAGAATGCAGACTGAAATCAATAAAATAGAAATGAACACACAAAAATGAAAAAGATCAATGAGATGAGCTATTTCGTTGAGAAAAAAATCAATAAGATTGACAAAATCTTAGCAAAATTAACTAAATGGTGGAGAGCCAAGATCCAAATTAACAAAATTAGGGATTAAAAAGGGGACATAACAATAGACACCAAGGAAATCCAGAGAATCGTAAGAATATAGCTTAAAAACCTAGACTACAGAAAATTGGGAAATTTAAAAGAAAGGTATAGTTTTCTGAATGTATGTGGTCTAGCAAAGTTAAATCAACATCAGATAAGCAATTTAAACAGTCCTATAATCCCTAGCAAATTAGAAACCAACAATAAAAGTCTCCCAACCCAAAAAATCCAGGGCCAAAATGTTTTAGTGCAGAATTCTACCAGACTTTCAAAGAAGGGGATGTCAATATTCCTTAAATTGTTTTACAAAACAGGAACAAGAGGAACAATGCTCAAATGCTCAATTATTTTTACAAGGTCACAGTTACCCTGATACCTAAACTACATAAAGACCCAACAAAGAGAAAGAAGTACAGACCAATTTCCCTTATGTACATTGATACAAAAGTTCTCTATAAAATGCTTGGAAACTGAATCTGAGAATACAACAAAAAGACCAGCCACCATGATAAAGTAGGTCTCATCACAGACAGGCAAGGTTGTCTCAACATCCTTAAACTGATAAATATAACCCACCATATAAACAGACTGAAAAACAAGACCACACGATCATCTTATTAATTACAGAAAGGCCTTTGACAAAATCTAACCCTTCATGATAAAAGTCCCAGAAAGATTAGGGATACAATGGATGTAGCTCAACATAATAAAGGAAATTTGTAGCAAGCCCATAGCCAACATTAACCCATATGGAGATAAACTCAAAGCAATTCTACTTAAATCAGAAACAAGACAAAGTTGTTCACTGTCTCCATACATATTCAATACAGTACTTGAAGTCTTAGCTAGAACAATAAGACAACTGAAGGAGATCAAAGGGATGCGAATAGGAAGAAGTGAAAGTATCTTTATTTGTAGATGATATGATTGTATGCATCAACAACTGAAAAAAAATTCCACCAGGAAACTCCTAGGGCTGATAAACACTTTCAGCAAAGTAGCAGGATACAAAATTAATACACAAAAATCAGTAGTCTTCTTTTTTTTATTATTTATTTATTTTTTATTTATTTATTTATTAAAGACTTCTGTCTCTTCCCCACCGCCGCCTCCCCTTTCCCTCCCCCTAGTAGTCTTCTTATATACAAATGACAAATAGACTGAGAAAGAAATCAGGAAAACACCTTTCACAGTAACCTCAAATAATGTAAAATATATTGGAGTTATTCTAACCAAGCAAATGAAAGACTTGTTGTAGGATAAAATGTGCAGGCAAAGAAACCCAACTCTGACTCTGCATCCAGAGTTAGTGAAGAAACACACACAGGATCTAAAACCAGAGCCAACTCTGCCCCTGACCAACAGAAACACAAAACTAACCAATCCCTGAGCAGGAAATCAACCAATCCCTGACCTTGAACTCAGGGCTGAGCTATCCTATCGAGGCTTCAGTCTTCAGAACAGTCCTATTGCTACTCTACCCCTCCAGAGCTGTCCTACTGTGGCTCTAGGTATACCCTGGCTTCCCCATAAGTCAGGACAGCTTTGCAGCTCCAGAGCTGTAACACTCACACTCACTTACACTTGTATGATAAAAACTTTAAGACTTTGAAGAAAGAAACTGAAGAAGATATAACTACCGAAGGAGAAAGGTAAACACCAATACAGTTACAAACTCTTCGATCTACAGTGATGACCTATCTGCAAGATGTGCTAGTGCAATAGTGGCACAAAGCTTATACGGAAACCAACCAATATCTGAGATGATATAAGAAACACTCTATAAGATGGAACCCATCCCCATGGCTTTGGTGGCCAAGAACCGGAGACCAGATAGGCCATCAGTCTAGGGGAAAACAAAATACTACTGTTCTGCTAAACGATCATAGCAATAAAATGAATCATAACAACATTCTGCTATAGTCATAGATCAATGCCTTGCTCAGCCATCATTGGAGAGGTTGCCTCCTGCATTCGATGGGAACAAACGCAGAGACCCACAGATTGACAATGTGCACAGAGAAAGGGATAAATGGAGAGGAGAGAGAGAGAGAGAGAGAGAGAGAGAGAGAGATCTTGGAACATTCAGTCCTAAAATGGAAATCTCTAATCAGATCCTCAGGGCTCATGGAATTCTGCAGGAGAGGATGCAGAAAGATTGCAACAGAGGAGATGAAGAACACCAAAGAAACAAAACCTAAACACCACAGGACTGGCTCACATATGAACTCACAGAAATTGTGGTGGCATGTACAGGGCCTGCACAGTTCTGTAACAGATGAGGTCCCAGTACTGAGAGGAAGAGTGGACACAAGCTCCTGTCCCTAATTCAGAAGCTATCTTTGATTGACAACCACTTGCAAATAAAAAATTAGTTTTCTTCAACAGAATCTCACGGGGGACAAAACCACATTTAAAGGCAGACCCATGCCCAGCAGTAGGTGACCAACACAAAACAAACTCAATTACATTCTTAAAGAGATTATTTGTGATGGTTTTTTGTCTCATACTGTAAAGTCAGGACATTTTTTAAAACCTTACAGGCCCTTTGTGTGTATATAAACATAATGGCTTCTGGATATGTGTTTGTGTGAGTTTTCTGTGCATGTGAACTGAGTATATGCACCTTTATGTGTTTCTTATGCTTTCTCTTTTCTTTGCTTGTTTTGTCCTATTCTGATTTGTTTACTTTGTTTTTATCTTATTCCATTTTTTATTACTCTTTAGATGCTTGCTTCATTTTTTCTAATAGGAGACAGAAAGGCTGTGGATCAAGATGGGAGGGGAGGTGGGGAGGATATTGGAAAAGTTGGGGGAGAGGCAACCATAATTATAATATATTGTCTGAAACAAATCTATTCTCAGTAATAGAAAAAGAATGCATCTGTTATAAATGGGTGCTAACTAATAATGCAAGTGCAGTAGTGGAGCAAATAGGGTACTAATAATGCAGTCATATGTTTATGTCTGGATTTAAAAATTTAAAGCAGTCATTTACTATTTTGCTTTATCTTGAAAAGCATAAACTTATTTCAGTTATATACATCAGTAAGGTCTTATTTAGGCCAAGAAATAGTTCAGTAAATTGTGTTTTGATGTGGGAGAATGCAATATTGTTCACAACTTCTATAAATTTGAAATAAAATTTAATATTATCCCCCCCAAATGGGTTATTAAACCTGAGTATGGGGGTTTGGGGGAGCTGGTCCAGCAGATAAAATGCTTGCTATTGCTATAGCTCTACACATACACGGGAGAGTACACTTGTACAGACGTGTGTACAACACACACACGCACACAGTGAACAGAGGCTGGGAGCATATCTGAACAGTCGAGCACATACCTAACATCGGTGAAGGGTTAGATACATAGCACTGAAACAAAACAATGCAAAACACAACACCTAGGCATTGCGCAGGAATAGTCTTGCATGTAAATACTTTTAAAAACTGCTCCTGAATGTTTCCAGCCATGTTTACACACAGCCGAGGCAGGATAAAAAGCCTTTTTCTGGAAGCAGAAACTGAAGGTTTTAGAAGACAGACAGGGCATCCATGCAGAGAAAGGAGAAGCTGTTAACCCTGGATAACTGCTGCCATGGCAACAGTCACCAGGCCCCTGCTTTCTCTGGTGGAATCTGATGGAGTCCAGGGAGAATTTCTAGTCCGTGGCTTCCTGCTCCAATAGCAGGAACAGAGCCTGCCTTCCCTCTAATTGCCTCTATTTTCACACAGCAGGACTTGTCTGCCTGGGTTCCCTCAGCCCAGGGCGCTCTGTTGCTGCCTCCTCTGTATTCTTTCTCCAAAGCACATGATGGCAGTTCTTGCTATCAGGCAAGCATCTGTTCACTGCAGCGGGCCCTGCCCAGCCTTTAGCTTTCCTGTTCTCTTTCTGTTATGTAAAAAGGCCAGCCAAAGAAACACACCTTGATCCCGAAACCAGAACCAAAGAAACACACATTGGCCCTGAAATAGAGTCAGTGAAAGAAACACATCCTGGTCCTGCAAACAGTCAGAAAGTTAATAGGGCCAGTGAGAGAAACAGACTCTGGCCCTGAAACTAGAGCCAAAGAAATGCACTCTGCCCTTGACCAACTCAGCACAAAACCCAACCAATCCCTGAGCACCAAATCCAGTCAGTCTCTGAGTGTGTCTAAATTCAGGGATTGAAATCCGAATAATTTCCACCCTGAAAATCTTCACTCTGGAGAAAACACGCCTAAGAAGCCCTTATAGAAGCCCTGCCCTGGTCATTTGGTTGCTGCCTTTCCCACCCTGGCAGAGGCAACCATGGTCTTGGATTCTTCCCTCCCAGCAAATCTCCAGAATGAGGTTTGGGTGAGACCTTCTTTCGCCTGAGTAGAGATGGAACCTTGGTGGAGCAGAGCAGGACCGTAACACTTTCACTGGGGAAACCTTCCCCTAATGGAGCAGAGTTGTTACACCCCTGGGGACCTGAGCAAAACTGTAGCAACATCGCTTAGAAACCCCTCCCCCTGCTGGAGCAGAGCTGTTGCTTTGGGGAAATCTTTCCCTGAAGCAGGGCTGTAAGCTGCTATGTTTACGATGACTTTGTGATATTCCTTGGCTCAGGACTGCCAGGATCCCTTTTCATTCAAGCTGCAATGCTTACATCTTTGTATCTCAGCATTCCTGATCCCCTGACCCAGGCGTTAGGGGAGTGTCAAAATGGGAATGCATTGACATGAGCCTTTCCTTTTCTGCTTCTGGTCTCATCTTAACCAGAGCCTATATGTACACACACACACACACACACACACACACACACTCACTCACTATGTAAGTGCCCTGCATGTTTCCAGAGAAAGAAAGGACTGTAAAGAACAGAGAGGGGAGGGGAGGGTGGAGGAGGGATAGACAACTTGAGCTTTTGAAAACATGGCAACAGAGAAGGTGGTCTACACATGGGCCGGAGGAAGCCAGCAGCAGGCTTGGGGCTGGGCAGAATTCATGGCATTATTCACTAATGATGGAAGTTCTGGAGATCTATCTAGGGTCCTCCAAACCCTCTCATTGCTTCTATTTATGCTCTCCTCCCTGGAAGTCAGGTCAGCTTGTAGTAAAAGTAGTTCCAGACTGCTGTTACTTCACATTCCACCACACTAAACTAGGCTTCCCAGGAATAAAGTTTGGCCTACTGGAGACATTCCCAGACTGAAGCAGTTGAAGCACTATGTGGAATCCAGATAAATCGGGAATACAGCGCTTAAGCTGTTCTATCTTTCTGGGCAGGACAACAGCTACTCTTCAACTTGGGGATTCCTAACCCCCCCAAAATATCCCTAACCATTATTGGAGATGGCATGAGAAGGACTGGACACACAATTTGTATCAATTTGAACTGACAGCGGAAGGCCTTTTGTTTCGAAAAGAGCGAGAACTATTAAATGTAACACGACATAAAGTTTGTGCTGTGGTGTTTCTCTTTTGCCATGGCCTTTTCTTTCCTTTTAAAATAGACTTGGTTTTTGAGAATTGTTACAGATGTGCAGAAAAATTGAAAAGAGAGTACAGAGAGTTCCCACCCATTGCAAACCACATTTCTCTCATTATTAATGCCTTGCTATTTTAACAAGTTTATTCCAATGCCCTTTGTTTCATGAATATTCTTTTTCTGTTGTAAGTTTCCCTTTTATAACAATGTCTTACTCTTAGTTGGTCAGTTTAGGTTTTTCTTTGCTTTTGATGACCTTCACCATGGTACTGGTTTGATGTCTTGTAGATGCTCCAGTACAGAAAATGTTCCGTTTTTCCCATGGTCAAACTAGATTTATGGGCTTTGAGAAATAGGTTACAGAGGAACAATATTGTTTCAACACAACGTATAAAGGCTATATATTATTAGTATGATTTATAAACCTTTTTGAGGCAGAGTTTTAATATGTATCTCTGGTTGGCCTGGAACTTACTATATAGACTGTCTGGTCCCAAGGAAACTCCCTTTCCCCAGATTTTGGTGGTTGCACAGAAGCCATCTTTCCTCAGGGACTTGTGAAGCTGGTTCCCTTCTACCAGAAGAAGCCATTTCCCTTATCACTGATGGAAGAGACAAGTGACTCTCTGTGGTGCCTATTAGCACACCACATCTCATGCTGGCCATAGGCTCCTTCAGTATCACAAGTACCTGTCGCGCATTTCAGAGTCCATGCTGGCATCCTAACTTTTCTCAGCTCTTCTAGACTGTTCCCCTACCCTAAGCTTCTCCAGCTCGTGGCCTTGCCTCCCCCTCACTCATTTTCCATATAACCTTCCTACTACAGCTAAGCCCACCTTTTTGCCCACTCTGTCTTTGTTTTCCTCTCAGGTCTCCCTCACTCCCTTCCATCTCCCCTCAACATGCTCCCCCATCTCTTTGTTCTGCTGTTGTTTCTTTTATGGTCAGGTCCAGTCTGCTGGCCATATTCAGTCTACTACTGTAGGCATAGTTAAGGAAATCCATGAGAGCCTAGAACAAAGGAGAACAAATATTTATTTGTGGAAAAACTCACAACAAGGGTAGAGAGCTGCAGTTCTCTGCTCGGTGGGTGCTGGAAGCTGCAAACAGAACCCTGGACCACCTCCCAAGAGAGCGGACATGCTTTCTGTCTACGCTTATCAGTCCACACATGTTGCTGGGTCCTAATGTTTTCCTTGGGGGAAGGAGTGAAAAGGCACAACGTCAAAGAACACTAGAAATCAGGCAGAAGGCTTATAGCAGACTTGTGTATTTAACAACAGGGAAAAACTTATATACCTTCCCAGCACCCAGACTGGGTAATAGTTGACAGTTGACATCTCATGCTTGTCTCTTATTGACTAGGCTTGATCAGGACCTCTGACGACACCTGCTGCTAGGCACATAGAAAACACCACTTGGTGGCTCCTTATTGGCTAGGCACAGACAGGACCTTTGACAGTTCCAAGCAGACTCCAGGTTGACTCTTTTTAGCCTGGTAGGTCTTAACTTCCTACATACCCACCCTTTTTTATTTATTACTTAGGGTGCTCAGTGGGGGCCAGAGTTCTTTGCTCAGGCCTTATTGACCCCACCTCAGGAGGGCTCAGCAACTGGACTGTGTTTGTCTTAGGTTGGCCTGCTGAACAAGCTCTTAGTCTTGACTACTAGCCCTTGAAGAGCATTCATTCCTGGAGAGCAGAGCCAGGGCTGGGGGGTACTAAGCAGTAGCCTTTTGAATTACAAATAACCAGGCATGCATAGCCTCCTGTGGAGGGCTGCAAGAAGGATGCCTAGGAGCCATTAACACCTGAAGAGTCGCCTTAGTTGCTGTTTGCTGATGTTGGACTGCTGCAGGAGACATTTAAGGAGAAAAGGGGTAAACAATACCACTCCATCAATTAATGCATATGTGAACATCCTGGAGGGATCCAGCAGCCTTTTTATATTGTGCCAAACTTTTTTTTAAATGATGAATCAAAGGTCATAACCTCTGCCCTTAATAAATCAATTTGTTAGGGGGGCAATGAGAGCAAGGAAGTCGAGTATATACATTACCCTTCCTGGGTTATTCCCTCCTTGGTAGAAGCAGGCTGATCCATGGCTGGACATACATCTCTTATTGGGTCCCACACTGGTGTTGTGGCAGTCTGAGGAAAAATACAAGCATACCCTCTCCCATAGGTTAGCAGGGTGGCTGGTGGCTGCCACTGGAAGGAGATAGGATCTCTCCATATCACCAGGGGCAGGGGTGTGTTCCTTGGAAGGGATTCCCAGTGCTTGTAAGCTGGGCTGAGTGCCTTGTCATCAAAACTGAGAAAGTTCTTATGAAAAAGGACCTTTGTTAAGGCCAGATGAAGATCTTGCCTAGCCTCTAGTGAGATAATCCTGACCAACACAGCTACTTAAGAGCTCTGTTGGTCCTCTCCACAATGGCTGGTCCCTGTGGGTTGTAGAGTATGCCAGTGGTATGGGAAATCTTTCAGGACCCCAGAAAGTCATTGAATTTAGCCTAGCTCATAAGTAATGGTTGAAAGGAAGTGGTTGATAAATATAAAGAAGTAGGCATGATATAATTAGGTCTTAGGGCCATTTGTTTTTACTTTTTAAAGATTTGAAATTATGTTTTAACTTATACATATGTATGTGCATGTATGTGTGCATGCATGTATGCATGTGTGTATGTACCTCTGTGTGTGTGTGTGTGTGTGTACTATACACACAGGTGTCTGAGATGGCCAGAAGGCATACCAACTGAAGCTTGAGTTATAGGCAGTTGTGAGCCCACCTGGCATCAGTGTTGAAACCAGTTCAGGTCCTCTGCAAAAAGCATTATGTGTTTGTAATGGCTAAGCCATCTCTCCAGCCTTGGTCATTTGTCTTTAGAATGTAATTCTGTGTTGGAAGTAAGTTACAAATGGAGCTGAAAGAATGGCCTCATTTGATGATCAGAACCCAGTTCTGACCCCATGTATTTTTTTTTAAATTTTTATTTATTTATTTATTAAAGACTTCTGTCTCTTCCCCACCGCCGCCTCCCCTTTCCCTCCCCCTCCCCCAATCAAGTTCCCCTCCCTCATCAGCACAAAGAGCAAACAGGGTTCCCTGTCCTGTGGGAAGTCCAGGGACCACCCACCTCCATCCAGGTCTAGTAAGGTGAGCATCCAAACTGCCTAGGCTCCCACAAAGCCAATACGTGCAGTAGGATCAAAACCCATTGCCATTGTTCTTGAGGTCTCAGTAGTCCTCATTGTCCACTATGTTCAGCGAGACCAGTTTTAACCCAGGCTTTTTCAGACCCAGGCCAGCTGGCCTTGGTGAGATCCCGATAGAACATCCCCATTGTCTCAGTGTGTGGGTGCACCCCTAGTGGTCCTGAGTTCCTTGCTCGTGCTCTCTCTCCTTCTGCTTCTGCTTTGGACCTTGAGATTTCAGTCTGGTGCTCCAATGTGTGACCCCATGTATTTATGCACATTACTTGCTTACATTTTACATGAATCTTGCAGAGCTTTCATAAATGAGAGGACCATTTCAATCATATGCTTGAGACATCAGGAATAATATATTCAAAAATGGCAAACTGGAATGGTAGATACAATATTTGCAGTTCTATACATAAAGCTTAACATCACTTTGTTGAATTAGACACCTGAGGGACTCGTCGCTGAAATGAACCTGAATATGGCAGATCAACTGAGAAGAAATGACACTTAATACTATTGAATCTCCTGATTCATGAGAATGGTATGCCAATCCACTCATTTAGGTGTTTCATAGCTAATCTTGATCTACTATAGTTTCCCAGTGCAAATGTTCATACATTTCACAAAATCTAACCCTAACTACTATATATTCTTATGCAATTGCAAATGGCATTTAATTTTTTCAACTTTAAGCTGTTTATTTCTAGGATAAAATATGTACTTGATTTTTGTGACCCTTTATCTTGACATCATGCTAAGTTCACTTAATAGTTTTAAAATCTTTCATTGATTCTTGGACTGTTCTATGTATACACTCACGATTTTCTGCAAATATATATAATTTTACTTCTTTTCCCTATCCACATACATACTGGTTTTTCTTTGCCTGATTGTTAATGAGGATTCCTAGTACATTGTTGAATAGCAGCGGTAAGAGCATTATTCTTGAATGATGCCTGACCGTAGTCGGAAAGCACCAGTTTTACTATTAAGTACCACAACAGCTGTAGTTTTCATAGATGTGTTACTTTGACTTAAGAAGCTCCCTCTCTAGCCGTAGTTTCCTGACATATGTTTTTAAAGCTTTTCCTGGTGAGGATCAAACCCAGGTCCTCATGTAAACAATTGATCTACTATTGAACTATAGTGCAGGTGTTTTGAGACATTTGAACCCAAAATGAGTGTTGAATTTTATAAAATGTATCCGTCATCTTTTGAGAAGGTTACATTTTCTTTTTTCTTCTGTTAATGTTTAGCTATGTTGACTTTTAAATATTAAATCCTTTTTACAGTATTATACTCAAATTCAGCTGGTTAGGATAAATTGATGCATTTTTAAGGTACTGCGTGGGAATCAGATACTGTATGACTCAGGGGTTTTATGTTTTTTATTTAGACCTGGTAGATAACAACACTCTTTAGTTTTTCTTTTCTTTTTTTTTGTTTTATTTTTTGTTTGTTTGTTTGTGAGCTTGACAGTTTGTGTCTTTCAATAAATTTTATAATGTTATCAACTTTTTTGTTTTGTTTTGAGGCAGAGTCTTATATCATCTAGACTGGCTTCAGACTCACTATGTAGTCAAGGATGTTCTAAAATTACTACTAGTCCTTTGCTTCACCTCTCAAGTGTGGGAATTATAGGTTTGTGGCACAATGGTTGGCCTTTTTCATCAAGTTTATTAGTATAAAACAGTTTGTTATATATCTACACTATCCTTTATATGTCACATAGTAGAGGATCAGAAATATTTTACCATTTTCATTCTTTTTTTTGCTTCTTAAATTTGTTTGCTGATAGGGATCATAGCTGCTAGGTAAACACATTAACAATAGGTTATACTCCCAGCCCGATCTATTTTTTTTTTGTAAAAACCTCCTTTTTCATAGTGTACATTAATTGGCATCAGTTTTCATTATGACATTTCCATATGTACATAAATGTACTATGGCATATTCACCTGCTTATTACTCTTTCTTATCCTTATTCTCTCTCTCCCTCTCTGCGCTGCTTTCTCTTCTATATTCCTAATAGTCCTGGTTTTATTTTCATGTTTTTCTATTCAGCTGGGAGACAGAATTTCTTCATCTAACCCAGGCTGATTTCAAATTCACGATTCGTCTCTGCCTCCTGAGCACTGAGATTAATGTGGCTGCACAACCACATCTATAGACAAAAGCATTCTTACTTTTTAAAATAGTTTTATTAAGACTATTAATGTAACACATTGTTCATTAACTGAAGATATATAGCTCATGTTGTATATTCACAGATATCTGTAATTATCACCAATGCCAATTTAAAAAAATTTCCATCAACTCAAGAAATCTAATACTTTTCAGCCATGGCTTTACATCCACTATATTCTTCAACTATAACCAACCATTAATTTGCTTTGCAATTTGATGGAGTTGCCTATTGTTTCCATTTCATATGAATATAATCATATTACTTATGGTCTTTTGTGAATGGCTTCTTTCACTTAGCACAATATTTGCAAGACTTATTTGTGTTGTAGCCTATAAAATACTTCATATTTATGGCAGGTAATATTCCATCATGTGGATACATCATATTTTGATTGTCCAGTCATCAGTTAACATGTAGATTATTTTCAGGTTTCAATTGTTATGAATATTGGTGTTCTAAACTTTCATGTAAAGTTTTTAGGTGAATATAATTTATTTCAAATACACACAAATATAAAATTAGAAGTAAAATTGTTGGACCATTGATAAGGTTGTATTTAACATTTGGTGGAATTATCATTTTGCATTCTCACCAGAAGTATGAATGTTTTTATTTCTTTTAATCCTTATCAGCGCTATTATTTGAGCTGATAATTTTAAATATATGGAAATACTTAATTTTTTATATTAATATTATATGTTACCAGATCACTGAGTATATATGGTAGTTTTAATATCTTTTGTAGTGGATTCCTTATGATTTTCTGTATAAAATCATACCATCTGTGAATAAGGAACGCTTTGTCTTAATGTTTATGTCCCATCAAAATTCATATATTAGAGCTTACCATTTGATAAAAGTAAAAGCAATGTTCTGGGAGTTAATTATGCTTGAGAAAAGTACATTATTTATTATTAATTATTTTAGCATTAGAAATAAAATCTGGAAGCCTTGCACATGCTAAGCACATGCACTGGCAGCCCTTAAGAAAGAGCAATGGAAAAGAACAGTCATGTTAGAAAGGCCTGAAAGGTCTTGTTTGTCTCTTCTACCATGAGAGCGCAGTTAGTAGGCATTACAAACCACAGATTGAACTATCACCAGATACAGAATTTGCCAGCACTTTCGCTTTTCTTTCCCCAGACTCAGGAACTGTGAGAAAAAACAAGCTGTTCATAAAGTGCCCACTATACAGTATTTGAGTCTGAACAAACATGGGGTTATTTTACTTTTCTTTTTCCAAAACAGGTGCTTTGTATTTCCTTTCATGGCTGTCATTGGGGTTGATCAAAGGGAACCATCTCTTCCAGGGGCATCGGGGCAGAAGTTAGGCTTTTCAAAAATCTGTCAAAGCCTTGCTAATGTTGATGACAGCCTTTGCTGTAGCTGTCCCTTTTAATGGTTATCTTTCTTGAAATAAGCTAAAATGTTGGGTCCTAGGACGGTTTGACTCCTTAATTGCAATCGCGAGGCCCTCCCATGGTGCCTGACTCCTTCGAGTGGAGGAATGTTAGCTTACAATCCCCTCTTGAGCAGCTAGCTGGACTGGCCCCATGGAAGCTTAGCTGCTTTGAATGCTTCACAGATATTTTAAGAAAGCTATACTGTAACCGCAGCTGTTTGCTCAACTCAGGTTCCAGAAGGCATTCGTCTTACAACAACTCTTTTAAATAGCTAGTACAAGATTTTTTTTTTTGCCATCATAAATTACAGTGAACTCTCCCAACCGTTTTGACTTGGGTCTGATGAGGAACACCTCACCTAATACCCCAGCAGAATGCCCTTAACTGTTGTAAACAGTCTTTGTATGAAGGACTTTGCTCTAAGCAATTTCAGCAATCCTTTCTTTTCATGGAAGGCTGTGCCATGATCAGTGCAAACACCCTTGCTGCAGCCTGGCACCACCACTTCTGACTATATAAGCAGACTGTTGGCGTACTTCGTAAGCCAGCTGGGAGACAACCACCCAAGTTGCAGCGCTATACTCAATAAGGGCTTCTTCTGTAGTCTTTTGAGCCTTGGTAGCATACCAGGCAGTGCTGGTAACATGAAGAGCACATTCTGGAAGCAGCGGCGAAGCCGCAGTAGCTGTGAAAGTAATGGTGGAAGAGGGGCTGATGAAGAGTTCCAGTGAGTGATCAGAAGTGGGATCGGAGGGAGCCGAGATGAGGAAGGCTGTGAAGAATTGAAGATAAGATGGCATGGGCTTCTCTTGCCGGCAGAATTCTAGGGTGCTACCAAGTCTTAAATACCAAGGATCCTGAAAGCCTAGGTCTAAGAGATGTAGCATTAGTCTCTATAGGAGCTGAAGGTTCCAGCGCCCAAGACTGTTAAGGAGCTGTGTCTCTATGAGATTCTGCACTTGACTGTATGTTTGATAAATGTGTTACTTCGACTTGTAACCACTTAAGTAACTCTAACTAAAAATAACATAGCTTTAGGTTCTCTCAATGGGAAAAGGTTGCTACTTATTAATTAGTTTCTTTTGCATGCTTAGCTAGAAGTCCCAGGCAATAAAAATACATGACTAGGCAACTTGGTTGCTGTGGCTCACTACTACTACTGGAATCTGAGGCCTGAAATGAAGCTACAGGGTTGCTAATACTTCAAACCTACACACTGAACCTTCTACCTGAGTATTTAGAACCATAAACTCCTTGCTTCTGAAGCCCGGAGCAAAAAGGTCTAAGGCCTGGAAGGATATGCCTACAAGACTGCTAATCCAACCTTAAGATTTGGACTTCAAAGGCCCAGGCTTGCCAGTGTTAGACTAGACTTTTCTCCCTTACCCACTGTTTCTATCCTGACGAAGTAGAAGAAGCATAACCATTTAACTGGTAACAGAACTAAGAGTCATTTTTTAAATATTTTTTGGTTGTGAGCGGGTTCCAGGACAAGCACCAAAAACTACAGTGAAACCCTGTCTCAAAAATCCAAAAAAAAAAAAAAAAAGAGTCATTTTTTAGCCACTGTAGTGTCGGAACTTGGCATGTTTTTCCTGAGTATTTTTTGTTACCAATATTTTGAATAGCATAATCTCCACGAATTTATTTTCACTCATATTTGACTCAGAATAAACCATTTTATTTTTTCCTTTAAAGAGAGGTGCTAGTCTATGTTGACAATATTTATAATCTATACCTTTCAGTTTTTGTTCAGTTTGTCATCTGGTACCTGCTTTTTTCATACCTTTCCATTTACTAACAAATTTCATAACTTATTGGAGTTGATGCTTTTTTCAGGCAGAGTTTTGTTACGTAGCCCAGACTGGCCTCAAACACTCATTCTCCTGTCTCAGCTTTAGAGTATTGGGATTACAAGCAATCACTAGCTGGCAAATAAGACATTTTAAATATTTCACATCCATTGTGTCTCTCCTTCCACATGTATGTCTTATTGTTATTTCTATATGACTAACTGGATTAATTCAGCCAAAAGCTGTGCCCATACACACCTTAAATCAGATATATAATCCCTCAGAAAGGAAAGCGTTGACTCAACTCATAGCTACACTGAGATAAGGGTAGTTTTGAAGAGATCTGTTTGACTGTCTCTTTCCTTGACCAAGTTCAAGTGTTAAACTGCACTAATTGCCTGCTAATTGTTTTATTGTTTCCTACAATACCCTGGAGCATAAAGTGCTCAGATTTGTTCTGATCTCAGGAGATATCCACCTAACCTTGTCTTTTGGTTGTCTCTGAGAAACTAAAAGGCATATGGTTTAGTCTGAATCTCCGGTGACTATCAGGGTTCTCCTAATTGTTTTTCCACGTAACCGGTGCTATGCTGACATCCAATATGCCATGTCACACCAACTGATTCTCCAACACAAACTAGATGACTGTTGAAATCACTCTATGCCCTGCTTTAAATCAAGCACCCTCTTGGCATTGTGGCATAACAGAAGCCCTTACAGAAAGGGTCTTCTTACCCGAGCATGGTGGGCTCGCCTTTAATCCCAGCACATAGGAGGCAGAGCACATGGATCTCTGTTCGAGGCCAGTTTAGCCTACAGAGTGAGTTCTAGGGTTCTAAAGCTATGTATAGAGACCCTGTCTCAAAATAAATAAATAGATTCTGTCTCAAAAGAAATGAATAAAGGGCCAACAGGCAGAGAACTCCAAATTGCCCCTGATGCTTCAGCTTAACTCGGTTCCCTTGTTGATGAAGACTATTTAACTCTCATCAACTGGTCTTCTGTTCACTTATGCAGATCTGCCATTCATTCATCTGCCAGTTCCTTCAACTGAACCCTCCTGGATCTTCCCTGCTGCTTTTGCAATGGAGTGAACTCCGAAGCATTGCTCTCAAATCTGTGATACCCACAGTGGCCTGCTTCTCCACCTTTTCCCCTGCGTCTGGTTTGGGTTCCTTATCAAGACAGACTATACATTTCTACCAGCCTTCTTTCAGACTACTCTGAAAATCTCTGGCCTCCCTAACCCCTTGTAGTCAATTTGTAACAAAACCCTGGTATCAAAAATTTGCTTGTTAGTAAGGACAGACCCTACAAGTTAAAAGCTTTATCTCATAAGACTTACCTTGCTCTTCATAGACACACTGCAAATGAGGTTCTCAGGCTACTCCCCTTTCTTCCTGGGTTACTACCAGTTTGAATGGTCCCCTGACCTCTACTTCAAGATAATTTTTTCAAGTAACTCAGAACTCATTAAAGCACAAGGTGGGGAGAGGGAGGAAGGGATAAAGAGAGGAGTAGGGAGAGAGAGAAAATGAGGGAAATACAGGATGGAAGAGGCCATGGGGAGGGGGG
>JABTXL010020218.1:2793398-2805698 GCA_025134845.1 Neodon shergylaensis
GAGAAAATGAGGGAAATACAGGATGGAAGAGGCCATGGGGAGGGGGGCAGAAATATCAAACAAGAGATGTGTTTGAAAAGTCATATGGAAACATACTATTTTCTGTTTCATATATTTGACATGGAAGTGTTTAATTGAAGTCATGCTACATAGGAGATAGGAGATAATGCTCCTCTCAGAAGCCACAGGTTGCCAAAAAAATAAAAAAGCCCAGTGCCAGGTGTGGTATACCTCCCCTCAAGTTGTTGGTAGGGACGTCTCCAATACACTTCCCCTAAAATATACAAGGTAGTTTGCCCTTGCTCTTGGTTGCCATTAGAACTTGATGGTAAGATCTATTACTGATGACAGTTACAGGATATGGAGAAATAAAATTGGTACTGAAGAGGAAGCTTCCTCTCTGTTGGCTAGCTTTTCATACAGTGAACGCTGCTGTGCGAGCTACTGTGGGAGTGGGGTCATCAAGTCTTACTCAGCTGTGAACCCAGTGAGTTACAATCATTAAAGAATTTTAGCAGCCATTATCTGTTCATTAAAAAAAATAGATTCTACAATAACCAAATGAAAGACATTGACATTCAGGGTAGACAGTGTGTTAGTGTTCAGGCACCTGTACTGGCTTTCCCTTGGGGTCCTGACAGGATACATCCTCAGCTGCAGCCACTAAGAGCCCTTGTGCATACTCACTACTTTCCTGTATAAAAGGTGGGCCTTGCCTGCCTCCTGTCTCTTTCTCTCTCTCCTTTTTTTCTCTCTTTCTCTTCCACCACTCTTGTCCCCAGGAACTGGTCTCTTCCCCCCTCTCTGACCCCTTCTCTGTCCCTTTCAATGCCCTTTCTCTCCCCTCTTCCAATAAACCTCTTATGTGAGCCCTGTTATATGGCCTGATTCTTTCGTTCCATTTTTAAATTATAACACAAGGTACTAAAATGGAGCACAGAAGTTCTGTGCCAAAGGTACTACACACCTTGTCCTATATGTGATTTCACGTGTAATGGACAAATCTATAACTGTGCAATGCTCTCCTTTTTCTATCACTGTGCATTTTATTTCTATGTGTATTATAAACCATACACTGTAATCTTATTATTTTGCCATATGTAATTATTTCTGTTTAGCAGCATCCTTGAGATATAACTTGTGTACCATCTAATCCATCCACGTAAATTTCATAATTATATAGTTATGGTACATTCATAATAAAGTAGTCCAGGGATTTCTTCTCTACTGAATATGGTGGTGCATACCTTTGATCCCAGGACTCAAGACGCAGAGTAAGATAGATCTTTGAGTGTTCCAGGCCAGCCACAGCTTCATAGTCAAAACCTGTCTCAAATAACAAAAAATACAAAATAAAAATTAAAATATTGGGCATCTCCATTCGCTATTTTGCAGATTGTTAGAGAACAGCAAATAAATGGTAGAAGAAGCTCTATTCTGATACCTCCTTATATGCATAAGTATAGACTTCCAAAGAGGAAGAAAACAAAAAACAATAAACCTTCTAATTGCTTTTCTGAGTTCTCACAAATAAACTCACATCATAGTAAAAGAACTTAAATTCGGTCAGTATACCTAGACAGAACTTCATTATATTCCAGTGACTTCTATTTGGTGCCAAAGGTCATTTATAAGTTAGTGTCTAATAAGTAGGCAAGGCAGACTTTATCCTAGGTAACTTTATCTTCCCTAAACCCATCCAAGTTTCTTAAAAATTATTTATTGATCACCTGACAGTCCCTGTTTCTCCCCTCACATGTAGAGTTTTCTAAATAGGTTTTTGAAAATAGCATATACATTGCTAAGTAATTTTGAGCTAGTGTGCAATCACATTGTTATAATTTCCTCTATGCTATTGCTTTTTCCATTTTGTACATTAGTAACTTTATATGCTGCTTCTCCTAGTTAAAATCTCTTTGTCAGTTTAGTTCAATAAACTTGAAAGGATAGAGAGGAATTTTTCCTTCTTTCTACAACTCAGATGGGCAACCATAACCATTATCCAATTTTGGTGCATTTTTATCATCTCTAAAAGAAACCCCAACCCGATTATCTTCCATTTCTATACTTCTAGCTCCAAGCAATCACTAACATTTTCTGTCTCTATGGACTTGGTGATCACTATTTGTTATGAACTGAACAATATATGGTATTTTGTAGTTGTCCACTTTCACTAAGTATGATGGTTTTAAAGTTTGTCAACATAGAAGCATATATTTGTTTCGTCAAACAAATATATTATTTGTCTATTCATGAGTTGATGGACATCTCCCCTATTTTTGGCTATCAGCAATGATGTTTTTTATGAACATTTCTTTATACTTTTATATGTTTGTATATTTTCGATTCTTTTGTGTTTATACCTAGGAGTATAATTGTTTGGCAGTGTGATAACTCCATGCTTAACATTATGACAAGCTGTCAATATTTTTTCCAAAGTGAATACAACATTTTAAATTTGTGACAGCAAGATATGAGGGATGCAGTTTTTCTCCATCCTTGTCAAAGTTTATTTTCCATCGCTTTCATTTTAGTTACATTCTTCTGTATGATATTGTGCTATGTTTATGGTTCTGATTTGAATTTCCATAACTGCTAGTAGTATTGAACTTCTTTTTGTGTGCTTATATTGCCAATAAGGACAAAGTACTGCTATTTTAATGATGGTAGAAGGAAAGGGATCCTTTATAACGATAAAATTATGATGATTGGATTGAGTAAGCAGGAGTTAATAACTATTCTGGACATGTTGGGAAGCATGCACATATCAGAGGACAAGAAATAAAGCCAAACAATTTCAAGGAACCTTCTACTTCAATAAAATTTCTGGGAGTCCAGGCTTTTTTCCTTCAAATAAATTTCCCAAGATGCAGCTTCTGATGGAAGGGATTTTGCCCTCAGGACACATTTTGATGAGCATTTACTTGGAAAACAAGTATGTTCGCATCCTTTGTCCATTGGGAGAGAACTATCCACATTTTCATAAGAATGGGACATATTAAGATATCTCTTCTAAATTGAAAGGTAAGTTGTACCTGGTCCCTCCCATGACCAAAAAAGAAGAATGATACTTAGTGGGCTGTATTAGTTACTTTTCCTGTTGCTGTGACAAAACAATACAATAAAAGCAATTCAAGGGAGAAATTGTTTATTTTGGCTCACAGTTCGATGGCTTGGTCCATTGTGGTGAAGAAGTCACAGAAGCAGGAGCCTGAGGAGGCTCATCCCACTGTGTTTGCAGTCGGCATATGTAAAGAGTGATGAAAGCTAGTACTCAGCTCCCTTTCTCCCTTGTAAATGATAGATGATCCCGGCCTATGCGATTGTGCTGCTCATATTCAGGGTGCTTCTCCTAACCCTGATCTACCAATCCAGATAATCATTATCAGACATACTTAGAGGGTGTAGAATCTAAGAAGTTCCTCACAGGCATGCTTAGAGGCTTGGGTTCTAGCTTATTCTAGATTCTGGTCAGCTAACAATATTACTCAACACATGGGCCTATTTGGTTCCCAAAGCAACAAACACATTCCACACTTGGATGTGTTACCCTATGCTGCTGTTATTCTTACGCTGCCCAGAAAGCTGTTAGTTTTGAGTGAGGTCTGGAACAGGAGAACACTCTTCAACAGGTCCAGGCTGCTGAGCAGAATGTTCTGCAACTTGGGTCATATGACACAGTAAACCTAATGTTATTTGAGATGTCATTGGCAGATATGGGGCCTATTTGGAACCTTTGGCGGGTTCCCATAGGTGAATGACAGAGGAGGCCACTGTGATTTTGGAACAAGGCCTTGCTGCCATCTACAGATAACGGTTCTCCCTTTGAGAAGCATCTCTTGGCCTGGTATTGGGCCTAAGTGTATACTAAATGTTTGGCAGTGAGTAATCACCTTACCATGTGAACTGAGCTGCCCATAATGTGCTGGACATTTTCTCACCACCAAGCTATAAAGCTGGACAAGTACAACAGTAATCTATCATTAAATGGAAGTGGTATATATGTGAACAGGCCCAAGGCACAAACAAATTGCATAAAGATGTTGTCAAAACACTTTTTTTGAGCTCATGATTCTTATTTTTGTAGTAATGCTTTCTGTCCCGAAGCATATACTTATGACTTCATGGGGTGTGCTCTATGATTAGTTGACTGAAAAAAGAAAAAAACTTAGGCCTTGTTTATATATAGTTCTGCATAATATGAATGAACTGCCCAGAAATGAACAGGTGTGACATTAAAATCCATTTCTGGGAAAATCCTGAAAGATCCTGGTGAAGGAAAATCACAATGGGCAGAATTTCAGATCATTCACTTGGTTATGCATTTTTTCTTGGAAGGAGAAATAAATGGTCAAATGTGTGATTGATATTGATTTATAAGGTTTAACTGGATGGTACTATGATATAGAATAATTGTAAAGTTGCTGAGAATGACATTTGGGGAAGAAGTATGAGGACAGAGCTCTCTAAAAGATGTGATGAAACTCATGTTCTTTATAAATGTTCATCAAAAAGTGTCCTAAGGGCAAAAGCGCTACATCTTGTGAAGATCTAAATTCATTGAAGGAAGACATCCTAAACTAAGAAACTTCCTGTTCTTCAGAGGCAATTGTTTAGGGAACTGCTTTTGTGGGGTCAGCATACCGAAGACACCAAAACTGCGATGCAAGGAGACCAGGGTATACCTCAAGTTGTCATCAGAAGTTGGTAACATCGTCCATATGGTACTGGCTTCACAGGCATGACAGATACAAGTGTCATAGGATCCTGCTCCACCATTTCAGAGAACAAGTGAGACCAAAGGATGGATGGCAGAGTCTGAGTCCTTATAGTGAGGGCTTTGAGCCATCATTGTCTGACACAGTGAGGGTGAAATCTAAATTGTACTAAAAATCCAGGACTGGAGATGTAATCATGGGCTATGCAATAAACTGCAGATGTGGAGAGGAACATGCCCAAGAGAGAGGCTTTACTTAAACCCTTTGGACTGGAGCTTTCAGATATGGTATTTTCCCTAATGGATTATGAACTTGATTTGCTTTGATAATTCTTTGTTATGCTTCAATTTTATATTTTGGAAAGGAAATTATTTATTCTGTACCATTATACATTAGTATGTAGCTGTGTGTTTTTTTTAAAATTTTATAGAAGCTCACAGTAAAGAGATTGTCCTGAGTCTAAAATGTGGATTTTGGACTTTCTAACTGTTGTTAAAGACTACATGGACTTTTGAAGTTAGATATATGCTACATTATAACATGAACATAAGAAGTATAATTTTATGATATAAAGATAAGTCTTTGGGTGTCAAGCTGACAAGAGGTTGGTTTAATTACCAATAATGAAATTTTCAGCTTGATAAGACTTAGAAACACCAAAAGATGGGTCTTTGGGAACATCTATGGAGGATTATTTAGATTAGATTAATGGAGATGGAAGATCTGCTCACATGGGTGGCACCATTCCCTGGACTAAAATCCTTGACTGTATAAAAAGTTGAAAATGAGCCGAGCATAGACATACATTGTTATCTGCTCCTTACACTATGATTTCCCTGTCAAAATGAACTGCACTCTGGAAGTGGGAGCCTCAAAAGCCCCTGTCTTCTTAAATTATTTTGTCAGGGAAATTTATCACTGCAACAGGAAAACCAACTAAAACTCTATATAACTAGAATTTTTGAGAGCAAGCCCAGGAGTCCTAACAGGCTAGTTGTGCCGAACTGCCTTGTTATAATAATTAAACAGACAAGAAAGGGTTAAAATATGTAGCATGAAGTTTCTGACCTGCCCAGTCCCACAGCTGTTCAGTCCCAAAAAGGCTTATGTATTTTTTTGTTTGTTTTTTTTTGAGACAGGGTTTCTCTGTAGCTTTGGAGCCTGTCCTAGAACTAGTTCTGTAGACCAGGCTGGCCTTGAACTCACAGAGATCTGCCTGCCTCTGCCTCCCGAGTGCTAGGATTAAAGGCGTGTGCCACCATTGCCCAGTGAGGCTTATGTATTTTTAAATTCATTTTATTGAGCTATACATTTTTCTCTGCTCCCTTTCTTTCCTTTCACCTCTCCTTCAACCCTCTCCCATGGTCCCCATGCTCCCAATTTACCCAGGAGATGTTGTCTTTTTCTACTTCCCATGTAGATTAGATCCATGTGTAAAGAGGCTTATATTAATTATAAACTGTTTGATCTATTAGGTTTATTATTAACTAGCTCTTACAACTTAAATTAACCCATAGTTCTTATCTATATTTAGCTGTGTGGCTTGGTACCTTTTCTCAGTAAGGCATTCTCATCTTGCTTCCTCTGCATCTGTGTGGTGATTGCATCTCTATCTTTCCTCTTCCCAGAATTCGCTTAGTCTGATCACCCTGTCTATATTTCCTGCCTGGCTACTCGTCAATCAGTGTTTTAATAAGCTAATATGAGTGACAAATCTTTACAGTGTAGAAGTGCATTGTCCCTCAGGCAGATGTTTGAACCAAAGTAAAGGAGACAGATACAAAGTGAAGACAGAGATGTCAGACATTCTATTTGGAGTCATTTTCTGGGTCCAAGTAATGAGTCAATGTTTTTGTTGTTGTTTGCAAAAGCAGTCTCTTGTGCCTGTAATACCTATACGTTATTTGTGTATCTTTGGGAGTAAAATATCTACTTACACATCTGCACATTTTCTTCTTGTTGTTACTGTTCTATTACTGTGAAAAGACACCATGACCAAGGAACCATTTTTTTTAAAAAAATGTAACTGGGGCTTCTTTACAGTTTTAGAGGGTTGGTTCATTATCATCCTGGCAGGGAGCATGACAATATGCAGGAAGGCATGGTGCTGGAAAAGTAGCTGGGAGCCAACATCTGATTTGTAGGCAGAAGACAGGTACTGATGTGGATTTTTGAAACCGCAAAGCCCACTCCCAGTGACACACTTACTCCATCAACTGGGGAGCAAGCATTCAAACATATGAGCCTGTTCGGGCCATTCTCATTCAAAACACCACACTCCCCAATACACATACTTTTTAAAACTTGGTGGTGCTTGGATTGAACCCATGCCTTTGCATATATTAAGCAGGGACTCCTTGACTGAGTTACATACATAGAAATTCCCTGTCCATCTTTAAAGTTGAATTATTTGTATTTTTATGATTCACCAGAGTTCTTCATGTGTTCTGGAAATTGGTTTTAAATTTGGCAATATTCTATTCCATATTGCAGCTTGTCTTCTCACTTTTTGAAAATTTCGTTTTGAAGCAGTCTTGTTATGAAGCTCGGGCTGTCCTCAAATCTGTTGTTTTCCTGTCCCAGTTTCTGAGCACTGATATTACAGGCATGTGCAACCACACCCAGATTATTTTCACTCTCCTGTTTCATTTTGATGAGGTAGAGTATATCTTGTTTTGTCATATATGTTTTATTTGTCATGGCAAAGGAAATTTGCATGAATTAATGTCATATATATTTATACCTATGTCAAAGTTTTAGCTGTTACCTTTGTATTTCACATTCATGCTGAGTTCTCTCTCTCTCTCTCTCTCTCTCTCTCTCTCTCTCTCTCTCTCTTTATTGATTTTCGAGACAGGGTTTCTCCGTAGCTTTTGGTTGCTGTCCTGGAACTAGCTCTTGTAGACCAGGCTGGCCTCAAACTCACAGAGATCCTCCTGCCTCTGCCTCCCGAGTGCTAGGATTAAAGGCGTGTGCCACCACCGCCCGGCTGAGTTCTCTTCGATGGATGATGTGATTTAGTGAGTAATGTCTTTCTATGGTTTTCTGAAACCTATAGAAGAGATAAAGCCTGTCTACCTCAAGCCTCCAACACTGTATTTGAAAACTTTCTTGATTAATGACTATCTTTTGTTCTGTAACTATAAAAGCTGATCTAGCCATGTCCACATTGAAACATGTTATTCAGGCCTAACTGAATCTGTGTTCTGAGGACATGGTAATTCATATTTGCCTTGGAATAAACTCCCTTGTTCCTTTTGAGTTAAGAGTTGTGTTTTTTTTTTTAACCAACAGTTTTAGAACCTGAACATGTGACTCCAAGGACAATCTACTTGCACTGTAGAAGTTACCTGAATTGGTGTCAAGTACAAGCATGGTCCCTTGGTGCCCCACTGTCCATATTGTCTGATTGGGTGTGTATTGATGAGTTCTTTCAGGACCTGACACTCCATTTAATTTGGTTGATATTTTATTGGTTTATTCTGAGTTTGTTGTTGAATATTTGAATATTATTTCACTTGTGTCAGAGCATTCGGTTAGGACAATTGTTTATTTTTGTTTTCATGGCATTTGTCTCCTAGTATTCAGACATTTTCCTCTGGTCAGTTTTTAATATAGAATACTGTGTTTTTCCTGGTCCCCTTCTGCAGATTACAGTCTTGCCTATTTAGTTTAGAAAGTCTATAAGCACCTGATAAACAAGGGCATTAAAGAGGCATTTGTTCCTCTCTGCCCAACAGAATGAATATCTCAGGGGGAATCTCCTAGGACATGAAGCAATCTTGTAGGTAAACCCAAGCAATTTACTCCACTCCTAGATCAGAAGGAACCTTGTTATTTCAACCAGGAAAACACACATGAGGCATTATTGCTCAGTGTCTTCAATCCCCTCAAGTTCCCATATGCATGAAGTGGGAAGAATCAACATTGGGAGGACTGGGATTTTCCTGATCTAAAACATTGTTTGATAATTACGGTAGTTCAATTTTCAAGTCTTTGGAAAAATGTGAATATGTAACACAAAATAACATGGCTTTGTGTTTCTCTAATTAGGGAACATTGAATATTCTCATTTTTCCCCATGCTAAACTAAAAGTTCTAGACAGTAGAAAAAGATGTATGTGTGTATATATGTATGTATACGTATATGTATGTATATATAATATAAGCAACTTATTTAGATAGAATTTGATATTATCTAAAAAGATGGTGAAATTGTTAATTTATATAAAAACTAAAATATTTTAAAAATATCAAAAGATGTGTTAAAGAATAATTAAATTAAAAAATCTTATAAGCTGTGTCAGAACTCAAGATGAATTCTGAAGAATTGAATTTTCCAACTCCCTATTGTCTCTTAGCCTTCTCTGATCTTTCTCTTTCCTTATCAACCTCCCTTCTATTCTCTTCTCTATTTATTCCCAAGCAGAACGAAATTCTGTATCAAATGTAAAGATAATGCTATGACTTTTTACAAGAAAGAGCCTACAGGGAGGAGAGATCCTGTTACTATCTATGCTTTCTGGACTGGGCTGAAAACTGTGATTGTGGGGTTTCTGGAGTCATATCAGGGCACACAGGAATTTGCTAAGGAATATCAGATGACTGTAATGAGTTACAAACCAGAATTCCTGAATGTTTGTTTGTGAATTTGAAATTTTCTTTTCCAAGAATGCCCCACTCTCTACAGCTTAGCTTTTAAAAAATAAGGAAGGTTTGCTTCCCTGGATATCTTATATAATAAGCGTCTTCTCATATTTTGTTTTTATTTACATGTAAAAGATGTAGTTTTCTAACCTTATTTCTCTTAAGACGAGTTTTACCTTTGAAAATGCAGATTTAGGATTAACAATTATTTAGTACTATGGAGGGAAAAATGATCAATAACCTGACTTTTTAAAACTGTAAAACGTTAATCTACATAAAAGCTACAAAAGTCTTCATTGTTTGAATTTTTGTATATGACTACCTGTACTTATCATCTACATATGTGCTTATTATATGAATTGCTTATGTGATACAAAACTGCCTGTAACTAACTGCATGTCCACACAATTGAAATCACTAAATCAGTGCAATTTCCTTTTAGTTCATAATGTAAGAGGTTAGGCTTGGCCACCAGACCAATATACCAAGTAAAGGGATGAATACTGGCGAGGGGAAACTAGAGGAAATTTGGTCATTGTGACACCACTAAGGGAACAGATAGAGAGGTCCAGTAACCCCAAGTGTGTCTTCAGAGTAATAACATGAGCTTTGAAGTTAAAGAAAAGAAATGTCACAGGGCACGTGATTTCCATAATTAAACAATCCAAGTGAAAATATAGTCTCCTTAATTGTTCTTAGAGTTTCTTTCGGAGATGATTACCTTGTTGTTCTTGAAATACAACGTGACTGCAGGTTTAGGATAACTAAATTCACTTTTTTTGCAGCTTTGAAGGGTGAAAGAAGTTAAACAGACACCTCAATGGTCAGCGTGCCCAAGCAGAGGACTAAGCAGGAAACCCCAAAGACAGGAAGCAAACACAAATGAAGGCAGAGACACAAGACTTTTATCCTACTTTTGCTTGTCTTTCAGCTGTGTAGTGGCATTTCATTTATATTTTAATAAATAATGCTTGCCCAGGGATCAGAAAAGTATAACAGCCCCACTGCTCAGTCTCCCAGACCAGGCAGCAATAAAACACACCTTTAATCCCAGTAGCAACACTAGCTTGCCATAGAAACCAGGTGGTAGTGGTGCACGCCTTTAATCCCAGAACTAGAGAGGATTATAAAATGGGAGGAGACAGCTCTCGGTCACAGTCTCACTCTGAGGTTTCCTGGAGGCAGGATCACCATTTTCGGACTGAGCTCGAGGTAAGAGCTAGTAGCTGGCTGTTTTGCTTTTCTGTTCTTCAGAGTGAACCCCAATATCTGTCTCTGAGTTTTTATTAGTTGTGCTTCAAGGCTGGAAGGAGAAGTTGATGTTTTTGTAGCGAGGTTGATCTCTAAGTCCCTGTTATAAAATGATTTAAATCCTAGACAAATGGTTAATTTAAATTAATTAACGAGAGAAAAGAGACACATCTCTAAGACCGTTAAACATATTTTTGTCTGTGTTTCATATATAGTTTTCCTTTTTACTAAAACATGGTCACTTTGTCAAGAAAATTGTTTTTTCTAAACGTCACAACAAATAAGACAGAAATGAACCATTAGGGGTACAAAATAAACAAAGTTATAGATATTAAACACATTTTTGGGTAAAGATGGTTAAAGGAAAAAGGAGATGCTTTTAGATGAGAAAGGGTTCCCCATGGTAGAATAAAATTTTGTGTTAAAATGGAAAAGAAATTGGGAGTGTAAGAATGTGTGTCAGGATCGAGCCAGTGCCGTGCAGCAGCTGTCAGCT
This sequence comes from Neodon shergylaensis, assembly GCA_025134845.1. Lineage (NCBI taxonomy): Eukaryota > Metazoa > Chordata > Mammalia > Rodentia > Cricetidae > Neodon > Neodon shergylaensis. The sequence continues at coordinate 2,804,511 of JABTXL010020218.1, forward strand.
CATCACAGACACTGACAGGCACCCTACCCAGACATCATCCTGGAAAGGGAGTTTGTACCAAAAAGGGGCCACGTCCGCTTCCCCACCCCCTTCTCTGGATTCAACCTAGGGATAAGAGAGTCTGCCTGCAGGCTTTTGCTGTGAGCCTTCTCACTTTCAGAGAATAAGAACAGACTTCTACATCTGTCGCTTGGGCTCTGAGTCTCTTTAGAGACCCATCCTCCATGCTGTCTGTCTCATGAATATTCAGAATAGCACCATTCATAGGAGCTAACTGTGAAAAGAATATAGATATACATAAAATGATTAATGGATTTATCAAATGTATCAATTGTAATGAATGCACAAATGTAATGTTCTTAGATAGTGAAAAAGGAATGAAAGACCATACATGACGAATCTTCAAAATATTATGAGTAAAATAAGCTAATTACAAAAACTCCACATGCTTATGATTTTGTCAACAACAATATTCAAGTCCACAATGACAGAGGGTAAATTAGTGGTTGCCATTAGCTGGCGGTGAGGGTTATCAGGAGTGGAGGATGGGATGCTAGAGACTGTGAATGGGTAGAGTTTCTTTGTTTGGGCGCTGATGATGTTCTAAAATAAGCTGTTGGGGGAACAACTTTGTGAAAGTGTTACACACTAGTGAACTATGCACTTCCTCTGTTTGCAGTGCTGAGGGATTTAACCTCCTTTCGTAGGCAAGTTTTAAAGAATATAGATAAAACTTGTATTTAAATGTGCGATAAATTATTTCCATTTAAGAATAAAATATTGCCTTTCCATGGTGGGAAAGTTGAACTGTGTCAAAGCAAAAATCACTGCTCATATCTTAAAGGGAATAAGAGGTAGTTTATTTTGGAGCCATTAAAAGTAACTGTGGAATGGCAGATTTAGGTTACCAGAAATTCCGTGTTCCAATGTGGAAGCAGTTTCATGAAGTTTTCTAGATTAACAGAACAAAGAAAGTCATAAATCAAGGCAAGTTAAAAATACAGTAGTGAGTACATCAGAGAGGTAGTTACAGCAAAATGGGGGAAGCATTTCTTTGTTTTTTCTCCTTTGCACATTTTTATTGATTTTTATTGAACTCTACATTTTTCTCTGCTCCCCTCCGTGCCTCTCCCCTCTCTTTCAACCCTCTTCCATGGTCCCCATGCTCCCAGTTTACTCAGGAGATCT
>JABTXL010020218.1:2805708-2830099 GCA_025134845.1 Neodon shergylaensis
CAACCCTCTTCCATGGTCCCCATGCTCCCAGTTTACTCAGGAGATCTTGTCTTTTTCAGCTTGGGGGAAGCATTTCTACAGGCCCAAGATGCTATCTGATGACAGTCTTAGCTTTTGGGTTGTTGGAAGTTAGTGGTCTGTCAATATATTTCAAAATACTTTTTATCTTTTTTTCTGGTCACAGGATATTATTTCTGATAAGGAATGAGTCTTGAGCGGTGGTGGAGGCTAAAGCTAGCCCAAGATAAGGTATTTAGGCTCTGGAGTTGCAGCATTCCAACCTGTCCATATTGCTGCACTTCTAATCAGCCAATAGGTCTCTGCAGACACAGCTTCTTTCCAGGAGGTCTCAGTCACAACTGTAATCAGTCTTCCCTTTGGAAATGGTACCATATTTGGGACCCATCATTGACCCCAGCGTTTGGCATAATCCAGACTCAGCTATAACAGTAGTCTGATCAGGCTGGCAAAGGATGTTAATATTTTTGATCTTGTTTTAATACTATTCCTGTCTCCACGGACACTTTATGCTTGGGCCTATTGAGCAAAGGCTCACACTGAAGGCTAAGAAGAGGACCTGAATAATACCTGCAGAAGGAAATAATTTCTTCCTGCCAACTACTGAGTTTCTTCTAGAGTGCATGTGCCTAGTGGCTTTCATTAACTGAGTACAGACCTGGATTGTCTAGATGGGAATGTGCCCCGTGTGTACATTTCAATCTCAAGACCCACTGAAGCCGGGTGGTGGTGGCACATGTCTTTAATCCCAGCACTCAGGAGGCAGAGGCAGGCAGATCTCTGTGAGTTCGAGGGTAGCCTGGTGTACAAGAGTTAGTTCCAGGACTGGCTCCAAAGCTACAGAGAAACCCTGTCTCAAAACAACAACAACAACAAAAACGAAAAACATCCAAATGAGTAAAACCTGACAGAATTTTAGTCAGGATATCCACCATGAGAGAGCCCCGTGGCTGTTTCTTTGCTGCCATTCCCGCTTACTCTGAGCTGCTGCCTTAGAGCAGAGGCGATGAATCTGGTCTCCTCAACACTGCCTCTCCAGAAAAGCTTTCACTGATAAATACTGCTTTCTGGAAAGTTGCTTAGCACAGGGCTCTCTCCTGAAATGTGAACTCGAAAACTTGGCTAAGGTTATAGACACAAGTCCTTACTTGAAAAAGTAATAGAGGTATTCTTTAAAAGATTACAGCCCATGTTTTGGCTTTTTGGGACCCCAGTCTATTTGGATGCACAGCTCCCTAGGCCTGGATGTAGGGGGGAGGGCCTTGGACTTCCCACCTGGCAGGGTTCCCTGCCCTCTCTCAAGCAGGGTGGGAGAGGGAGGAGGGGGTGTGGGGGAGCGGGAGGGGATTGGTAGGAGGGAAGGAAGTATAAATAGTTGAATGGAAAAAGAAAAAAAAAGATTACATCCCAAGGCTGGCTCAGCTATTTTGTGAGTAGAGCACAGAAAATAACTTCCAATTTATAATCATAATGTTTAGTAACATGTAACAAAAAAGACACAAGGCATTATTACATAGTATTCTATGAAGGAAAACACACCACTGCAGGTTAAGTATTCCTTGCCAGAAATGCCTGGGCCCAGAAAGGCTTTAGGCTGCAGAGGGCTTTGTTCATTTGCCTTGTGTTTGGAACCCTTGCCTAGGGTTTCTTTTGAGAATCCCTAATCTGAAATCCAAGTTACCTAAAAATGTACAGCTGTAAGGTTTTATGCATACCCTTTTAGAGGTCAGATGGGAGTTAGACAGAGCCCTCTAGGGAAAGAAGGGAACCATAAGAGCCTTAGGCACCATATGTACAGCATTAAAGATGGGCTATTTAGAGGGAGTAAATATATTTAGGGCACCATGGTACGGCAAGGTTGATAGAGTAGTATTCAAAGATTCACACCTCATCCCAGCTGCCTGGAGTTGCTCCTGGGGAACAGGTGGCAGCTATTCTCAGCCCTACTCTCGGGTGACAAGGTTCAGGGGTCCTGCTATTCCACACACCCATACTTAGCACGCCGTCTAATGTACTGTGCCATCCTATGAGGCACGTACCATCCCCATTTCGTAGATGTCAAGACTGACTCTTACAGAAAAGGATACATGATAAATGCTAAGTTCATTCCTTTAGCCCCAAGGTCCAGAGGTAATACGAGCTTTGCTTATTTTACCTTCATTCTAGGCGTGTTAAATGTATTCATTGCCATTCCAAACTTGTTTAATACTTCACTTGCTTGCTTTTGCTTTTTAAAAATATTATTATGGCAATTGTAATCCATATTCTTTAACATAAAAAGAGCAATAGGATATGACAGGGCCCAGGAAAAGGGACCACGATTTGAACTGATCTGGTTACAACCAGGAAAGTTTGGAAGTGGGAAATCAGCAGAGGAAGGTCAGGAAGTCTCCAACCACCTGATGGTTGAATGCACGTGGAATCTATTCAGGTTTGTCCTGTACTGATAAACATTGTTAGCATTTTAATGTACATTTTCATAGTTTTCTGTGTACTCAGAAGCATTCTGCAAACATATTTACTTTTTATATAAACAGGCTGATACTGTATATATAGTTCTGGAAACACTTTATTGTTATTTTACAATGTACATGCACATGGGTGGAAATCCTGTACTAAAAGACAGAAAGCACTGTAGTTGGGTCAAAAGGCTGCTGGTAAGGACATTGATACCTAAAGCAGAGTTTCGGCTGAAGGTTGAAGCACAGAGCCTGGCGAGGATCTACCAGGGAAAGCAGAGCCAGCTGTGGTCTTTTTTATCTGAGCAATCAGAATCAAAGGCCAAAGGCATTAAAGGTACGGGATGTCATGTAGGCCCCTCTGGCCCCTGCCTCCTCCGCCCCTCACTCCCCTGACTCCCCGTTGGCCCCGGGGGACTAGAGCATCCTGTGCAGCATCTCTTGGCAACCAGGGAAAACCTCCCATTTTCTGCCTCTTCCTCAGCTCTTCCTGCGCCCTCGCCACATCTGCACACTCTCTCATCATCTCCTCACTGCTGACATGCCTGTCCTGGAAGTCCTCCTGGGAGTTCTTGGGAGAATCCTCTGTGCTCCTGTCTGTTTTTCGCTTGGCTTTCCGCGGCACGTAATCTTCAGCAGGGCGCTTTTCTGCGGCCCGCGCCTCGCTGGCTGGCTTTGCCTGGGAATCATGCTTGCCCTCCCCTTGGCGCTTGCCCTCCCCTTCAGACTTCCCCTGCTTTTCTGACTTCCCTTCATCCTGTGGTTGTCCCTGCTCATCTGGCTTTGCCTCCTCTAGCTTGCCCTCGCGTGCTGGCTTTGCTTTCTTGTCGGGCTTCTCTTCCCCATCCGACTTTTCTTCATCATCAGACTCTACTTCAACTTCTGGCTTTCCCTCCTTTTCCAGCTTCCCTTCGTTTTCATCGCGGAGTTTTTCCATGTCAAGATTTCCCTCCTTTTCCTGTCCTGAGGGTAAAGGTGGGGAAACAGGAAGAAAGGAGAGATATGTGAGAGAGAGACGGAGATATCGGCAGAACACAGGCTCATTAACATCTGTCTTTGCATCTGGCCCTTTCGTGGGGTCCCCATGTCCTAGCCCTCCAATGGTTTCTGCCTGCACCCCTCCTCCACCCTTGAGACAGCCATGCCATGACAGGTCCTGCCACCTTCTCGGTGTTCCTTCAGTGCCAGCTCTGTGCGTGTTACATGGGACAGCTTGGGAGGGCACTGGCAGTGGGGTCCCAAATCGTGCCCATGTTTCCATTATCCACTGACCTGCAGGGATCCTGGGCAGGTCGATCCTCCTTTTCAGATGTCACGATGCGCTGGGAACAACAGAGGGGCAGACCTGCAGACACAGCACAGGGGCAGGGGTTCTGTGGTCAGTAGATGCACAGAGACTGGGAACCTGTCCTGCAGCCCATACTCATCACATCACCCAACCTTTTCCTCCGTCACACCCCCCCCGCCCCCGCATACCCCAGCCGCCATTTCTTCTCAGGCCTTGGGCACCAAATCGGGATGCTCTCCCAACTCCGTTTTACTCTGCGCTCCCCCCTTGGCCTCTGGAGGCAGCCTGCCCCACCCCCATCCTCCCTTTCGTCCGGGTCAGTTTGTCTTCCTAACCTGGAGTGTGAGTGGATCATTTCAGAGCACATCTGCGTCTCACCGTCGCACTGCGGGCCCCCTCATTCCCCTCCCGCTCTAAAACGGCTCAGGATGGGGTGAGGGAAGAAAGCCGGCTGCGGGGTCTTCCTTGCTCTCCGTTCCCGCCCCGCCCGCATGTCCCCTCCTCACCAATCTTCCCGATTCCTTCCCCCTCCCCTCCCGGTGCTGCTGGTTCTAGCTGCCACCCCCACCACCCCCTGTCAGGCTTTGCGGGCAGAGCCAGCCATTCTGTACTGACCTGAGGAAACCCTGGACAGGCCTGGGCGCCTTCTCCGGCTTGCAGAAACCCACTCGCAGCTGGTCTGCTGCTTAGGGCAGCTCAGGGAGCTGGTTCTGCGCTGGTGCCAGGACCAGACCGCAGGGCGGGCAAGCAGACGCGGGGGCTGGTGCCCACGTCTGCGCCTGGCCGGTCACGTGAACACCGCGTCACCCAAGCTCGCCCCCCCAACATGCCTGACCCATCTCACCCTCCACCTCCCTAGGGGACTGAGATGAGGATTGTAGGAGGTGTGTATGTCAAAGCCAAGAGGTACCTGGGAGGTTACGGGATGTTTTACCTGGTGCATCTTTGATATACATGTATCTCTCTCATATACGCAGGTTACAGGTGGGACAGCCTATCAGAAATGGTATTTGACTTTGTCTATGGTATTCAGCTCTTGAGCCACAATAGCCTGCTTTCAAACCAAGTTAGGGTACAGTAGCACGCACCTGTAATCCTAGCACTCACAAAATTGAAACAAGAGTTCAAGGCAAGCCTTGGCTACAGTGAGTTCAACGGCAGTCCAACCTACCACCAAGACTCTAAAGTAATCCACCCAGCCAGCCTGAATATAGTGGCTTGTGGAGGTGCGTGCTGGGAAAATGAGCTGAGACCTTAAGTGTTCCCTAAGGTTCTGTTTTAGGCGTCTTCTAATTGACATGCTCTCAGTTTCTGTCTGAGCTCATTCATTTGCCTCAAAATACTGATGATTCCCAAGCACACACCTCCAGGTTGTTTCTCCCCAAGTATCAGACCCCTGTTTTGCTTTCTCTTCAGTAATAATAGGAGGCTGTTTACCTATACCCCTGGAAACATAACATGTTATTTTTAATTTCACGGACACAATGGTTGCTTGATGAAATTTCATGCTGTTCCATTTCATCTCATCTCCAGCATATTCTCACAGAATAAATTCTCTACTTAATAGCCAGCCAGTTGTCATCTCAATTATCAAATCCACTGTTGTGATACCACAGTGCCAGTGTTCAAGTAATCATTGACTTGCATAATTGTGGTCCCAAAACATAGTTTGTAATGATCGCAATTCACTTCTGTTAAATAAAAGCCATAACAGTGTTTATTTAAATGAAAAAAAAATGAGCTTACTAACGTACTAACTAAAGAAAACCTTCCTATGCCTCGGTTTCTAAGACCATTTGACTGTGGGGGTGTGCTGAGTATGTGCGAGATTCTGAGTCTGATCTTTAACACCAAAAATAAAATAAAATAAATTCATCTTTTATTCATGAAATTGTGAGGAAACGAAGCAAGGTTCATGATAGTTTTAGCGTTGCATCTCAAACTAACAACCCCAATGGCCACAGAGCCTGGCAAGGGGGTTAGTAACTTATAAGAAAAGACATTACATTATAGTGCTTGGGACTAATCCAGTTTCAGATATCTGTTGTAGGTCTCTAATCTAATCTTCTGCGTATAAAGGGGAGCTGATGTGTTATGTGTTATTTACCAGAAAAGACTGCTCAGACATGGGTTTAAGCCAATAGAAAGTTTTTATTAGGTGGCTGGAGACTACACTATGTGTTCAGGATCCCAGTGTAGCTCTGAGCCTTTTTCAAGGTGAGCCTTTAAGCACACAAAAGTTATACATTCAGGATGGATTACTTCATTTAACAAGAACACTTAACAAGAAGCAGAACGACAGAAGTCAAACCACTTGTTTGGTTAGAGTTACTCCGAGATATTTTATGTTATTTGTGGCTATTGTGAAAGGTGATATTTCTCTGACTTCTTTCTCAGCCCATTTATCATCTGTGTAAAGGAGGGTTACTGATTTTTTGAGTTTATCTTGTATCCTGCTACATTACTGAAAGTGTTTATGAGTTGTAGAAGTTCCTTGGTAGAATTTTTGGGGTCGCTTATGTAAACTATCATATCATCTGCAAATAGTAAGAGTTTGACTTCTTCATTTCCAATTTGTATCCCCTTGATCTCCTTTTGTTGTCTTATTGATCTAGCTAGGACCTCAAGAACTATATTGAATAGATATGGAGAGAGTGGAAAATCTTGTCTTGTTCCTGATTTCAGTGGAATCGCTGGGAGTTTCTCTCCATTTAGTTTGATGTTGGCTGTTGACTTGCTCTACATTGCCTTTGTTATGTTTAGGTATGTTTCTTGTATCCCTGCTCTCTCTAAGACCTTTATCATGAAGGGATGTTGCATTTTGTGCAAAGCATTTCAAAATGAGATGATCATGTGGTTTTTATTTTTCAGTTTGTTTATATGGTGGATTGCGTTGACAGATTTTTGTATGTTCAACCATCCCTGCATCTCTAGGATGAAGCCATTTTGATCATGGTGGATGGTGTTTCTGATGTGTTCTTGGATTTGATTTGCCAGTATTTTATTTAGTGTTTTTGCATCAATGTTCATGAGTGAGATTGGTCTGTAATTCTCTTTCTTAGTAATGTCTTTATGTGGTTTGGATCAGGGTAAGCTTCTGTAAAGCAAAGGACACAGTCAACAAGACAAAACAGCAGCCTACAGTATGGGGAAAGATCTTTACCAACCCCACATCAGACAGAGGACTAATCTCCAAAATATACAAAGAACTCAAGAAATTTGTTATCAAAGAACAAATAATACAATAAAAATCTGAGTACAGACCTAAACAGAGAGCTCTCAACAGAGGAATCTAAAATGGCTGAAAGACACTTAAGGAAATGCTCAACATCCTTAGCCATCAGAGAAATGCAAAGCAAACAACTCTGATTCCATCTTACACCTGTAAGAATGGCCAAGATCAAAAACACTGATGACAACTTATGCTGGAAAGGTTGTGGGGTAAAGGGAACACTTCTGCATTGCTGGTGGGAATGCAAGCTGGTACAGCACCTTTGAATAACACTATGGCAATTTCTCAGAAAATTAGGAAACAATCTTTCTCAAGATCCAGTAATACCACTTTTGGGTATATACCCAAAGGATGTTCCAGCATACCACAAGGACATGTGCTCAACTATGTTCATAGCAGCATTGTTTGTCATAGCCAGAACCTGGAAACAACCTAAACGTCCTTCAACTGAAGAATAGATAAGAAACATGTGGTACATTTTCACAATGGAGTACTACACAGCAGAAAAAAATGACATCTTGAAATTTGCAGGCAAATGGATGGATCTAGAAAACATTTTTATTGAGTGAGGCAACCCAGACACAGAAAGACAGTTATTATATGCACTGACTTATAAGTGGCTTTTAAACATGAAGTAAAGAAAACCAGCCTACAAATCACAATCCCAGAGAACCTAGACAACAATGAGGACCCTAAGAGAGGCATACGTGGATTTAATCTACATGGGAAGTAGAAAAAGACAAGATCTCCTGAGTAAATTGGGAGCGTGGGGACCATTGGAGATGGTTGAAGGGGAAGGGAGAAGAGGAGAGAGGAGCGGAGAAAAATGTATAGATCAGTAAAATTTTTAAAAAAGAATCAGTGTAACCAAAACTAAAGTTATGTTTTCAAAGAAACAAGCTAGTTTATTTTAGCTTCTCAGAAGCAAAAATAGAAATATGAAAGCAATGGAATATTGTTTGTGCCTTTTTTTTTTCGAGACAGGGTTTCTCTGTGTAGCTTTGGAACCTGTCCTGGAACTAGCTCTGTAGACCAGGCTGGCCTCAAACTCATAGAAATCTGCCCACCTCTGCCTCCCGAGTGCTGGGATTAGAGGCATGTGCCTTCACTTCCCAGCTATTGTTTTGTCTTGAGAGAAAATTTAAACTTGGACATTGGCAGCCAAGAAATAAATGGAATTCAAAGCAAAAGTGCTATAAAAATAAACCAAAATGGATTCCAGACAGCAGGGATAAAATACAGAAAACGGTTCTCAGGTAACAAAATTATCTTAGATTGGAAGAGTAGAGATAAAAGGATAAACAAAAATTAAAAGGATAACTATCTCTAGGGATTTAAAGCAATATTCTTACAATAATTTTTTTCAGCTTGATAGACTCTAGGATGATCTGTGACAGAGAGCCACAGTAAATCCTTCTCCCTTCTCTTGCTTTCGTTAGTTTACTTCATCAGAACAGCAGGAAAAGAAGCTAAGATTAGCCATTATGAATTATAAACCAAAATGCATAAAATTATTTATTGATGTTAATATGAAACACAAAAGAAACCATATAGAAAGAATCTTCTTGAGGACTGGAGAGATGGCTCAACTGTTAAAAGCTCTTACTGTCTTTTCAGAAGACCCAGGTTCAATTTCCAGCATCCACATGGCAGCTCACAACTGTTTGCAAATCCAGTTCCAGGAGATCCAACTCCCTTACACAGACGTGCATAAAGGCAAAACACCCATGCACATAAAATAAACTATTTTTAAAAAAGAAAGGGCTTTCTTTTATTTATTAAAATATATTTGCAGAACTTGTTTGTGAACATGAACTAAAATATCCAGGACCAAAAGCTTTGCTTTTGAAATTGGGAGTAAAACAAGAGTCATGGTTTCATTTCTCTGGCACCGATAAAAACATGCTAAGAAGAAGTAACTTACTTGAGAAAGGATTTATTGGTTTACAATTCCAGGCTACCGTCCATCACTGAGGGAAGTCAAGGCAGCAGGAATCAGAGGCAGAACATCCACAGTAAAGAACACAGAAAGAATAACCATTCATTTCCTTTTCTCTACTCAGCTCATTTTCTCTACTCTTTATTAACGCAATCAAGACAGTCCCCCACAGACATGCACATAGACCAACTCCATCTAGACAACTTCTCATCGAGACTCTTTTCCTAGGAGGTTCTAGATTGGGTCAACTTGACAAAACTAGCCATCACAGCCAGGAATACTCAGGTCATTGCAAAATTTCACCACAGGTCTTAGCCACTAGGAGGAAAGCAGAAGACAGAGAGACAAAGGAAAAGGTAAGGAAAGGTAAAGAGGGATGATTCTAAAAGGAAGAAAGCAAACTGCCGGGCATGAAATAATAGTGTTATGTAATTTAGGAAATCTAAGAGTTTATGTATAAATTTTTTTCTTTTTTTTCTTTTTTTAAATTTTCTTTTTATTTATTTATTTATTTTATGTATAAATTTTATAACAATGAGTAATTTTAGCTGATTTGGACATCACAATATTGAAAATTACATTTCAATTTTTTAAAAAAAATAATCCTTATTGATATGAATTTTATCCTTTTGTGACAAGGTTTTTCTTTATAGCCAGGGCTAGCTTCAAACTTGTGATCTTTCTGCCCTTATCCTCAGAAATGTGAAGACAATAGGTATGAGCCATGGTGCCTGGTTGGAATACTTTCTTTTAAAATGTGCGATTCAATAGTGATTAGTGTACCTGCAAACTTGTGCACCCATCCCCACTATTTTATTTTAGACAATACCTTTCTTATTCCTCCCAAAACAAATGCTGCCCGTCCCACCACCTGAATAGTGAAAACAGTATTCTCCCCTCTCTCAGGCCCTGGAAACTACTAATATGGTATTTTAAGAAGCAGAAAGTATCACAAATATAAGGCCAGCCTCTACTACATATCAAAGCTTGGTCTACACAAGAAGAACAACAAACGCTGAATTTGAGGCCAAAGGGATGCCTTAATAAATGTGAAAAGTTGAAAATTTTAGGTACGATATTATGTTATTACAGCATACATACGTCAATAATTAATAGTAAGGAAAAACTGGAAAACCTCAACTTTTTGAAATTTTTTTGCCGTTTTCTTGCGTCATTCTTTTACTTCATCTTAGAGGAGCCAGGCTGCACCAAGAGCATGCTTCTTGTGCCAATATAGCTAACAGAGGAAACTGTGATAGGAAAGTAAAGAGTCCAGCACTACACAGTGAGTAACTCCATTTGAAAGAATAAATTGGTTCCAATATTCTTTTTAAAAGCCGATGGCAAGTGGAAGGGATGGGATTGGAACTCACAATGACTCAATAGTTCATGATCTTCAATGCTCTCTTACCCCTTTTTTGTGTCTGAATCTCTATTCTGTGCACTTTACATGCAGTAGTGGTAAGCAGAGATTAGGGCAATTATTTTCGGTTTTTATTTTGAAGACAAAAAGGGAGTGTTGGTTATGAAATTCTTTTCTGTGGCCTCCAAGCTATTTTCTGGTAAACTTGACTATACAATTCAAGAAGGCTTTGTTGCCCGTATCTTTTTCTTTGCACAAAAAGAAAAAAAAAACCGTACTTTCTAGGGGAATGATTTTCATCAGAAAATCATCAGAATTGTGATGGAATGGCAATTACCCAACTCCACCATCCTCTAAACTCTCTATGTTACGTAAACAGTGTAAAATGCTTTTGAAGTTCAGAGGTAGAAGATGTGGGTCCACTAAAAGATTTAGCTGGAAGATTACTGAAGTTTCCCCTTCTCCCACATCTTACTATACACTATGAAGGCTCTCAGTATAGCAATAAATCACCATGGCAACAGCAGAAGAACACCCAGAGTCTCTGCGGTGAGTGCTCAGGGAAGCCTAAAATCAGGATAGGAAGCAAGAATACTGAAACAACTGAATGCTACGAGCAGCAGTAATCAGTCAAAACTCAACTATTGCTCAGTGTAAATATACTAGAGACTTTTTGCCTCATTTATTACTATCTGGTACAGCATATCTGTCTTTTAACAAAAGAAACTTACAGAACACATAAAAAGGAAAGGGAACATATCTGAAGACACAAAACATCCATCAGAACCATTCTCAGAGATGACAAAGCTCTTAAAACTGTCAGACAATGAAGAACTGATCAGTTCTTCTTTTTGTTTGTTTGTTTTGTTTTTTTTTTTTTGTTTTTCAAGACAGGGCTTCTCTGTGGCTTTGGAGCCTGTCCTGGCACTAGCTCTGTAGACCAGGCTGGCCTTGACTCACAGAGATCCGCCTGCCTCTGCCTCCTGAGTACTGTGATTAAAGGTGTGTACCACCACCATCCAGCCAACTGATCAGTTCTTAAGGGTACTACTGGGAAAAACAGACAACATAAATGAATAGGTAATATATTTACAGTGATGGAAACACCAGTGAGGTTTGAAAAGGGAGACACTAGAAAAGAAAAAAAGCAGAAGGGCGGGAGAGATGACTTACCAGTTAAGACCACTTGCTACTGTCCTAAAAGACCTGAGTTTGCTTACCATCATTCACATCCAGAGCTCACAACTGCCTGCCACTCCAGCTCCAGGGGATATGACACTTTTTCTTCTCCAGGCACTTGCAAGTATCTCTCTCTCTCTCTCTCTCTCTCTCTCTCTCTCTCTCTCTCTCTCTCTCTCACACACACACACACACACACACACACACACATGGGAGGGGGGAGAGGGAGGGAGGGAGGGAGATTAGATAAGAAATTTAAATGCTGAAACAGAATTGAATAATATCTTTGATGGTCTGGTAACAGACCGGGCACAGCTGAGACAAAAATTCGTGAGTGTAACAATCCACAGTAGTTAAGTTTTGAACCTAAATGTCCAAAACAGAGGACTGGATAAAGAAAATGTGGTGAATATACACAAAGGACTCTGTTTTATCTTTCAAGAACAACAACAGTTATGTCATTTCCAGGTCATAATAATATTATATGAATCAAAGTAGTCTCAGAATGACAAATTGCATATGTTTTCTATTGTTTTGAGTTTTTCAATTTTATGGAGACACACAAAATTTTATATGTGTGTATGTATATATATATATATATATATATATATATATATATATATATATATATATCTTGGGAAGCAGTTTCCAAAACATTTCAAAAGTTAGATGGTATTTGTGGGATGACACACAAGGATGACCTCCAGCTGGCACACACACACACATACACACACACACACACAGAGAGAGAGAGAGAGAGAGAGAGAGAGAGAGAGACTGACTTGCAACCCTGTCTGGGTGTCCTTTCATTTTACTATAATAAATCACATTAAAAAAGGAATTGATGTGAGCAAGGGTTTATTTCGTTCACAAGTTCAGATTATAGTCCAGAAAATCAGGCTTTAGGAACCTGAAGCAAGTGCTCACCTCACATCTACAGTCAAGAGCAGAGGGTAGTGAATCCATGTATGCACACTATTGCTCCATTTGCTCTTTCCACTCTCTGGTAGCTCAAACGTCCTTTCCTAGGGAACACTGCCACTCATGATGAGTGATTCTTCCCGCTCAAACAAATATGATCAAAGTATCCCAACAGACTTGCACGAAAGCCAGCACAATCTAGACAAACATTTATTTTAGAAGAACATTTAACCTCTCTTAGGTTCAATTAGTTGGGATATCTGTGAATATGTGAGGATGGAGATCAGTCAAAAATCTGAAAAATCACAAGATTTTTAAAATAAGGATAGTCTCTCTGTCTATCCTTACACACACATGCACACACACTAGGTAGAAGCCTAATTGGATATGATCACTTTGGAAAACTGTCAATATCTACTACAGCTAAAGAGCAATGCATGTCGTCACTCAGCACCTGAACTCCTGGTATACAATCAATAGAGGGGTGTCCTCATGCCCACTGATAGATATGGACAAGAATAACCATTAGCACTATATAAATTTTCAGCAATAGAATAACGGTGTCATAGTTCTAGAAAGCATCACAACACAGATGCAAACACTGAATATTTTGCAGCTTTGCACAGAGATATGAGCTGAGTGCCATAGACACCATGTTCACCCTTTCATTATGAGCTCTCTACTCTGCTGCTTACAAAACCACACACTGCTGGAGTTAACGTTCTGGGGCTTACAGGAGAGGATTCAGGCAGAAGGAAGAACATGAGCAGCCCCTGCAATATCAGACAAAGTGGTAAAGATTTGATGCGCAATTTTGGTATCTGCACTTATAATTGTGACCATTCAGTTTTCTTTTTAGTACAATTTCTTCACTTTATTTTCTTAAATAAAAGGAGACATTTTTCTCTTGCCAATTGAAATTCAGCACATCTCTATAGAATTTGAGGACAATGTCAAGAAACCAATTTAAACTTGTTCAGTGTTTACGTTTTAATAAGACGTTGTTTTGGTGTGTGCTTTGTATTTGGAAACTGTGATCGTGCTATGCTTCTTTTTCTGATTCACAAAGGTTTTTTGTTTGTGATAGTTTGTTTATATAAGACTTGAAAGCAGCTTTCCAGCTAAGTTTCTTGTTTTCTGGGAGCTTATACTCCAGGTTACAAAGCTCCTGCTTGAGGCTGACTGGCTTTGGACTGGATAATATTTTGCCCTGAGTTGTTGGGCCAATGGTTATAACATGACCAGCAGCAGTTATCTGACTCTTTGGACCTGGACTAGGAGGTCCAGTCTTTCAAGGAGATGACACTGAAGTATCTCCAATTTAGGTGCTATAGATGGTGTCCACAAAGTGCTCTAGACTACAGAAAGTTTTCAGTTATCCAGAATATTCCATGCCTACTAAGTCATGCCTATATAGTCCATTTCATTCAATCCAATGGATATTCAAGACTTCATTTGAATATAAAGCTTGTAAGAGGAACTACCTTGTCACAAATAAAGACCATCACAATTGTCTTCCATTTCAAGGTATTGAATAGCTATGACTATCTGGGCTGAGCTTTCTTCTAAGTTTGTCTTTATCAAGAAGTGTTTTCAGATAACTGTTTTCAGGCTGATTGTGGTGACATGCATCTGTAATCCTAGTACAAGGCAAAGGCAGGAGAATTGCTGCAAGTTCAAGGACAGCCTGGTCTACATAGAGCATTCCAGGCCAGCCAAGGCAGCATAGACTCTACCTCAACTCCCTTCCAATATCCATTTCCATATCATTAAATGGCACATAAGATAGAATTTTTTTCTTCCTGACATCTTTGATTTCATTATCACTGAGATTAGCAGTTTGACCAAGAACTTACCTACAACACATTCAGAGAGGCCAAGAAAGTCATATGCTTCCTGCTGTCAAGGGATATCTGATTTGATATAACTTGGGGTTATATAAAAAATTTTTTCAGAGACATACAGAATGGTGTGGAAAATTGTATTCCAGTAAAATGAAATTTACTTATAGTTACCAAAAGTGTGGTGTCCTATTAATTTTAAAATCTTTTCTTTACCATGAGCAAGTAACAATATTATCATTGTTTATTATTAAATATTATCAGTTTTGATTTAGCTATGGTCCAGTTAAAAATAAATATACTATATTTTTCTCAACTTTGATGCATTATACCATATTATTATCGAATTCGTTCTTTTTAACATTTAAACTTAAATATTTCATTGCTTATATTTTGAAATGAAATTCACACGAACATTCTTTCATGTAGAGGAAAGTGAGTGTTCTGCAGCAGGACATTTTCTTAGTCACTTGCATCTGTGGATACCTTCTCCATTCCTTAATGCTTGGGAACTAGCTCATACACAGACTTGTATATTGAGGAAATCTTACAGAGCTTATAATGAAAAGTCATTGAAATCGAGGGGAAAGAATGGCTCCGGAGTCACTCATAAGGACTGCAGTCTGCATCCTGACATCGGATTTGCATTTGGGCATTTGTTCCTCATCATCTGTCTCAAGAGGAGTTGGTGCCCTCTTCTGACCTACTTGCTAGGGTCATAGCAGTCTTTGTGGAAATCAATCAGTTCTTTTCATTATTTCTCTAGATCAGCCTTTCATGGGGTCGATAAGATACGCTTTTTGCCTTTTCTGCTCATTCTCATATATGTGAGGTGTAGTATTCAAGAGCACTCTTTGGCATAGCAAAAGACTAAGTGCAGAAGCAGATGGAGCAATTCATCCATGTCTATGAGAATAGATCGGGAAGAGATTTTGATATACTTATTTTATTTTTTGTTTATGCATATATTTGTGACACGTGTCTTTGTACACCTGACTGTGGGTGACTGCAGAGGCCAGAATCAGGCACGGAATCCCCTGGAACTGAAGTTACAGTTGGTTGTGAGCTACCCGAGGTGGGTGCTGGAAACTGACCTCAGGTTTTCTGAAAGATCAGAGAAGGTTATTAACCACTGAGCCATCCATCCAGCTCCAAAGAGGCAATACATGCTAATAAAAATTTAACTGAAGAAAGAGTAAACAAGAAAGAATGAAATTGATTGATCATATACTTGAAAATTGATTTCTAAACTGCCTAATTCTATCCCATTGACATATGTCTGTCTTTTTGTCAGCGCTGCCTAAAGATTTATAATGAACTTTGACATAGAACAGGGAGAAACTTTAGAAAGTTTCTTTTTTTAATCTATTATTTTAACTGATTGTGATTTTCTATAATGGTCTCTGTCTATTGCAAAGACAAGTTTCCTAGATGAAAGGTGAAGACTCCATTCACACAGGGACACATGTTTAGAGTGCAGACAGGAATTGTGCTGGTTTAGGAGAGCAGTTGTTGTGGCTTCTCTAGGATCCATGACTTCACTAAATCTGGGTAGTTTGCTATGTTTCCAGTATCAGACATAATTTCCTGCTTGCCGAGCAATGGAGACCATTACAGAAAACCAAGACCAGTCAAAACGCAGAGTTGTGGAGCCTGGTCCCAACTCAGACAGTTATAAAACACTCATGCACCTAAGGCTCAGGGAACATTGCAAAAGAGGAGGTGGAAGG
Source organism: Neodon shergylaensis (assembly GCA_025134845.1). NCBI lineage: Eukaryota > Metazoa > Chordata > Mammalia > Rodentia > Cricetidae > Neodon > Neodon shergylaensis. Next base: position 2,821,679 of record JABTXL010020218.1, read on the forward strand.
ATTGTGAGAGTCAAAGGAATAGGGAGGTTTTTTTTTTTTGTGACATAGTGTCTCCTAGTAATGTCAGAAGCAACAGCCACAGAGTCTCACCACCATGCCTGTCCAAATGTGACCTCAACAAGTACACCAATAGACATGCCATAGTGGATGAGGTGAAGCCTAAGAGACCTCAGCCAAACACAAAGAACTATAGGCAACTAAGTATTGTGTGATGCTTTACTCTTTTGACTTTTGGTGGAGGGGGGCTCGCCACCCAGCTTCCAAATAAATCACACACGGAGGCTTATTCTCAGTTATGAATGCCTGACCTTAGCTTGGCTAATTTCTTGTCAGCTTCCCTTATCTTAAATTATGCCAACTCCCTTTTGCCTCTGGGCTTCTATCGTTCCCTATTCTGTACATCTTTCTTTACTCCTTTCTCTGTAGCTTGCTGTGTAGCTGGGTGGCTGGCCGGATGTTCTCTCCTTGTTCTCTTGCTCCTTGCTCTCTTCCCAGAGTTCTCCTTCTATTTATACCCTCTGCCTTCTAGCCCTGCCTATCCTTGCTCCTGACTCTCTATTGGCCATTTATCTTTTTATTAGGATCATCAGGTGTTTCATACAAGCATAGTTAAGATGACTTCACAGAGTTAGACAAGTGCAGTGGAAACAAAAGTCACACACCAGAAAATAATATTCCCCAGCAATTAATTCTTTAGAGAGGAGCACACCATTGGCTATCCAATACCAAACGGACAGCCCTGAAAACCTATACATAGAAGTAACATTATACAGACTGAGCAGCTTGTAGTTACATATTTAGGAATATATATATCTATATCTACATATATGTATGTAACAAAAATGAGCAAGAAAGAGGTCATGAGTTGGAAAAAGGAGGGGTATATGCGAGGATTTGGAGTAAAGAAATAGAAGGGGAAACAATACAATTCTGTTGTACTCTAAGAAACTGGAATAAGTCATTTTTATAATTATTTTATTATTTTATACGTGGGTGTTTTTCCTGTACACTACATGTGTGCCTGTTTTCCACCAAAGCTAGAAGAGAGCTTTGGATGCCCTAGAACTGGAGCTACAGATGGTGGTGAACTATCATGTAGGATCTGGGAAGCAAACCTGGCTCCTCTGCTGAGCCACCTTTTCAGCCCCTTCTTCATTTTCAATGTTATTTTGTTTTTGGAGAATCCACTGTAATTGAATATAAACTTTTAGATAGTTTTTTAGTTTTACATTTATTTATTTTATTAACTTCCTCACTTAAATATTTATTTGTGAGTGTGTGTGTGTGTGTGTGCATGTGTACACATGCATGCCATGACACATGAAAGTCAGAGAAAAACTTTCAAGAATAAGGTCAGTCCTGTTCTTGTACAATGTGGGCTCCAGGAATTGAACTCAGGTCATCAAGTTTGGTGACAAGTGTCCATATCCACTGAGTCATCTTGATGGCCTGTAACTTCAGGATTGTTCTTTCTTGAATGAGATTGATATTGATAGATATTGCATTGAGTCTATCAAACACTTTGATTAGTAATATTATATAAGACTTAATATCATAGTAATAGTAAGTCTTATAATCCAGAAGCATGGAATGTTTTCCATTGTATCTTTTTCAGTTTAGCAGTATTTTGTAGATATTTTGGTACATGTCAACATGTCATTGGTCTCCTTGGTTAAGTTTATTTATATTTTCTTTGTGATTCAGTGTAAATGAAATTACTTATTTTTAAGATTTATTTTTAGTATTTTAAAAAGTACACGTCTTTGTATGAGTGTCTTACAGCAGTTCCTTCTGATTTGAAAACCTTCCATCTTCCAGGGAAGATCCTTGAGTTCAGAAATCAGAAAGTCCCTGAAACTGATTAGGTACAGTAAACACCTCGCTGTCCAAGCCTATATAAACAATAAGGACTGCTGAGAGACGTGTTCAATCTGGGCTGCCTAGAAGAGCCTCAACCCAGCAGAGTGCCCCTAGTCAGAAGAAATAGAGAGAAGCAGAACTGCTGGGAAGAGGCTCAGACCAGCTGAGTTACTTGGAAAGGAGAATCTCCAACCTGTTGAGCCGTTTGAAAGTTATGTAGTGTACTCCAAGTCTAGATTGTGTGAGCTGCTCCCAAGCTGGGGTGGGCTTTTGGTGATGCAGCTGTCTGTTGGAGAAGGGAGCTGGTTATTCGTCCTGGCCCAGACCCAAAATAATCACACAGAAACTGTATTAATTAAATCACTGCTTGGCCCCTTAGTTCTAGCTTCTTATTGGCTAATCTCTTACGTATTAATTTAACCCATCTCTTTTAATCTGTGCATCACCACAAGGCCGTGGCCTGCCAGCAAAGTTTCAGCACGTCTATCTCTGGTGGTGGATCGATGGCTTCTCACTGACTCTGCCTTCTTCCTCCCAGCATTCAGTTCCATCTTCCCTGCCTACCTAAGGTCTGCCCTAGCAACAGGCCAAGGCAGAGTTTTATTCATTAACCAATAAAAGCAGCACACACACACACACACACACACACACACACACACACACACACACACAGAAGTACCTCCCACACCAGCTGTCTTTGAATCATCTCTGCTCCTGAAGCAACCCCTCAACTGTGTATACTGTAATCCCAATAAAAACTCACTGATTTACCAAGTTGAACCTTGGTGGTATTTATACTTTTTTGGTGTTTCTAGACAAGGTTTCTCTGTGTAACAGCCCTAGATGTCCTGGAACTAGCTCTTGTAGACCAGGCTGGCCTCGAACTCACAGAAATCAGCTTGCCTCTGCTTCCCAAGTGTTGGGATTAAAAGCTTGCACCACCACTGCTCGGCTGGTATTTATACTTTTGTTTGTAATTGGTACCCTATCTTGGGTATGTAGACATTTGTTCATTTCTCCCCAGAAAGAGTGTCACACAACTGTGACTTTGTGTACATGAATACAGTTTCCAAGGTGGCCAGAGGCTTCAGACTTCCCTGGAGTTGGAATTAGAGGTGGTTGTGAGCCACCCAGTATGGGTGCTGGGGATCCTCTGGTCCTCTGTGAGAGCAGGATTCTCTCTTAACTAATGAGCAATCTCCCTTGCCTAGAATTTTTGTTAAGATTTTTTGGTGCATTGTCAATGTATTGAAGTCCAATCAATATGAGTATGGAGAGATGACTCTGTTGAAGAGCACTTGTTGCTATTGCAGAAGACCTGAGTTTGATTCCCAGCGTTCACACAGCAGCTCAAACCACCTGAAAACCCAACTTCAGGGAATCTGATGCCTTCTGACCCCTGCAGGCACCAGATATGCATGTTGTATGCACATATACTTGCAGGCAAAACACATAAAATAAATAAATTTTGAAGAATGAAACATGATCCATGTTTAAGTGTTGAATTTCTACTTTCATTTATTAGTGCTAATATTTCCTTTATGCAATATGGACTCTTGTTTTCGTGTATGTGTGTGTGTGTGTGCATGTGTGCTTGTGCGCACTGAGTATTAAACTTGAAGCCCTGCTCAGGTTAAGAGCTTGTTTTTATTTAAGGAGTCTGTGGTTTTTCTAAAGGTTAGATTAGACCATGTCGCCTGAAAATTGAAATAGCTTTAATTCCTTTACTTTGTGGATGCTTTTATTTCTTATTCTTGCCAGACAATTCTGAATGCTGGTATCTTATTTCTGATTATGACACTTTGGTTGTGAGTCTAACCTTTAATGACTGAACCATCTCTCCAGTCCTATGTCTGTTCTGGAAGAAAAATCTTTCAGACTTTCCCCAGCAATTATGGCATTAGCTGTGTATTTTTCATAGTGGTCTTTGGAAAGGTTCTTCCTATTTGTTTATCCTAATAGTATGAAATAAAGCCAAGAAGCTATTCAACAAGAATTGACCTGTAGTCTGTAAAATTTTGACCAGTCCTTTCTTCTTAGGGCTTACAAACTATCTCAGAGTTCTTGACCTGTCAGTAATGATCTTCCTTTTTCACCCACATGCTGGAGTCCTATAAGCTAGGTACTAATACTAAGCTTATAAACCATGCTAGGTTCCTAAATGTCAAACTTAATTTACTAACCATAATTGCTCATTGCTGATTAAAGAAGCATCATTCTCAAATATGGTGCTTTTGGGAAACCCAATTTGCCAATAATATACTAGTAAAAGGGAAGACAACTTAAGAGAAACTGTATAGACCATCTTAGAGGCGTGAAACAACACACTATTCACATGTATACATTTTACAGAGGGTGGAAAAATATCAGTTGCAAAACTTTATTTTACAATGGCAAATCTCCTAAGTTTCTGTGGTTTTAGACATGATAAGAAAGATGGAAACGAAAGATAAACTGATCGCCACAGCTGCGACAAGCCTGGAATGAGGGCCTTAGTCATTATGCTGCTACTGGGCCTGGCTTTGGAAGGAGCAGAACAGTGGTTTAAACATACGCTCACAACAAATGAAAATAAGAACTGGAAAAGTTCACGTTTATGGTTTAGAGTCAATTGAAGCCAACAAAGCAAACAAGGCGAGAGATAGATTCGCAGTCATACGGGATCTGATCCTCTTTGACATTATGCACAGTCAATATTTCTACGGATTTCAACTGCATGCTGACCATTACACCAAACACACAATGCTAAGTTGGTAGGTCATTATAATGATATAAAACATTACTCACTTTGCTCTTACTTTTAATACTAACACGCAGCACATGTCATTTTGGGAACAGCTGCTCTCTCGCACGTAAACAATTCCCTGCACATCCAGACGGGCCCTAGAGGCAAGCACTAAAGCACTGCTCATCCACATCTCTGGAGAACGCCTCCTGGTTCTCCCAGACTATGAGGTCACGGTGCTCTTCTGGGCAGCTGTTAGCAGACCACGCCCCCTTCCTGTTCCTAAGACCCTGGAGCTGCTTCCTGGCTCCTGTTGACTTTGTGCTTTTGCCTCACTCCTTTGGGGCAGAGACGTGGGGTAGAGAACTGTTCTGCTGTGCGACAGCCTTGACCCACGGTGAAGAAATTGACCTCTTGTTTTTCCCAAAGAGAAGAAGAGCAAAGGGAATGCTTGCGTTCTGCATTTACCCCGTTAATGCCTTTGTAAGTCTTAAAATGTCAGGATGTGAGCCTCTTTCTTTCTTGACATAGTCTACCTCCCCACCACTGTGCTGACATCCATTTCCACGGGGCTTACAGGCTTCCCTCCTTGGAGACACACATTCTGACCTTTGGCCAATCATGCAAACATTAGCCAAGTGTGACAATAAGGAAAAAATTGTGTGTATGTGAGAGGGGCTTAAAATGACTGTGGTTAGTTTAGCAATGGTAATTTTCTAATGTAAAATTGGAGCGGCATCTGTAATCAAAATAGCGCAGCTGATGAGATTTGCTTGTTTTTATGGCAACAAGTGTAACAATGTCAATCCCTAAAATTACAGAATAACTATGTGTATTGCTAATTTTCAGGCCTTCATGTATAACAGTGAATGTTACATCTGATCCACCAAAACTGATGGATCTAATACTTGTAAAGAAAATATCTTGACATTAAACATGTGATTATTCCCCAGGACATACCATGTCACCAGTGTATAAGGCAGCAATCATATATACTAAAAGAACATCAAATTAAGAGACTCAGTATGTCTGGTGTAGGCTCCAAACATCCACATTTAGCAAAACTGTACAGAAAACTTTTTAACCGGTACAGGGTCACAGGTTTAATTGAGTGCTATTATGTAAGTGGCAGTCTTCACCATGCGCTGTGTTTCTGAATTCCATCCACACCCTATCTACCCCAGTTCTCTCATTATTACTGGTATATTGCATGACACTCTGTGTCTGTACAATGACGTTTAGTACTGTTTTAAAACGTGGCCCCAACGCTTTACTTGTATAGGACTCCTTGTGGTCATTTGTTTGATATCTTGGATATTTACTTGAGGATCCATTTGACGTGGCTTCAGATAGGAACAATCTGTCAAATAAAAGCAAAATTGTCTGCGCTGTTGATGTATCTGGTCACAGCACAACCCTTTGTATTTTAGAACTCACATTGCTCTATGATGAATTTTTGGTCCACACACAGGCCTTTGTGTCAAGCTTGGGAAGATTATGATAGCAGCTCTTTTTTATCATTTGAGAACTTCTCTACTAAATTAATAAAATCCAGCATCTTACTTTTACTCTCTGTAAAACCAACATTTTCAGGAAAGTGAATGGAACTGGAAATCATATGTTTACTGCTTATAAAGTTGTCTCAGAAAGCCAGGCAGTGGTGGTGGCACATGACTTTAATCCCAGCACTCAAGAGGCAGAGGCAGGCAGATCTCTGTGAGTTCGCGGCCAGCCTGGTCTACAAGAGCTAGTTCCAGGACAGGTTCCAAAGCTACAGAGAAACCCTGTCTCGAAAAACCAAAAACAAAAAAAATTGTCTCAGAAAAAAAATCGGAATTTTTTCTCTCATATGGTAAACACTGATGTAAGAAAAGAGAGAGAGAGGAGAGAGGGAGAGCATCTCACCACCATGGGAACCATAGTACGGGAAGAGATCTTATAAGAAAAAGATTTGATGGGATGTGTGAAGACAGGCAAGCGAGCAAACAGGTTATACCCTTTATTATGGAAACCTGCCATTGAGCTGGTGATAAGGGCCTGTGCGGAGGTTGCTAAGACTGATAGGACTCTCCAGATCCTTCTACCAAGTGAGTTTATTGCCTGGGGTAAAGGGGACAAAAAGATAGATTGTCCACCTGGAATTCGGGTTAGACTGTCAAGATATTGTAAGATAGGATAAAGGCCACAGAGACACATGGCCCCACTCCCCTTGGATGGGGCTGAAAGGAACTGAAATGGTAAGAAATTCTCTTACTGTTTCTAAAAAACTCCATGTTCCCATCACCATTTTGCCTTATATGTTAAAAGAGGGCATCAGAGGGGATGGAGAGATGGCTCAGAGGTTAAGAGTACTGACTGCTCTTCCAGAGGTTCTGAGTTCAATTCCCAGCAACCACATGGTGGCTCACAGCCATCTGTAATGAGATCTGGTGCCCTCTTCTGGCGTGTGGGCATACATGGAAGGAATGTTGTATACATAATAAATAAATAAATCTTTAAAAAAATAAAAAAAAGAGGGCATCGGATTCCCTTGAACAGGAGTTGCCTATGGTTATGAGCCACCTGATATGGGTGCTGGGGACTGAATCTAGGTTCTTTGTCATAGCAACCAGTGCTTTTAACTGTTGTTCAGCCCTAGACTTTTCTTTAGGAGACTTAATGAGTCAAAATATCCAAGGAACATAAATTTTATCTATTTAAATTTGTAGTTACCTACAGAAGTTAATTTTATTTATTTTTGCATTTTATATCAGAAACCAGGTGTAACAATTTTTCCTAAGTCAATTTTGATAGAGCAAAGAAAGAACAAAACAAAAAACATTAAGTGTGCGTTGACTATTATCTTTATCTTCCTCAGTATCCTGTTGCTCATCAGAATATCATCCATACACATACTGCCTTCTAATGAATTGTGAAGGCAATTTTATACACACCTAAAATGCCCTATACATAGTTCCATCCTCATCATTGCATGCAGTGATGGGGGGAGCAAACAAAAACCCTCACTGTTAAGGTGAAAGATTTTTGACTGCTATTCCGCTGTCTTGCTCCCTAAGAATGAAGTTCAGTGTTCATTTAGTCTATACTGTCATATTTTTCCCTATGGTTGTAGAAATACACATACATGCAAACATCCATTTGACTACACATTGGCTGATTTTAAATTTAGCTTTATGTTACCAAATTGGAACAAAAAAATGAAACTGATCTTCTAATTAATATTCTTCACATGAAAGTAGATTTTCAATAAAGTATTATGTAAGGAAAAATTCATTTTAGGGGGATACAATTCTGTTATGCTATTCAAGGTCACACGGTCCTATTTGATTCAGAAACAATCAAGAAATACAATAGCCTTGTCATAATAAGCCTTCTCTACTGTCTGTATTTATTCATAGTTATTTTGAGGCAGGGTTTCTTGCATAGTCCTGGCTGTCCTGGAACTTACTATGTAGACCAGGCTGGCCTCAAACTCTCGGAGATCTGCCTGCCTCTCTCTCCCGAGTGCTGGGAATTAAGGCGTGCACAGTCATGCCTGACTTATCCTCTGTCTCGAAAAGTACATCTGTACTCTTACCACAAACATGGTTATAACTTAAATTCTGATCCTCCCAAATTTGGTACATGGGAGTTTTCCCTTTAAAACTTTTGCATGTATTCTTACTTATATTGACATATTTTCTCTAAGGTCTGTTATAGGTACTTGCTTAATTTCGGTTTTGGATACTTTTATTTATAATTAGTCATTATTGCCAAATAACCCAATTTTTGTTACTTCAGCTTCTTTATCTTCTTGTATTTGTGCATGTGTGTGACCCAGGATGATTTTTAACGAA
>JABTXL010020218.1:2830499-2859228 GCA_025134845.1 Neodon shergylaensis
GAGTGATACACAATGCGGGGGACACAAAACACCCAGGTGAGCCCTTTCAACATACAATTAATTGATGGCTTTTAATTTGTATGTATGTGTGCATAGTGTATTAAGAAATAGAAATGTGAGCCATGCAATTATGATGCACCTCCCTGTTTGTAGGCTCTAATCACTGGGAAGGAATGGGACAATCTTATCTTTTAAGGATTGAAGAAGGGGTTTTGTAATTTTGACTATGATTGCTGTGGGTTTATGAGAATGTCCAGCATGTGTATGTACACTTTTTTTTCACAATGCTTAGAATTTGGAGATTAGTTACAAACCCCCTCCATAAAGGGATTACCCACTGGAACAATGTTTTTAAGAGGTGCTATGAGCTACAGGGAGAATGAATAAGGTCAGATGTTTGATTGATGAATACACTCAGAATAAGGGATGTTTGTTTTCACTGAGAAGTAGTCCTCAAAGAAGCTGTTCAGAATTACTTGCTTCTGCCACAGTGATATTCTTTGTCCAGGAAGTTGCTTTCTCTGAGCACATGCACACAGGAAGCCTTCAGCATGGCAGATCTTTGCCTCCTGTTCCTAAGCAATATTGTTGGGTGATAATTCTGTCCTCCTACCAGCTCGTCTTAGCTTGCATTCCCATGTGTGATATTTTCCTATGTTTATGTTGAAAATGTTCTCATTTGTTTTCACTGCTAATTTTTAAAGCATTTATTTTTATTTATTTGTTTGTTTATTTACTGTGTATGCCTGTATAGAGCTTGTATGTCAGAATGCATGTATGAAGGTCAGAGGACAAGTTTTCAGAAGTTAGTTTTCTTCTATCGTATGTGTTCTGGAGTTTGAACTCAGGTCATCAGACTTGGTGACAAGTGTCACTACTGCCTGAGCTGTCATGACAGTTCCTTTATTTTCATGCATAAAAGACAAAATTGAGCCAGGCAGTGGTGGTGCACGCCTTTAATCCCAGCATCTGGGAGGTAGAGGCTGGCAAATCTCTGTGAGCTTGAGACTAGCCTGGTCTACAGAGTGAGTTCCAGGACAGCCAGGGTTGTTACTCAGAGAAACCCTCTTTCTATAAACAAAAACAACAACAACAACAAACCCAAAAGAACAAAAAACAAAAAGAGACAAAATATAAAATTGATATATTATGCTTGAATTTTGTTGCAGTTTTTGGTTAGTTTATTGTTAACTATATACAATTATATAATTTATATTTGGAGAAGGGCGTGCTTAAGCTACCTCCTGAGGACTCTAGAATTTGAGAGGGAGATCATAGTATAGCTGTCTATTCAGGGAGACACTAAGAGAGAAAATGAGCTGTGTGCCGATTAGAACATCCCAAAGCAGAGGGCACAGCAACATGCAAGTTGTCTCAGTAAAGAATATAACCAAGAGTTTTGAAGGGAGAGGGCCTGGACTATGTTATTCATGTTTTCATGCCCAAAATATGTTCAGCCAAGTGATTCATACGATAGAGGATCAAGTCTGCAGAAAACTCGCATGTTCTTTCGTCATGGATGATTCTGAGAAAAATATCTGAAGTGAAGGAGCTTGCTAGCATAACCCAATATGCTTCCATTGAATTGTTACGTTTAGGCTTAATAAATAAATGTATCAACCCTGCATCCTTGAAATGATTTTGAGATTCATTAAATGGCAACATTTTAAATTTTTCTGGGGTATTTTGTCAAGGTTTTAGAGAGAAATTTTAGTTTTCTTGCAAAGACATAATGTACCGAGTATTGAACATGTTCCCATTAGAGGGCTAGCTCATCAACAAGACTTCCTGGAAACATATTCAAGTCTGCAGACTAATAATACTGCATAAAGGTCAATTTTATAGAAAAAATTTCCGACTAGAGATTTTGCAGGCTGAGAGGCACTCAGCTAATTGTCTACATCCTGTCCTAGACCCTCGAATTAGGCTTTTAAGGCAGCAGCCTGCGTACTGAAGGCTTTTTGTTTGCAGAGAAAGGTAAGTGAGGGAGGGAAGAGTGCCTCAGAGGCACTTCCTGTATTTATCAAGAGCCTGCTTATTCCGGTTTCCATGGTAACCTGACGTCATCGAGACAGCGGAGGTGGGTGAAGTGATTTTTTTTTGATGGAGACTAACGTTATCTGGTTAGAACAACATCCTTCCTCCACGTGCCTGGCTGTGGAGGAGACAGACTTCAAGATCCCAGACCCAAGTTGGTTTGTTCCTGTTTCTGATTTGGGTACTGGATTAGTTCTCTAAATACCTCTGAGGGAGAAGAGTGCGACCCTCTTAGTCCCATAGATTATGCTGTCCTGGGTTCGCTTTGCACATCACAGGTTGGCCGTTCGTGAGAGAAAGGCATGTTTTGGCTCCCTCTGAGTTTCCCTGCCTATGAAATGAGGGTCAGGATGCTCGGCCATAGGAAGTCTGTCACCTTCAATAACACACACGCAAAACAAAGACCCTGCCTGTGCTTATTGTGGGACCACCAATCCCTGTATGATTTCAGTCCGCTTTGTTTCATTGGTTTTAAAAACTAGCATACAAAATAATGAGCTTCTTTCTTCCTTTCTTTTTTCATTTTCTTTTGTTTCGCACTTTCGTCCATCATTTTTGATGTGCCTCCTTCCCAGTTCGCCCCCCTGGATCTTTTCCCTCCATCATGCTGGTTCTATTCCTCCCTCCCTCTGAGTACTATCCTTCTCTGATTTTATGTTTCATGAATTTTTATCCTCTTTTTATTCCCATATCCTACCTCAAGATCTCTTTTCCCTCTCATGGCTCCTTCTCTACTTTCATCTCTCTTTCACTCAGACACACACTCTCTCTCTGTCTCTTTGTCTCTGTCTCTCCCTTTCACACACACACACACGAATCTGCATATGAGATGAAACTCTCATTTTTATTATTTTTATTGATGATGGTGGTAATTATCACCTTCCCAGTGGTCTTTGTCTTCAGGAGTCTAGCTTATTTCTCTTAACCTAATGATCTCCAGTTTTATTTTCCAGCAAATTATTTTAATTTCATTTTCCTTTATTGTATATGTGGCCTACGTTTATTTTATCTATTAATCTATTGATAAACATCTAGGTGGGTATATACCCAAAGGACTCAAATCCTACTGCAGAGATATTTGCATATCCATGTTTATTACCATACTGTTTACTTCCTTTTTCTTTTCAGATTCGTTGCTAGGGGACAGATGAGCCCAAGTGAAGAAAAAGACCCTGGAGAGGAGCCCATTGTTATGATCAATACTCCATTGTGTCAGCGCCTTTGGATGCTCACTAGTGCATCCAAAGTATGCAGGGCACATCCTTATTCCTCAAAGCCCAGTGACTGCTGGATTCAGCTTCCTTCTGGGCAGCCGTTCTTCCACTGACTGACCTCCATACCAGGTGTCTTAAAGAAGCAGTGTGTAGTGATGCAGCTGTGTCCAATATACCCTGACACTTCTATCTGTGATGGATACTGACCTCCAGTGACATCATAGAGCTGAATGTGTGGTAGAATGGTTTGCATGGGGTTCAGAAAACAGCGTGAAAGTGGAAAGCCTACTTTGATCTCATCTCTGAGGAGGTGCAGTGGTCTAGTTTTCTTCTGTCATCAGCTATGTGGTTTGTAGTATGTCTTGAAGCCTGACTTATAGAGGACTTTTTTGTCCCAAAGCACTATTGATGCTTAAAATTTCTTTCTTTCTTTCTTTCTTTCTTTCTTTCTTTCTTTCTTTCTTTCTTTCTTTCTTTCTTTCTTTCTTTCTTTTTGAGACAGGGTTTCTCTGTTAACTTTGGAGCCTGTCCTGGAACTAGCTCTCGTTGACCAGGCTGGCCTTGAACTCACAGAGATCCGCCTGTCTCTGCCTCCCGAGTGCTGGGATTAAAGGCGTGCGCCACCATCGCCCAGCATTTAAAATTCATTTGCAATGTTACTATATATTACTATTTACTTTATTTTCTGATTGCATATATGATAATAACAGTAATAAGGATAATAACAATAACAATTACTTCTTGTTCTATAATGCAAACAACGTACATATGTATATAGTTTTATCTGTAATTCCTGGCTCATAATTACCTCCGTCATGCATGCTACAGATTCTACAGTTTCTCGTTCACAAGGTGAGTCATAGGATTTCTTATATTTTTGCTATGGACTGACATAAAGAAACTCTCTTCCCTGCCTTATCATAAGATCCCAGTTTCAGTAAGAGCTCTGCCTCACATCAGAGAGGAAGGAACATTGTATCAAATGGTCAAGAAAAATCAGATATTGTTGGTTTTTTTCAACCAGTCTGTTAGCATAGATCATATTATTTGTCCAGTCATGTTTCTCCATGATTGTCTATCCTTCAATTATGTCTACGTAAGTAAGCATTTGTTAAAATCCGAAAGGGATGGATTTAGAGATCCACTGTATAGCTCAATCCATGGAAATTCCTAGAATTTCCACCTAGAGGGTGGCACCTAGAAAAGGCATTGATACACTGGATCCCTTCCCCCTAGCTTGCTATATATCTCTTTGCCTGTGTCCTTCACATTCTCATTTTATATAAACTAATTAAAAACGTTTTCTTGAATTTTGGGAGCTGCCCAAGCAAGCTAGGCAAACCTGAAGAGTGGATTGCGATGGAAGCACAAACAAAATGGTCCAGGGCTCATGAGTGGCATTTAAAATGGGGCACAGGCTTCTCAGAGACTGAGAGTTCATTCTGTGGTAGTGTGAACATTAAATGGAGTTAGAGGGCACGCAGCCAGTGTCCTTTATTGCAAGTTTGTAATGAATCTTGAAATTCAAGAAGGTTTTTTATTTCCATATGCTCTTTGGAATAGACCTGTTAATTTCTTCTTTAAAAGTATATTCTGAGACCTGGCATCATGGCAGCTCCTTTAAACTCAGCACTCAGGAGGTAGAGGCAGATGGATCTTTGAGTTTGAGGCCCCAGCTTTGTCTATACAGTGAGTTCCCGGACCCCAGAACGACATGGTGAGACCGTGTTTCACAAAAAAAAAAAAGAAAGAAATCATTTTCTGGAACTTTTTAAAAATCAAAAGTTGCACTGACTCTATAAATCAATTTAAGAATAATAGAGAATAATATTTAATGTTCTAACTCCTGATGACAGGGTATCTTTTTCAAGTTCTCTCTGCAGTATTTTAGTGTTTAGTATACAAACAAGCTCTGCACATATGCGGACAGCTTCTTTCCATACATTTCTTGTTCTGATGCTCTTATGAATGATAGGACTTTTGTGCATGTACAAAAAGTATTGTATATGCTGTCTTACTACACTGAGAGACATGTATGACAATCATTTCTTTGTAACTGCTAAAATATGCACTTGATCAAACAAAAGCCCTCTGCATCTAAGACAAGCATTTGCATATACCGCAGAACACTGAGTGCTAAGACTTTAACAGTTCTCTTCTCAATGAGACATTCCTTTAAAAAAATATGGGCTGAATTGAGACACAAGGAAATATGGTATGAATTGAGACACAAACGTTTTACATTTCAATTGTGATGGTAGACTGCCACCTAAGTGTATAGTGCTTTGAAAAGAACAAGCTATTCTTTTAAAAATAGAGCTAATCAAACTATGAACACCTTTTGCATATTCATATCAGCACCATGAAGAGTTTGAAATGTAGTAAGCATTCTCCACGTTCATCTTCAAATTGAAATTGAATACTATTTCTATTTACTCAAAGCTTCAAAAATTATTTTCTATACATATAAACAATTTAGTTCTCTATAGCATTTTAAGCACACATTACCTAGGGATTATCCAATAAACCATGAATGTTACATTAATTGCCCGAAATACAGCGAACATATAGTTGTGGTTCACCGCAAGCGGATTTCACTTAAAGTATACAATGGGAAGGTGCTGGCAAGATACTCTGGGCAAAAGTAGATGAATAAGCCTTCCAACATGATGTACTCCAACCACACATGAGAAAAATCAAGAACGTACTTTATTTGGAGTAAACATTAAAGGTCCCCATTATCTACCACTTTACAAATTTTGAATGTGGAATATTCAAAGCCTAGCCATATTACTTGGCTGCAAAGGCAGCAAAAGCTCCAGCTGTCTAATGACAAATGTCTGAGCATAATTTTGTTTTACGTTTAAGTTGCTGAATACCTGCTGGAAAATTTTGTTTGTTAAATGCTAAAAATAAATTATAACTTCTCAAGAGTTTTGTTTAACAAGTAGGATTAATTTTCCAGTAAGTCAGAATAGACTGGGACAACAAGCAGACTTAATTTCATAGGCATGCAGAACAAGTGCTCAGACTGCTAACACAAATCACAGCCCGGAACATATGACTAAATCCCTATTAAACTTTTCATCTCCGCCGGACTGTATACTTTCCCCATGTGACTATGGCAAAGAATCAAAACTCCAAACGTAAATCTCTCCATGAGACAATAATTTAATTAGGGTCAAACTAGACAGAAGAAAAGTAAAAATACCATTAAAATGGCTGCTGGACATACCCACAAAATTTAGGATACTAACAATGCATGGGTTGAATCCCTTTAATTGCGAGCTACCGAATACCAGTGTTTCAAGATACAACTTTTATAAACGTGTATTATTTGTTTTGCTTATAGCATCAGTGCTAAAGCTACTGTCTGTCATTTTCCTAAAACAGGAAAATCAATCTAAAACACATGCTGGTGTTTTTGAAAAGACAGCTATGTAAAAGGGAGGTAGCAGCAGGAATATATCTTTCTTTTAAGAAATTTCAGGCTGCAAGCAAAACATGTGACCAAAGGTATAAATGATTATCCCGTTAGAGATGTGGATAGCTTCTTCCCATACATTTTGCTTTCTGATGGTCTTATGAATAATAGGCTTTTTAATATCCATTAATTTATGTTACATTTTCACTGAACTGCCAGAAGCCAAATGTGTGGCATTAATTACTGAGATATCTTTTTTTGTTTGTTTGTTTAAAAGCATAGGCTGCTGGGTGGTGGTGGTGTGCTCCTTTACTCCCAGCACTTGGGAGGCAGATGCTCTGTGAGTTTCAGGCCAGCCTGGTCTACAGAATGAGTTCCAGGACAGGCTCCAAAGCTACAGAAAAACCCTGTCTGGAAAAAGAAAGAAAGAAAGAAAAATAAAAAGCATAGGCTACTGTAGCATAGAAAGATTTTTGAATATCAATACTAATAGCTTTCCTTGGCTATCATGGTTACCATGGTAACTCAGTGACTGCTGTGGGATTTGGTACTTTAGAGAAATAGAACCAATAACAAATATCTATCATCTATCTATCTATCTATCTATCTATCTATCTATCTATCTACCATCTATGTATCTACCTCTATGCATTTATCTCTCTAGAGATACAAAAGAATTAACTCATATGATTTTGGATGCTCAGTGAGTTCAAATTTTGATGGAAGAAGCCAGCAATTTTCAGACTGAACAAACAATTGAAACGTGAATCAACAGCCAGTCTCTTGGTGACTCCCTCGAGCCAATATCGTACATGAATTCCAGAGTGAGCTACAGAATAACCTCTTTAGGAGGAAGCGTCAGCTTTCTGTTTTCTTTAGGCCGCTGAGTAACGGATAAGGCCTACTCACACTATGGAGAGCAATCTGCTTTACTCAGTGTCCTGGTTCAAATCCATCTTGGAGAATTCCTAGGTTCTTGGGTTTTGAGAAAAAGAAATGTATGGATATGGATATGGATGCATATTTGCGTGTATTGATTAAGCTGTGAGAGTATTTATCATAAGGAATATTTGAGGTTAATTATTGTGTATTATGTCAGTTGCGTTCAGTTCCTCGTACATATTAGGAAGCAAATGGAGGACTGTGGTGCTTGATTTTTCTCAGCTTTCCTTGGCTATCACGGTTACCATGGTAACTCAGTGAATGCTGTGGGATTTGGTACAGACTGAGCATCCATTTTATGTGGCTTTTCTGAATCACTTTTTATGATGCTAGTTGTCAAGCACTGTTTTTTTTTTTATAATTCTGCCTTTCCTTCTGCATATATTGACATTTGACTGCTGAATAGAGCTATCTTTATGCTAATATGGCTCATAGGTTATTATTTTGCTCAAAGAATTATCATGTATTATTGCAATTATATGTTTTATTTCTCAATTTTTTTATGAGCACTGTATATCAAGAGTCTCCTAATGTTGGTCTTAGTGTCCTTGTGACTTTTTTTGAGATAAGTTCTTGCCATGCAGACTGACTTGAAACTCTGTGTAGCCCAGGTAGGCAGGTTGACTTTGGACTCCTGCCTCTGCTGAGATTATAAGTATTCTTTTTTTCATAGCTCCTTGAAATATAGTGTTACTTTTAAAAAATCATTTGAGATCTTTGTATTCTTTGACAGCAGCATTAATTGCTATGACTTTCCTTTATAGAATGACTTCCTCTGCACTGCATAAATTTATCATTCCATTTTTGTGTCTATATATATATATATATATATTGCTTTAAAATATTTCTTTGTCTCTTTGGTTGTTTACAAACATGGTCAATTTCCACATCTATGTGAAATTGACTCCTGTTCCTGGTTTTTAGTTTTGCATTGTTCCATTTGCTCGTAAAACACGCTGACACTGGGTGTTATGGCACATGCCTATAGTGCCAGAGCTCAGAAGACTGAGATAGAGGGATTGGGAATTCAAGACCAGGCTTGGCTACATAGCGAAATCCTGTTTCCAAAAAGAAAGAAAGAAAGAAAGAAAGAAAGAAAGAAAGAAAGAAAGAAAGAAAGAAAGAAAGAAAGAGGACTAAGGAGAGGGGAAGGAGAAAGAAATTTTATATGATTTCTGTCTTCCTAAATATTTTTAAGACTTATGGACTAAGATATGGTTTGGCATAGAGAATGTTGTGTGCATGGTGGGGAGGAAGGTGTGTGTGCATCCTTCCTGCAGTCATGTGTAGTGTCAGTCAACTTTGTCCATGAAGCAAACCTGAAGAACTTTCATCTCTGGGATTCAAAGTGATACCTAGGGAGCATTGCTGACATTGGTGGCAGTACAGGGGATACATGTACTTGTGATGCATCATAGGACGGGAGCATAGATATGAGCAGAGATAGAGTGGCTCTGACATCATGGTGGTGATCTCCTTAGCTGTGACTGAGCTACTGCTAAAAGCATAGTCCTGCATAATGAGGGCCCAGTGCTCTGGCTCAGAGTATGGAATAGATCAATTTTCTAATGTTTTGTGTGTGTGTCAGAGGTGTGGGTGGTCATAGTGCTTTCATAGAACTTGAGTTTAGAGTGCAGATACCCATGGAAATGCTGTAACCCTGAACCTGGGAATGTTAGAGCTGGGAGATCTGCCAGTCTCTTTCCCAATGCAGCTTAATCCTTCCTGAATTTCCTAATTGAGAATGGCCTTGGCTGAAAGCAAAAGATGCTCGATTCCCCTGTGGAGCTGGACTCTGGGGATCATGGTGCTTCTACCACGTGATTGATGATGATGACTTTGGATTTCTGTTACTCCTAGCTACTTCCAGGGACCTCTCAGGTTTGCTAATCTCAATGGGGGATATTACCTGGATTTTACTCCATTGTGTGACAGTGGAATTTCTGTGGTCCTCTGAGATCTCTTTGGGCATGTCTGCTTTATGAATGGGTGCCTCTGTGTTTTTGTTGTAGTTGTTGATAATGGAGGTTGGTATCTCCTACTCTGCTATCTTTTAGTGGACATTTTACTCATGAGACCTTTTAAGTAGTTCCTCTTTAAGTGAAATACTGCGTTATTCTGTTGCATGGTTTTGCCTGTAGATCCCAGATTGCCTCATGGAAAGAAGTAATTCTTTCCAAACCTGTCATATATACCCTTCCAGATGTAGCCACATGTAGCCTCTTCCAGACTTACTAAAAGAGACATCTATTTTCTCCACTTGTGATGTAGGGAGTTCTAATGGAACCAACAGTTAATATTTTGAGTCTTAGGCTCCTAGGAGCTAGCTTGCTAAAAATAATGAACATGAACTCTCTTCCCATTATCCTAGGTCTAATTTTCCATCTTTGACTTGCACCTTTACTCCTTCCATTATTATCATAGTATGTTTCTATCTGGAGGATCCTGGTAAAAGGGGACATTGTTCAGGGATTCTAGAAGCAAACTGAGGCAATTGTGGCCTTATTTCTGGGAGCAGACAGGGAAGGGCAGATAGGAAACCTGGGCTAAACTAAAAGGAAGGTTTGCTCATTCCCATGTGTTTATTACTCCCAAGGCCTTGGGCTGAATGAGACTGTGACTCAACTTTGATCCCTCTGAGGAGTCTGTGGAGTTGAGCATGATGTGATTTAGTGTAGTTCCCCATCCTTTCCTCCCCTATGGAGTCCCTTGAGGCTAACTGGGGGTGATAGGATTCGAAGGGGTAGCTAGCTGGACGGGTAAACAGGACTGACTATTCAGGGGTTTCATCCGAGATAGGCCAAGGAGAAGCATGTTGGAAGATTTTTTATTTCACAGGCTTCACTTTTAGCTGGGGAAGTGGAGACTTCCTTGAGTGGAGACTGTTGAATGTAAAATTCTTCTGAAGACTGATCCTGCCCTTCCTGTAGGCATCTATCATGTTCCCGAAGATGCTTGTTTGGAGCGGCCAAAATGGGCAGAGGCATATATAGTCCTAATCTATTCTAAACCAAATTACCTGGGCTAGGGTTTTCCTTCAGACTTTGTATTGTTATTATATTTTTGTATGGGAAGGGCTTCAAGTATTTATTCTTATTTATTTTTTACTTCTACAACATTTTTATTGATGTTAATAAAATGAAGACTACAGAAATGAAAAACATCATTTTAAAAAATCCTTAAAATTTTTGAGACAAAAATCTTACCTTAAACTTGTGGCAACTCATCTACTTCTGCCCCTTAATTGCCAGGAATACACCTTAGGGATCTTTTCCCCCTCTCTTTTTTTATAGTAGGGATTGAACCTAGTGCCTCATGTTTGCTAGACAACACCGTGACACCCAGCCATAGCCCTAGTTCTTCACGCACACTTAAAATTCTCCTATTTATGAATGAACATTAAAATTTTTGCTCTAATTTTTGGACTATATAGTCAAACATTTTTTGCTGAAATTGATGCAAACATAACTAATTAAGAACAAGAATCGAATAACATTACTCATATTCATTTTAATTTTAGATCTTAAAAAGAATGTATTTCCTTTATATGTATGAATGCTATGCCTGCAAGTATGTTTGTGAACCATATGTGTCCATGGTGACTGTGGAGTTCAGAAGCCAGTGCTAAACACTCTGAAACTGGAGTTCATTGTGGTTGGGAACTGCCATATGAGTGCTGGAAACTGAATTTAGGTCCTTTGCAAGAGCAACAAATGCTCTTACCTGTTGAGCTCTACAGCTCCCATGTTACCTTTTTCTAATGTCCAAATGATGAAGGCCAGTCCATACTCATCACTAGAAATCCACATAGCAACCAGATTAAGTGTGTGCAGTGGTTTGCATAAGAATGGCCTGTATAGGCTAATGTGCTTGAATAATTGCTAGAGAGTGGTATGATTTGAAGGGATTAGAAGGATTGGGAGGTGTGGCCTTGTTGGAGGAAGTGTGTCCCTGAGGGTGGGCTTTGAGATTTCAAAAACCCTATGCCAGGCCTAGGCTTTCTCTGTTCCTTCTGCCTGCAGATCTGGCTGTAACTCTCAGTTACTCCTCGGGTGCTTGCCCGCATGCTGGCATGCTCTCTGCTATGATGATAATAGACGGAATCTCTAAAACTGTAAGCAAGCCCCCAATTACATGCTTTCTTTCATAAGAGTTGCTTTGGCCATGATATCTCTTCACAGCAATAGAACAGTGACTCAGACAGTATGAAAATAGTAATTAATATGTATTCCTGACTTCCTCAGTGCCCCAACATTATTGTCAATGCCAGGACTATGCTTGCTAATTTAAGACTTCCCACAGCTGGTAACCGAGGAGTTAATATTTTCATGACTTTAAACATACCAGAACTAGGAGGTGGATAGATGGCTCAGTGCTTGAAAGCACTGCCTGCTCTCCTAGATGTTCAGAGTTCAATTCCCAGTATCCACATGGCAGTTCACAACCATCTATAAAGGGGTCTGAAGCCTTCTTCTGGTGTGTAGGAATACCTGAAGACAAAGCACATACATAAAATATATAAACAAATATACTTCTAAAAAGGAGAAGGCTACATTGAAAATATTTCTTAAAAACATATGAGAACTAAAACAGAAAGGGAATGGCCAGCAAGCGCTGAGGGTCAGAAATGAATACCAGGCATATGGGGCCAGGGTCAATACCTCTAACCATTCGTGATACTTACTGTGTCTTAGACACAAGACTAGCAGTTTCCTTAATCAAGGCACGAATAAGTGAATCTGGTTTTCTCAGTTGAGTGGGCACAGGGGCAAAGTTCTGAAAGGAAAACAAAACAAACAACAATCATGGTTTGTGATGTTGGGAAATAGGTCTACAGCATTTTATAGAACACTGCTTGGAATCCTTTCTCCCTTCCTGTGTTATCACTGTGAAGTAAGTGTGATCAACAACTTCAATAATTTATTTACATGAGTGATATGTGTTACTAGAACATATGTGAAATAATATAAAAAAATCCCCCCAAAATAACACCTGAAGTAAGCCCTGCTAATGTTGTCATCTTTTCATGTCACTTCACAAGCTTTCTTTACGGTTTTTATTTGTTTGTTTGTTTGTTTATTATGTATACAGTGTTCTGCCTGTATGTGTCCCTACAGGTCCGAAGATGGCACAAGATCTCATTACAGATGGTTGTAGACCACTATGTGGTTGCTGGGAATTGAACTCAGAACCTCTGGAAGAGCATTCAGTGTTCTAACCACTGAGATATCTCTCCAGCCCTTCACAAGCTTTCCTTAGAGTTTTCTTTTTAATTTAGGTTCAAAATGTATAATCTAATTTTAGTTTAAACTACACTCTTTCTTGTAACCAGAGCAGTCTTAATTGCATCATCAAAGACTTAGCCCCTTCCCCGCAATCGCCTCATGAGAGCAACATTTCTGGAAAAGGAATCTGTGACTGTGCAGTTTAGGATCTTGAGAAGAGATTATCCTGGATTTAGCATCTAACAACTGTTGCCTTCATAACAGAAACAGAGAAATCCGACATACAAAAGCGAGCTTGAAGAACATTGAGCTCACAGTGATAGTGCTGTAAAACCAGGAGAGCAGCATGCACCAGAAAAGCTGCAAGAGGCAAAGAGGGCATCTCTTCTGGGGGCTGAGCAGGAAAAGAAATTCCTGCTGGCTTGTGCTCTGAGGTGTGTGGCGATTTGATGGGGTTGCCCTAAGCACCCGGGCGGCTTGATAATAGCATATCGCAAATGTAACTGATTGTGACGTGTTTTTATCCTGGTTGTAAGAAAAATAATACGAATGATACATAAAGCCAAATTTAAAAATTGACAAACATTTCTTTTATACCATACCCCTTTAAAATGATGTCATTCAGTGCTCAGAGCACACTTCCAAGATGGACAACGCTGCTGAACGTCAGTGTACAGCATCGATGAGGATAAGGACGCTGCTCAGGGCTGCAGAGTTACAGAGCAGGAAGCTTGCATTTACAGCGAGAACATCGTGCTCCAGCGCCTGAGGAAGTGTCAAAGACGATTAAGGGAGAGAAATGGTCGGTACAATTGAGCATATGTCAGAATGCCGTTAAAATAGTATTTAATATGTTCACATATTTATTATATAATCAATTGACAGTACCTAGTGTTAAAAAGAAAATTTCTGACCTTGGAGAGAGAATATGTACTGCAGGAGAGAGAGAGAGAGAGAGAGCGAGCTCTTCTCAGACTGAAAACCCACACATTAATCCCTCTTGTCTTGTATCCACCAGAGAATTAATGGAGCACCTCTAATAGAACAGTGTAGGTCTTGTGCTCAAGAAATACTTAGTTGCTGGGAAATGAAAAAAAAAAAAACAGACTATTGTGTGTCAAATAAATTCCTGTTAGTCTTGGATTTTTGTCCCAGCACAGTCAGGACTTGGGTGAAATTCTCGAGTGGTGTGAGTGTCTGGATCGATGCAAAGGCCGGTGATAGTGGGACAGGTCCAGCATTTCCTACGTAGCTAGTAACTCACAGGCCTACAATTCTGGGGCAGCCACTAGGCCCACCCAGCCAGCACCAATGAGCTCCTCAGATGGAGCATAGATGAGCCCTGTCTTCCCAGGTCCGGGCCTGATTTGGGTTTGCTTGGAGACGTGAGTGAAGACATCTCTCATCAAATTATGAAGACCCAGGGAGAGAAAGCACTTCCTGACTCTAAAGCTGGGGACACAAAGGATGCCAGAGAGGTCTTTCTTCATTACTGTGGACGTCTGTGTTCTTGTTCGGCAAGGAACAGAGGGATCATTTTTACGGTGCCTGCCTTAGATCTAAAGCTCAGCTGGATCCTGCTGCTGCGTCCAGATAGTTAAAAGCCATCAACATCCCACTCTGTGGCGACGTGCATGCACCCTGGGAACATTTTCGCAGTTACCCTGGGGCCATCTCTGTAGGAAAAGCCTGCCCTGGTCTTTTTCACAGGTGAACAAGCTCAGGCTCATCTCCAGATGTCCGGCAGGGCTGGACGGAGTCCATCCCTTAACCCCCGGGGGAGCCTGAGCACATCCAGGTGCACTCTTATCTCAGTACGTGTGGGACGGAGGAGGCAATCTCGGTTTCAGATGTTCCTGTGATAGTTTCAGTAGGATTCCTCTCATTAGTTCAGCAATTCCAGAAAATTCTGGAGTTGCAAGGCAGAATCTGAATCTGTGTCCTTTTTTTCTCGGCTCCCTGGTCTGACAAAGCTGCAAACCTTCTGCTCGACTGTTGGCACCCATATCTAATTGTATTTTATTATTTTTTATATTTTAATTTATTTGTTCTTTATTTTTATTTGAGCGTCCAACCAGGCTGGATTGGAATTTCCAGTGCTTTCCCACACTGACCTCTGTCAATCCCTCTGTTTCAGTCTCCTAAGAGCTGGCCTTACAGATATGTGCCAGTAGGCGCAACTTCTTTTTCTCTTTTCAACGCACAGGAAAGCATTTTATAAAACCTAACAAGTGTGCTGAAACAAATCACTGCCTACGATTGCAGATGTTTGCAACCTGCGCATGTGTGGGAAAGTAGCTCCATTTTCTGTTTCCTGTTTGTCTCCAGATCTACCTGGTATTCATTGTAGGTTGAAGACTCACCCAAAGGCCACTGCGTTCATCTTCCATTATCCCACCCTTCTACAGTCTTCCTTGGCCCCTTTCCAATACCTCTCTGCCACCCGTTCGCTAGGACACTACAGACACAGCTGTAGCCAGCACCTTTTTCATCGACCTCCTCCCTAGGGCCCCCACCACCGTGCCTGCTGCCGATTGTGACAGAATGTTAGAACTAACCGCTGATTTTCATGTATATGATTTTATGATATTCTTTTATATATGAAATTTCTACCCTCGAGAGAATTAGAATGATTTTCATAAGCTTATTTTAAGAGCTATGGTATTTTTTTTCCTTTTTGTAGAACCGTCTTTGTAGCCATTTGCTATATGGATGGCGCACTTTTGCCACCTGGTGGTCAAAACTTGAACTGCAGCTTGAAGCCTGCTAGCTAGGTAAGAGCAGGGGCCGACGCTAATTGTGCCATAGAGCTTTCTGGAAGTCTGAATAGACAAAGGGGGACCTTTCGAGAGTTTAAGGCCACTAAGGCCGCTGAACAGAGAGTACTGCCTAACACCATGCTGACTAGAAAATCATGCGAGAGGCACAAAATGATTTACTTTCATTTTTGTGTGTAGGTTTGCTTGGTAGATAGCTAAGAGACATACGAACACAAGTGAATACTGACCCATTGTGTTCTTTGTAACCTCCTTTTGCCTATATTGTGACCGTATTTATATAGAAATACATTTGAAGCCGGGCGGTGGTGGCACACACCTTTAATCCCAGCACTCAGGGAGGCAGAGGCAGACGGATCTCTGTGAGTTCGAGACCAGGCTGGTCTACAAGAGCTAGTTCAAGGAGAAACTCTGTTTCTGGAAAAAAAAAAGAAATGCATTTGAAATACCTCCAAAATACAATTTTGTTTTAAATTTTATTTCAAATTGTTTCTTTAGAATGGATGCCAAGTTTATTTTACCTGTAGCTTTATGATAAAATTTAATTTCTTAACATTTTTAAAATTAAGCTTCACTTTTGATACCCATGTACATACATAAGCAAATGTATTCTAAATCATTTTTCTACATTAAATTTTTCAAAATGTCCTTGGAAACTATGAAATGTGTACTATGTATACATTGACAAAATATATTCAGTATAGTATTACTAATGTTTTTGTTATCAATATGGTATGGAAATGTCTAGCTTCTTTGAATGTTGGTAATAATTTGAGCTGTTGCTAATGCGACAGGCAATATAGCCACCCTTCATCATTGTATTGTTTATTATAGTTATTTTTACTTCCTCCTAGAATTTTTCATCTTGTACCCATGAAATAATAATTTTTTTACCAGTTCATCTTATGTATTTTGGCATCTTTTATTGTAAAGTAGGTGTGTGTAGGTGTGTGTGTGTGAGAGAGAGAGAGAGAGAGAGGTATTCTGATATCCTTTTTTTGTTTGTTTGTTTTTGGGTTTTCGAGACAGGATTTCTCTGTAGCTTTATAGCCTGTCCTGGAACTCACTCTGTAGACCAGGCTGGCCTCGAACTCACAGAGATCCGCTGCCTCTGCCTCCTGAGTACTGGGATTAAAGGCGCGCACCACCACTGCCCGACTCCCTTCTGATACCTTTTATTATGAACAAGGTGTGTGTGTAGGTGCGTGCATGCTTGTGTGTGTGTGTGTGTGTGTGTGATTTTCTTATAGTTTGGGGCAGGGTAGAAATGGTTAATCCTAAAATGAAATGTCGTACTGACTGAATCAAGAAAACTATCTTGGAAAAATTGGTATGATACTAGAATCTGTCTGGTGTGTGTGTGCGTGTGCTCGCGTGCACGCATGTGTGTGTAAGAAAGAGGGAATGAGTCAGAGTGCTTGTGATGACAACCATATTTTCCTCTGATTCCTTCTGCCCTGGTATTTGGAAAGATGAGGTAGGAGGATTGCTGTAAGTTTGAGGCCAGTGCGGGCTGCAGAATGAAATCTTATCTCAAACAACAACAAAACATGCCCCTATATGCAAAGGATAATTTTCAGTAAACATATATTATTGTGAATCACTGTAATAATTTTTAGATATTTCTGTTGCATTGAAACCTCTCATTATGGTTTTAGTGTAGTTAGACCCTCATGCCCTAGTTGAATCTGGAATAGTCCTGTGAGACAGGTTCTGAGTTATGTAGTCTAGGCTGACTTTCAATTCACCCTGTAGTTAGGGCTAACCTTAAATTTGCATTCCTCTTGCTTCAGCCTGCTTCCTGAAAGCTGGGATTATAAGGGTGTAGTGGCCCGTCTAACCCCAGACATTCTCTGTCTCTCTGGATGCTCCTTTTCTCTTCTGGGGCAGTTGATAGAAATAGATTCATGCTATTTCTGTTTTGTACCAGGCTTCCTTCCATTTTGTGATATTTTCAAAGTTCATCCATATTCTAGAATGCAGGAGGATTTATTCCTTTGCTTTTTAAAGGCTGAGTAATAGTTTGTTATTTATCTGGTAATCACTTGGTGGTCTTTCGGTGATTTCCACTTTGGAGATATTATGAGTAATGTTGCTGTACACTTTTGTGCACACGTGTTTATGTAGACTTACCTCTTGCTATTTCTTGGCTGTGTACTTAGAAGTGGAATTGCTAGCTACATTGTCAGTCCGTGCTTATCCATTTGATGAATTACTACAAGGCTCTAGGGGCCCTGATACCCACAAGGAGCACAGGTTTCATTATCTGTCTTTCTTGAAATTAGACCATTCTTCAGGGTGTGTGGAAAGAATACCATAGAGTTGAGAGGCCCTTCTCATCACATCACCTCTGGGAGTTTGTGGTGCTAATGTGACATTATGGGTAATAACTGGCCATTTTCACAATCTTCAGGTTGGCTTCATTACCTATCCACAGTGTACCGTGACTTATGCCATCTAAGGGGAGTCGAGACAGAGAAGGAGGAAAAATTCTGGAATGTTTTTCTTTTCTCTGTAAGTTCATGTGGTGGACTGGGTGTCCTAATTTGTTTAGGGGGAGGGACAATGACATCACATTTCCATTCAACTAAAGTCACCACTGACTCCACTTGATGTGGTTGTTAAGTTTTCCTGTTCCCTTATTTTACTTTTGCTCCTTTCCCTATTTTACCAGAGAGAAATGTGCTTCCTTTGAGCTCCAGAAGGGTGAGATGGGATCCTTATGCATCTTCGGCTGGACTGGACACTGGAGTGATAGCTTCCATTGGCAGGTGGCAGACTCAAAGCAGAAACTCAGTGACATTCTTGTCTAAGGGTAATAAGTTTCTTTGGTTGTTGAAGAAGGAGAGAGCTGTCCTTTGGTTCCTGGCCACTTAGCCACAAAATAATCACACAGAAGCTGTATTATTTAAATCACTACTTGGCCCATTAGCTCTAGCTTCTATTGGCTAATCTCTTACATATTCATTTAACCCATTTCTGTGTATCGCCATGTGACAGTGGCTCCATTACTTCTCTCTGACTCTGCCCTTCTTGCTCTCAGAATTCAGCCTATAGCTTTCCCTGCCTATCTAAATTCTGCCTTGCTATAGGTCCAAAGCAGTTTCTTTTTTCATTAATGGTAATCACAGCACACAGAGGGGACTCCCACATTAATTTGTTCTCTTGAACTCAATAAGAAATTCGTGTGTTGAGCAAAATTCTAAGATTTCAATTAGTGTCAAAGGGCTCACCTGGGTGTTTTGTGTCCCCCGCATTGTGTATCACTCGTGTTGTCGTCACCCGGAGGTTCCGCTCCCCTGGGACATCAGGAAACCTCCCTCACATGGGTGACCCCTGGCATGGCAGATACTGAGTAAACCTCACCTGGGACTTTGTTCAGAGCACTTTGGCTCTACTCCACAGAATATTCCAGGTGCAGAGTTGCCAGATTGAATTTAATCCAGCTAAATTTGAATTTCAGGTCAGAGTGAATACTTATACAAATGTGCAATATAATTTCTTTATCTGAAATGCTAGTGAAAGTGCATGACCTACATGCATTCAGATTTGTTAAACCCGAAAACTCAGGAGAAGAATCTTTGTGTTCGTTAAGCAAGAAGATATAAAAGTTCTGAAAACAGATGCCCATAAAGCCAGGGCACATCAGAAGCTGTGGAGCAGAGCCGAGAAGACTGATGGGGGAACAGACAAACTCACAGTTAAACTGGAGTCTTCACCATTCCTTGTTCAGTAACACACGGGATTGGGAGAACAAAAAGTAACAAGGTTCAGATGAGCTGAACGCCCTTGCCCAGTGGATCTATTGGGTGTGTACAGTGCATTCTGTCTATAAACAATGAATTCCACTCTTCAAATAGGTGTGTGTCATTCGTTAAAAATCATCCTGGGTCACACACATGCACAAATACAAGAAGTTGAAGAAGCTGAAGTAACAAAAATTGGGTTATTTGGCAATAATGAATACAACTAGAAATCCACAAAACAATAAGAATGCATCCAACTATATAGACACTCATGCATAAAAGACAATGCGTCAAGCTAAATAAAAACACAGAGAACAGTGATGTGGGAGTGATTTCTTTCTAATCTGTTGCTTTCATTGGTTAATTAATAAAGAAACTACCTAGGCCCATTTGATAGGCCAACTCTTAGGTGGGTGGAGTAAACAGAACAGAATGCTGGGAGAAAGAAGCTGAGTCAGGCAATCACCATGATTCTCCCACCCGACACAGCCGCAGGTTAAGCCACCTCGTGGGCTACACAGATTATTAGAAATGGGTTAGATCAATATGTAAGAGCTAGCCAGTAAGAGGTTAAAACTAATGGTCCAAGCAGTGTTTAAAAGAATACAGTTTCCGTGTAATTATTTCGGGTAAAGCTAGCTAGCTGGGTGGCGGGAAGTGGCCCGCCACTCCTATTTCAACAGAACAGCAATAAAATGAACACTCACAGCTATCAATATTTAGGGTGTAAGAATATAGGTGATAGTCATAATTGTGATGGAGTGGATGTATCAGAAATAAACCTACTGAACCTCAAGAGACTACAAAGAAGGCAAAACCATGCCTTGCATTATACAGCTCATTCTATCAATTATCTTTTTAAACTCTAATTTATTTTATCTTTATTTGACACATAAGTACAGAATTATAAGGTACCATGTGCTATTTCAGTACATTTATATAGCAGGTAATGACTGGCATATCAGACACATCACATATGCATCATTTCTGTCTAGTGAAAACACCAACAATCCTCTCCTAGCTATTTTGAAATATACGATGTGGTTTTAGACACCATATTGCCCCTCTGTACAGTGAACAGCGGTCGAACCAGTGACATTGAATACACTGTCCACCCTCACTGTAGCATTCTTTGCCACAGAAATGACCTTAAATATGTCCTATACTGTGTGTGAGTATCTTTCGTTCCTCTCTTTGAACGTTTCAAAATGGTGTCTAAAACACAAAACAATGTCTTCCTATTTTTGTTTTTTAAATGAATTTTTAAGTTATGAAAAGGGTGGATTTTGTTATGGCATTTTAATCCTTATCTGTCATTTACATTGTTATCAATTCCTCTTCTCCCACTGCCTTCTCCCTCGCCCACCCCTGCTCCTCTGTTGCTCATCACCTTCATGATCCCAAATATTCATCCGTTTGACTTCATGCCACATGTATTCCACTAAGACTCCTTTTCCGTCATTCCCCTCCCATGGTCCCCTTTCCACTTTCATTACACAACCCCACCTCCTGACACACGGCAGCCTCCACATCCAGTTTTGTAAATTTAGACCCTGCATGTGTGAATAAATGGCTAATATTTGCTTTTCTGAGTTTACGTTAATTTTACTTAAGATAATTTCCAGTTGCATGCATTTCCCACAAATGCTTTCACCTTTCCTTTGTATATATGTGTGCATATATTTTCATGCCTGTGTCATAGAGAGTGTATGGAGATCAGAGGACTGTGGGAAGTTTGTTCTCTCCTTTCGTCTTGAAGGTCCTGAGGATTGATCGTAGATTGTCAGGCTCGGTGTCACAGGCCTTTACTTACCGAGCCATCACCGAGGCCCTTTACCATGTTTTCTTTATCCATTCATGTTTGTGGACCTCTGCGCTGGTTCCACTTAACTATTGTCAAGAGTGCAGCAGTAAACATAGACTAGCAGGTATCTCTGTGGTATATTGACTTCGAGTCCATTGTGTATGTACCCAAGAGTGGTATAGCTATGTCATACAGTAAGTTTATGTTCATTTACTTTTTAAAAATGTGTTTGGGAGTGTCTCGAGACCGGGTTGCTCTGTGTAGGTTTAGAGCCTGTCCTGGAACTAGCTCTTGTAGACCAGGCTGGCCTCGAACTCACAGAGATCCACTTGCCTCCCCAGTGCTGTATACTCCGTATTTTCTATGTGCATGTGTGTGTATGTATATGTGTGCCTTAGCATGTGCATGGAGGTCAGAGGAAAGCATTGAGAGCATGAAGGAATAGGTTCTCTCCTTCCATCATGTGGGTCCCGAGGATTGAATTAGATCATCAGTCTTTTCAAAAATGCTTTATCCACACACTGGCCCTGGGCCACGTTTTAAAACAGTACTAAACGTCATTGTACAGACACAGAGTGCCATGCAATATACCAGTAATAATGAGAGAACTGGGGTAGATAGGGTGTGGATGGAATTCAGAAACACAGCGCATGGTGAAGACTGCCACTTACATAATAGCACTCAATTAAACCTGTGACCCTGTACCGGTTAAAAAGTTTTCTGTACAGTTTTGCTAAATGTGGATGTTTGGAGCCTACACCAGACATACTGAGTCTCTTAATTTGATGTTCTTTTAGTATATATGATTGCTGCCTTATACACTGGTGACATGGTATGTCCTGGGGAATAATCACATGTTTAATGTCAAGATATTTTCTTTACAAGTATTAGATCCATCAGTTTTGGTGAATCAGATGTAACATTCACTGTTATACATGAAGGCCTGAAAATTAGCAATACACATAGTTATTCTATAATTTTAGGGATTGACATTGTTACACTTGTTGCCATAAAAACAAGCAAATCTCATCAGCTGCGCTATTTTGATTACAGATGCCGCTCCAATTTTACATTAGAAAATTACCATTGCTAAACTAACCACAGTCATTTTAAGCCCCTCTCCCATACACACAATTTTTTCCTTATTGTCACACTTGGCTAATGTTTGCATGATTGGCCAAAGGTCAAAATGTGTGTCTCCAAGGAGGGAAGCCTGTAAGCCCCGTGGAAGTGGATGTCAGCACAGTGGTGGGGAGGTAGACTATGTCAAGAAAGAAAGAGGCTCACATCCTGACATTTTAAGACTTACAAAGGCATTAATGGGGTAAATGCAGAACGCAAGAGTTCCCTTTGCTCTTCTTCTCTTTGGGAAAAACAAGAGGTCAATTTCTTCACCGTGGGTCAAGGCTGTCGCACAGCAGAACAGTTCTCTACCCCACGTCTCTGCCCCAAAGGAGTGAGGCAAAAGCACAAAGTCAACAGGAGCCAGGAAGCAGCTTCAGGGTCTTAGGAACAGGAAGGGGGCGTGGTCTGCTAACAGCTGCCCAGAAGAGCACTGTGGCCTCATAGTCTGGGAGAACCAGGAGGCGTTCTCCAGAGATGTGGATGAGCAGTGCTTTAGTGCTTGCCTCTAGGGCCCGTCTGGATGTGCAGGGAATTGTTTACGTGCGAGAGAGCAGCTGTTCCCAAAATGACATGTGCTGCGTGTTAGTATTAAAATATAAGTTTAAAGTCAATAATGCGTTATTTTCTCATTATAGAAAGGGTTTCAATATGCTAATTTAGCATTATCAGTTCTTATTTTAATAGTCACTATGAAGTAGAAATATTGACTGTAATTCTAAAGAGAGTCAGTTATTTTTAAAATGTGTTTGTCTTAGTGTTTTTTTTCTGTAATAAAATACCATAGCCAAAAATAAGATGAAGTGGAAATAATTTATTTTTTCTAAAATATTCAGGTAACAGTCCACCACTGAGGAAAGTCAGGGCAAGAATTTAAGCAGGGCAGGAACCTGGGTGTAAGAATTAAAGCAGAAGCCGGGCGATGGTGTCACACGCCTTTAATCCCAGCACTCGGGAGGCAGAGGCAGGCGGATCTCTGTGAGTTTGAGGCCAGCCTGGTCTACAAGAGCTAGTTCCAGGACAGGAACCAAAAAGCTACGGAGAAACCCTGTCTCGAAATCCCCCCCCCCCAAAAAAAAGAATTAAAGCAGAAGCAACGGAGGGGCGCTTCTTACTGGCTTCCTCTTCATGGCTTTCTTTTTTCTTTTTTTTTCTTATTTTTTTTTTTTTTTTTTGGTTTTTTGAGACAGGGTTTCGCTGTGGCTTTGGAGCCTGTCCTGGAACTAGCTCTGTAGACCAGGCTGGTCTCGAACTCACAGAGATCCGCCTGCCTCTGCCTCCCGAGCGCTGGGATTAAAGGCGTGCGCCACCATCGCCCGGCCCATGGCTTTCTTTCTTATAGCACCCAGGACCACCAGCCCAGAGGTGGCACTGCTCCGGGGGAGCTGTGCCCTTCCCGATCAGTTACTACTTAAAGCCAATCAGGTGGAGACTTTCGCTATTGAGGTTTCCTCTTCCAAAATGACTACCTTGTGTCAAGTTGACATAAAAGTAGCCAGCAGCGTCTTACTGAGTCTACCTCCATCTCGTGTGTGTGTGTGTGTGTGTGTGTGTGTCTTTGTGTCTGTATTCAATTGACTCTAAACTACTAATGTGGATTTCTCCAGGTCATGTTTTCATCTGTTGTGAGAACATGTTGAAACCAATGGCTTTGTTTTCCCAAAGCCTGTCCAGAACCATCCACAAGTCCCCCACTCCAGGCTTACTTACCACAGTAACCACAGTATTTGTATGTACCTGTCATGTCTTAGTTATACTCCCCCAACCTCGTAGCAATTACGGGAATTTGGTACTGTAAAATGGACATGTGGGGAGGGAAGTGTATGGTGTAAGTGTGGGGCAGGCATAACCCAGGTGTGTTATGGAATATTATTTTAAGGTGTGTTGCTTTTGTTTATGCTGCATTTGTTGAACTCTGTGAAGCTATGTTACTTTGCCTGTCTTAAACTGATGGTCTAACAAAGAGCTGATTGCCAATTAGCAAGGCAGGAGAAAGGCTAGGTGGGGCTGGCAGGCAGAGAGTATAAACAGAAGGAGCAATGAAAGAACAAGGGAGGAGGACATCAGGGACGAGCCACCCAGCTACACAGTATGCCACAGAGAAAGAGGTAAAGAAAGGGATACAAAAAATAGACAAAGGTAAGAGCCCAGAGGCAAAAGGTAGACAGGTTAATTTAAGTTAAGAAAAGCTAGCTAGAAATAAGTCAAGCTAAGGCTGGACATTTATAAGTAAGAATAATCTCCTGTGTGTGGCATTTGTTTGGGAGCTGAATGACTGGCCACCCAAAAGAGAAAAGAGTTAAACATCCAACAACATTGTGTCACCCGATGTGGAACTAGAGTAAAAGGAA
This sequence comes from Neodon shergylaensis, assembly GCA_025134845.1. NCBI lineage: Eukaryota > Metazoa > Chordata > Mammalia > Rodentia > Cricetidae > Neodon > Neodon shergylaensis. The sequence continues at coordinate 2,855,142 of JABTXL010020218.1, forward strand.
AACCAACAACACAGGTGTACGGGGGTAACACATGCGTGTGTGTAGCGGTCAAGGAAGGACATTGGTTGTTAACTCCTATTGTTCTCTTCATTATTCCTTTAAGGTCTAGTCTCACAAGCTTGGTTCTTCAGGTAAACTGGCTGAGTAAGCTCCAAGGATTCATACATCTCTGCTGCACAATGCTGGGATGATAGGCATGTGCGGCCATACCTGCTCTTTTTATGTGGTTGCTAGGGATTCATAGTCAGGTTCTCATGCTGGCTCAGTAAGCACTGCTACGCACTGAGCCAACTCCCTAGCCCCTGGAGAATGAGAATTTGAAAATAATATCCTTTCCCATTGCTTTCCCACTCTGTTGAACATACAAATTTAAATTGAGTATTTTCATTTTCATGCACACAGGATTACCTGTAAATCCTCTCCTAACAGCTTGTCCTTATTTTTATTTGTGTGTGATTGGCAATTTGTGTTTGCCTAAAATATAATATTTCAGAAAGTTTCTTACTTAATCAGGTGTGAGTGGCCACAGTTAGCAAATGAAAGTTGACAGAGGGGAGCCCAGTGTGGAAAACTGACTTGGGACCTAGCTTATGGGACTCCAGCAAATATAATAGAAGCTCATTGTTGATAGGCTGGAAACTAGGAGATTGTTTATAAACATTAAGAAGGATTGCCATAAACTATACAAACCACTTAGGAGATTGTTTTGGGCTTTATTTCTTAGTGTTAGGGTCAACAAACAGAATCTTTCCAAAACCCAGTGTGAAAAATTCCTGGCTCATTCACACAGTTGGGGAAAGCCTGAAAGGTTTTTCTTTGAGATTAGAAAGAAGACATTTGCATTCAGGATTGTACTGACAGTTATAGCCACTTCCTTTGGGCAAGCAAAATCAAAATCATTTGAACAGGAAAAGAAAACTCTCCATATTCATGTGACATGACCTAAGATAATCTCTAAAAGATAAACCCTCGAGATTCAATAAAATGCTGGCTGTGATTGCTATTGCATTCTAAGACACGTGCTTCGCACACGCAGGGTCCTGGATTCGTTCAAATACACACACTGAACTGGCGTCTTGGAGCACATTCTCTTTAGCAGGATACCTTGCTCTGCCTAGATATAGGGGAGAGGGCCTTGGTCTTGCCTTCAAGTGAAGGATCAGACTTCATTGATTCCCCATGGGAAGCCTTACCTTTTCTGAGGAGTGGATGGGGAGTGGGGAGAGAACGGTGAAGTGGGAGGAGGAGAGGGAGTGGGAATGGGGATAGATATGTAAAATGAGAAAATATTGAATTAAAAATTCTTAATTTAAAAAAAAACAAAAAATAATGCTCCATATCAATAATCATTGTGCAAGGATGACCCAAACTAAGACTCTTAATGTAGAGGGCGCCTTAACTGGCCATCTACTGTAATCAGATTGGTGACTACCTCAGTTGTCACCAGAGATACTCTATCCAGTAACCAATGGGAAGCAGAGGTAGAGATCTGCAGACAAGCTCTGCAGTGAGCTCCAGAGGGTCTTGTGGCAGAAAGCGAGGAGGGATTGTACGAGCCGGGGGGGGGGGGGGGGTCACGGCAGAGGAACCCAGAGAGACAGCTGACCTGAACTTATGGGAGCTGATGGACTCTGGACCAACAGCTAGGGAGTCTGCATGGGGCCTGCCTAGGCCCTCTGCCTGTGCAGCTTGGTCTCTTTGTAAAGCTCCTAGCAGTGAGAGCAGGATCTGTCCCTGATGCTTAGCTGGATTACCTGGCTAGCATTGATCAAGGGGAGGAGCTAGATCCTGCTTCAACTTGAAGGGCCATGCTTTGCTCAAACCTATGGGAAGCCATCACCTTTCCGAATAGAGCTGGAGGAGGAGTGGAAAGGGTACCTGTGTTGTTTTAAAACGCCGGCTTTCTGGGCCATCCTGCCAGGGCAAACTCTGACTGTTTGAGGCAGGAGGGCCGACTACAGAGAGAGGACTTGTGTGTTGTCTGTGGATATAATGCTGCAACTTACTTGCTGGCAGGGACCTTGAAATGCCATAGAGTTGTGGTGGTAAACACGGCTACAGCCAGTGCCTCAGCCATGAGGCTGGAAAGCTAAGGAATGGACTGGATCCAGCCGTCAAAGCCACGGCTTTAGTCCTACCCATATTGCTCAGTAATTTAAAGGCTCGTGTGGTCAGAAAAAGAGAGATATACAGTAAAGAGAGATTCAAAGACAAAGAAAATTTCTAAATGGTTTACAGTGTGTTAAAAATATATGCAAGCTAAAAGTTAAAAGTTCTTAAAAGTAAAAAAAGGAAGAAAGAGGGTAGTTGGGTGTGGTAGTACACACCTTTAATCCCAACACTTGAGAGGCAGAGGGAGATTGACCTCTGTGACTTCAAGGTGTGGTAACACACGCCTTTAATCCCAGTGCCTAGAAGGCAGAGACAAACAGATCTCTGTGAGTTCAAGGTGTGGTAGCATACACCTTTAATCCCAATGCCTGGGAGGCAGAGACAGGCGGATCTCTGAGAGTTCAAGGACAGCCTGGTCTACAGAGTTATTCCAGGTCAAAGATATACGGACCAAAAAGCAAAAAGTTAAAAGTAAAAATAAACAAAATACAGGTTAAAATAAAGCGCACAAAGATGGAAAATACACAGAGAATTTTGATACTGTATGCTATTATGCTCTCTTTGAATTGTTTGAATGCTGAGGAAGGAGCAACAGCTGCAAAAAGATATTTGTTTATAAATGCTGCTGAACTATTCCAACATAGATATTTTGAAAATGCTTTGAAATTTGGATCTAAGGACATGATGCTTTGGAAAGGAGTTTCTTATTTTGTTTTCACAGAGGATGAGACCCTGTTCATTTCTTCTATTCCGATATGGTATGATGGACCACGCCCTCCTGAAGGGTTGCTGTAAACATCTTCAGAAAATTGCTTCGCTCAACTACCAACTGAGATGAAACTAGCACACAGGTTATACCATGAAAGACCTAATTAACGACGCCCCCATTCAGCAGGAAGCAGTTTGGAGAGAAAAAACTGCGCCCATGTTCCCAAATATGGTTTATAAACATTCTTTTACATTTAAAGGGGGATATGATATAGATATGAATAATTTGCATTAGTATAGATTTTGCTTTATTGATAGAGATTTAAGGTCAATTTTGTTATATGTATATGTATTTCTGATCTTGACTAAGGTATTATAATTGTGTAGTTCATTTAAAAATGTAATATATATAGATAGGTTCTTAATGGATAATCATTAATAATAGTCAAGTTTGTAGTCATGTTAGTTAAGATTTTCTAGATGTACATAGCTATATTTTAGATAGGCATTCTTCATTTTTTCAAAGATTATAGAATATGCTATTAAATGTTTTAATAACTTAGGACTTTTCATGACAATGAGACACTCTGCTCCTGGCAGCACCAATCTACTTCAAGAGGAAGATGGGCGTCAAAGAGGATCCTTATGGAGTTTGATAGCCATTTGGGCAAGAAACTGTTCTTGCCTGGACTATTACATAAACTGGACACAGAGAACCCACAGAGAGAGGACTACTGAACTTGCCTAAAGGTGAGATGATCTTTAGGGGTTCCTGATTCATGAAAGAGTCTGTGAGACATTCTGCAGGACAAGCAGATAGTGACTGCCTTTGAAATTTCCTGCTTTGTGGAAATATCTGCTGGAAACTATGGGCCTGTAGGCCGAAGATGGATGCCCCAACGGTACAGAGGAACTTTGGCTGACTGTCCAGGCAGCAAGATGTCTACGTCATTTCTAGAGTTTAAAACTTGCTTTTTTCTTCTTTGCTTAGGTAATATTGTATCTTTTTGGAGTCTTTGATGGAGTTAAGAATAGTTAGTTATAGCTATACTTTTCCTTAGTTATGATAAAGATTATTGTAATTTTTACTTGATAACTGTTTTGTTATATGTAATTTTGCTATGTTAAAGTTAAAGCCTTTCCTTTTTGTTTAAACAGAAAAAGGGGAAGTGATGTGGGAGTGTCATATATCAATCTGTTGATTTCATTGGTTAAGTAATAACTGCTTGGCCCTCATAGGTTAAAACATAGGTGGGAGGAGTAAACA
>JABTXL010020218.1:2859238-2871695 GCA_025134845.1 Neodon shergylaensis
TGTGAGAGTTAGCCGAGAAGAGGCTAGATAGAAATGGGCCAAGCAGTATTTAAATGAATACAGTTTGTGTGTTGTTATTTCGGGGCATAAGCTAGCCAAGCGGCCAGGAGCCCGGGCGCTGGGGACGCAGCCCCATCGCTCCTATTACAACACGGTAGGTGGGAAGCACAAGGGGAGGTTACTGGAAAGAAAGGAGGGATGGGAAACTGTGGTAGGTAGGTAAAGTAAATAAAAAATGTTATTGAAATAAAATAAAAAATAATCATTGTGATCTTGTAAATCAAAATTACAATGACACATGATTTCCCACTCATTAAAATGACAATTATAGTCAGAAGGTGATGGCAGCATTGCCTTTAATCCCAGCACTCCCAGACAAAGGCAGGCAGATCTCTGTGAGTTCGAGGCCAGCCTGGTCTACAGCTCAAGTTCCAGAACAGGCTCCAAAGCTACACAGAGAAACCCTGTCTCGAATAACCTTCATCAGGCGATGAAAGGAGACAGAGACAGAGACCCACATTGGAGCACCGGACAGAAATCTCAAGGTCCAAATCAGGAGCAGAAGGAGAGAGACCACAAACAAGGAACTCAGGACTGCGAGGGGTGCACCCACACACTGAGACAATGGGGATGTTCTATCGGGAACTCACCAAGGCCAGCTGGCCTGGGTCTGAAAAAGCATGGGATAAAACCGGACTTGCTGAACATAGCGGACAATGAGGACTACTGAGACCTCAGAACAATGGCAATGGGTTTTTGATCCTACTGCACGTACTGGCTTTGGGGGAGCCTAGGCAGTTTGGATATTCACCTTACTAGACCTGGATGGAGGTGGGTGGTCCTTGGACTTCCCACAGGGCAGCGAACCCCGATTGCTCTTTGGGCTGACGAGGGAGGGGGACTTGATTGGGGGAGGGGGAGAGGGAAATGGGAGGCGGTGGCAGGAAGGAGGCAGAAATCTTTAAGAAATAAATAAATTAAAAAAAAAGAAATAAAAAAGAATCACAATTATAATTAGAGTATGAACACCTAATTGCAAGTGTTGTCCTGATGTGGAGAAATTGGAATCTTTGTTCATTAACAGTAGGGATATAAAATGGTATGGCCATCATGCAGAAAATAATAGCCGTTCTTTCCTTAACCATTTAACATACAGGTGCTGGAAAGATGGATCAGGGGTTAACAGCACTTACTGCTCTTACAGAGGACCTGGGTTCAGTTTCCAGCACCCGCATGATGGCTCAAAACCACCTGTAACACAAGTTCCAAGGGATCTGCCCCCTCTGACCTCTGTGGGCTCCCAAATGCACCTAGCACACATAAACTCATGCAGCTGCGCTCTCTCTCTCTCTCTCTCTCTCTCTCTCTCTCTCTCTCTCTCTCTCACACACACACACACACACACACACAAACTTAACATGCAAGTAGAATGTGATCCACCCACTACATTTCTGGGCAAAATCCCTAAGAATTGAAAGTAGGGACTTGAATACTTATTATAGATCAATGTTCACAGCATTATTAACAATAGACCAGAACTGGAAAGAACTCAAGTGTATACCAGTAAATATAATGCGAATGAGTAAATAAAAAGAAATATATAGCTATAACAAAATATTACATAGTCTTAGAAAGTAAAAAAAATTCTGACATATGCTGTAATATGCATGCACCTTAGCAATACTACTCTAAATGTAATAAACCAGACAGACACTAAGGAGCAAATACTAGAGGCAGGCAGATCTCTGTGAGTTCGAGGCCAGCCTGGTCTACAAGAGCTAGTTCCAGGACAGGCTCCAAAGCTACAGAGAAACCCTGTTTTGAAAAAAAAAGGACAAATACTATATTTATATGATCACACTTATTTGAGATCCTAGAGTTGTCAAATTCACAGTGACTGAAAGTGGTGGCTACCAGGAGTGTGGAGAGGGAACAGGAAGTCAGTATGTCATGGGTTTGGTTCACGTTGTGAAGACGAAAAAGTGAAAATTTGTGGAAAGTGTGGTGGAAATCACACTAGAGCCTAATGGATCCAACACAGAATTGAATCAGACCTTCAAATAAGAACTTGCACTAATACTACTCAAATTATAGTCTGTCAAATAAAAAGGAAGGAACAAGAAACACTTTCTGTTTTTACAAGGCAAACATTATCCTGATACCAAAACTAGATAAAGACCCCAAAAACAACACAGAGAATTATAGGCCAGTCTTCTTGATTTACATACCTGAAAATTCTCAATAAAAGACTTACAAACCATATTTAAAAAACATACACCAAAAAGATCATACACTATGATCAATTTGGTTTTGTTCCAAGGATTCAGAGACGGTGTAATATATGTAAATCAATAAATATGATTCAGCATATAATGGACTCAAATCCAACATCACTGAGTGATAAAGCTCTGTAGAGACCAGGGATAGATGCAGCATAACTCCGCATAATAAGGAGGTGCATGACGAACTGAAAGCCACCATACTGACTGATTTTCTGTCTGCTTTATACAAGCTGAAGTCATTTGGAAATGGAGAACTTCAACTGAGAAAATGCCCAACCAGACTGGCCTTTAGGCAAGTCTTTATGGCACTTTCTTAATTAGTAATTGATGTGGGAGGAGTCAGCCCGTTGTAGGTGGTACCACCACTGTGTGAGGGACCTGGGTTCTATAACAAAGCAGGCTGAGTAAGTCTTGAGGAGCAAGCCAGTAAACAATGTCCCTCCATAACCTCTGTATCAGCTCCTGCCTCCAGCTTCCTGTTCTCTTTGAGTTCCTCCCATTTCTTCCCTCAGCGATGTAGAACTGTAAAGTAAAAATAAACCCTTTCCTCCCCAACTTGTTTTTGATCATGGTGTTACACGCAAATCTTAGCATTGAATTGTTATATTTATGTTTTTAATTTATGCTACCCATAGAATGCAGAAAAGTAAAAGGGGATCATTTCTGACCTCTTTGGATAACAGGCATCCCATGGTAAACAGACATTTATGTAGGCAAAATATTCCCACACATATAGTAAAATAAGTTTAAGGAGGAAAAAAGGAGAAAAGGAAAAATAAAAGGTCTAGGGCAGGTAAGCTGTAAATCTCCACAACCGTCCCTAGAAATACGATCGAGAAGAAAGAGGAACAGCTGTACCATCTGCATTAAGCCCGCACGGATGATGCACACATGGTTCATAAGCAGCCACACGGTCGAGAGGGAGCCTTAGAGAAAGAATAGAGCTCACAGTGTTAGGGAAGCAAAAAGAGTTAGTGAAACCACACCTAGAAAAGAGGAGAAATGTGTACAGAGTCAGGGGGGTGTGACCCACTGCTAAAGGGGCAGGGTTTACTGTAAGGGAAAGCAGATTACCTCCTGAAAGGATGGATCAGTATGGCCCCTTTCGCATTTTAGTACGGCTTAAGGGGGAGGAGCCCCGTTTTTTAGAAGGGGTCCTTTGGCCTTCTGGTTGGTTGACCCAACTGGACCAACTCTTCACCAGGGAGAGAGTGGCATGTCTCCAGTCAGAGGGACATTTTGTTCTTTTGGAAGAGAGGCAACAACATCCCATTAATGAGGCTTCAAGGCTACTGATAACAGAACCATCCAAAGGCTTAGGTGAAGGGACAGAGGGGCTACCCATGGAAGAACAAATAGAGACTGCTTGTTTGCAATTTATTAAAGCAACAGTCAGACATTTGTGCTCTCCAGAGATTCAAGTGAGAAAGCTTTGAGATGGAGATATTTTTAAAAGCATCTAAGACTTCAGGCATAGCAAAACATAAAAGGAATTTCCTGAGAAGATGTAATTGGAAATAAGGCTATGAAAAACTGGATATTTCACAGATTAAGGGGCATATTCAAATGGTTTTAAAGGAAAGTTGGGTAGAGAACTCAGAACCCTCCAGGTACATCTGCCTGCCTGTCACACCCCACCAAAATATCTGTCCCTCTTCAGAATCCTAGTCTCAGAGCAGGGAGAAGCCCTGAAAGAGAGGATGTGGAAAAAATCTTGCCATTACCACCCCAAAAAAGATGTTAATTTCCAAGGTGGGGTGGAAAGTTGCTGCCAGAAATGAAAAAAATTACAAACCTAAAAAGAGCATCCAGGTTTGGAGCTCAAGACATGAACAGACTTGATGTCTGAGGAGCAGGGAGGGGTGGAGGAAGAAAAGGTGGAGCAGTGGTCCTGGATTCAGGACAGGTTCCCTGTTTCAGCTTTCCACTGAGTGCACAAACCCTGCCTGTGTTCCCAGGCTGTAAATCTGAACCTGCTGTTGCCAGCTCTTCTGGATGCTAGAAAAAGAGGGGGAACAGGGTAGAATCCCTGCAGGTCAGTGCACAGAAGCAGTATTGGTAGAAAAAAATGATTAAATATAGTACACATTTTCTTTTCCTCTTAATACCTCTCAATTCTATATGATGTTTGAAGCGGGAAACATAAGTGATGTGATGTGGTCCTCTATAGACATAGAGTAAATGTATTATAGATTCTGTTCTTACAAGGGATGATTATGAAGGAGCTATATTTGCAATAACATCTCACAGGCACTCACTATATTTGAGTACCACTATCTAATACCTACCAGGGAGATCAGGGATAGCTGCTGTAACATACTTACTCCAAAGTGCCTTGGTCCTCCTACCCATCTGAGATTCATACACACAGGATCATATTTAACCTCAAAAGATTGCTGATGAACAGAAGATGAGGTATTGTTATCATATTGAATGGATAAGGATGGGTAAGGGAATTGACTCACCTTTAATATCCCAATGTTCTGTTCACCTTTCCTGTCTGGCAGACATCACAGCACACTGGGTTCTTCCCTATGAACTCCTGCTTCTGGATTGTAGAGATTAAATCCTTCACATTTACACTAGAAGGTAGCATAAGGGAAAAGAAAACTCATGAAATAGAGGAAACCAGGATGAGAAAGCACATAAATCCCAGGGGATGGAATGATGGTGCCTTGTCTGTGCAGACGACATCACTGGAAGGTAAACAATGATGTTTTTCCTCCTCCCAGGTCATCACATCACCCTGGGCACACACAGTGATAACTGTGACTACAGACACATACTGGGAATGTGAGCTTGTACCTCTGCCATTCCCGTGGCAAGAACTCCCCCTCTCTGTGTGCACTCAGGCCCCTACTTTCATGCCACAGCCTTCCATGGGCAGCACAAAGGGGGCAAGGGAAATCGGCCAACCACATAAATACACAGGTTGTTTCCTCTCCATACAAGCCCTGAAAATGATTCTTTGAGGTAGGCATCATTACTTCCTTTCCAATACAGGGGCTCAGAGAGTGCAATGCTTAGACTCTGGAAATTCTCCAGAGGCACCAGATGAACACAGATGGCATCTTAAAAGGATTCCTCTAGCCAATACTGGGACAAAGGGAGCATGGAAATAGAGAACAGGAATAGAGAGGAAAACAGTTTGGGAAAATGGGTGTTGAGCCATACTGATATAAGTCAGCACATGAGTAAAGAACTATGGAGATAAGTAAGCAGTATACTAAACACCAGGTCATCATTGAAGAGGACAAGGAGAATTATAACACATAACCTATCACAGCAGTAAGTGATTAACTAACTTTCACAAATATATATATCCAGGGACATATTTGCACATGCATGAGCATATACACAACACACACTAATGTTGTAATAAGGAGCAGCCGGGGCTGCGTCCCCAGCACCCCGGCCGCCTGGCTAGCTTATGCCCCGAAATAACAACACACAAACTGTATTCATTTAAATACTGCTTGGCCCATTTCTATCCAGCCTCTTCTCGGCTAACTCTCGCACCTGGACTAGCCCATTTCCTATATTCTGTGTAGCACCCAAAGGTGCGCTTACCGGGAAGTTTCTAGCCTACGTCCATCCTGAATTGAAGCTTCATCCACGTGTGTCTCAGAGAGGAGCTATCACATCTACCCAGGAGCGAGGAGCATGGCGTCTCTGAGCTCACTTCCTCTTCCTCCCAGCATTACGTTCTGTTTACTCCTCCCACCTATGTTTTAACCTATGAGGGCCAGCCAAGCAGTTTCTTTATTACTTAACCAATGAAATCAACAGATTGATATGACAGTCCCACATCACACTAACAATTGTCAATGTAAACACACAGCTCTCACCTCGAAGGAAGAAGAGAGAGTTCATTCTGGAGTCAAATATCTGTGAGTAAACATGAGTGAGACAGGTTTATGTTAGTACAAATTCCATGTTATAATGTGGAAAAAGATTCATGAAGTTTTATAAAAACTCTCATTTATTTCAGACTGTCAAAAACCTATAAATCTGACAAGGAAATGGCAGCAAACTGCATTATGCATCAAATAAAGTTTCCATCATGGAGTAATCCATGCTTTTAACAAAAAAGATTATATCAGACTTAAGATTGAGGCTTTGTACCCCACGTTGAGCACCAATTGTTGAAGGAGAGAATGCCTGCTTTTGGTCCCAGCTGCCCAGTTAGCTTACACCTGAAACAATCACACAGAAATTGTATTAGTTAAATTACTGCCTGGCCCATTAGCTCTAATTTCCTATTGGTCAACTCTTACATCTTAATTCAACCCATTTCTACCAATCTGTGTAACACCACAAGGTCATGGCTTACCGGAAAATATTCTAACCAGCGTCAGTCTCAAGCAGGAGCATCATGGCATCTGCCACACTGCCCTTCTTCTCAGCATTCAGTTCAGTCTACTCCATCTAAGTGCTGTCCTATCAAAAGGCCAAGGCAGTTTCTTTATTCAACCAATGAAAGCAAAACATAGGCAGAAGAACCTCCTATACCAGCCAACACCATGGCCCCGGTTGGCAGCTCAGGTCACTCAGATCAGTGTCATTCCAGTGGCAGAACAGTCCTCAGATGCCAATAAGGCCACAGGATGCAGCACAGACTCCAGGATCCTGTGTGCTCTTTGGTGGCAGCTTGGACCATGAATGTTAACATAGATCCAAGCTGCAATAAGACTGGAGACCCAGAAATGACCTTTGGTAGCAACCTCGGTCCTGATGACCCCATGGCCATGAATGACAAGAAGACCACCCACCTCAGCCTGTTCCTCACTGCCTTCACATCTTCTATTCCTCCTCTTTTCACAGCACATGAACCATCCCACTACTCTTTCTCTCCTGTTTCTCCATCACACATTTTGCTCATTGTAATGGAAGCCTTGTAGCTCTGGGCAGGCCTATGGTTGTCTGCCAGCCAGCCCAGGCTTTGAGGACTCAGGCTGGACTGTGAGTGGCTAGTACCTTCTGGAGTGGAATGCCATCAGGCAGGCTGGGGATGTCTAACTGCCAGACAATGAGTACAGTTAAAAACATATATGTGTAGTGTATACATTTCAGCTCAAATGTAAAGGGATCCTGGCTGTTCCAGAGGCAAGGAATACCACAAAGTCTTAGCAGCTTACAGATCTGCTTCAGGGAAAGCTTTCCTCAAAGTAACAGCACTGCTCCATCAGGAAAGTTGTTACAGCTTTGGTCAGACGACAATTAACATATCAAGAAACTGAGAAATACTTTTCCAAGTCTCTGTCCTGTTTTCCATGGCCACCAGCAGTGGGTATGAGAGCTCCATCCTCCACAACCTTGCCAGGTCTTTGTATGACAAGTCTTTATTTATGAATATTTTGTAGGGGTGTCAAGAGTCCCCTAGAGTTACCTGTTTCTCCTCCCTAAGTGGTAAGGATGTTAATGCTGTATGTTTCTCTTAGTGGAGCATGTACTCACTCTTCTGGCCAAGTTTTAGTTCCTGAATTGTCTATTTTCTTAGTGGCTCTTTTTGAGACTTTCTATATTCTGCAAACAAGAAGACTGTCATCTGATACACAATTTCCAACATTCATTTTTTCCCAGGCAGGGAAAATATCTTTTATATCACAGTGTACATTTTTCACTTTATTGAAGTCCTAACAGTCCAGTTCTTATTTTCATGAAAGGGGGTTTGTTATATCTAAGACGTTTGTTCCTAATCCATGATCATGAACATTCAAATGTTTTCTGCTACAAGATTCATGTTTAGGTTGTATTTTGGATCAATTACCTTTTAGATTTGCTTGCTTTCACTATTTACTGGGTCTGTATGTCTGTGTATGCCGTATGCACGTTTGAGTGCAGATGCTTACTGAGGCCAGAAAAAACTGTCAGTTATCCTGGATCTGGAGTTATAGGCATATGTGGGCCACCATATGGGTGCTGAAAACTGAAGTCAGGTCCTCTGCAATAGCCAAAGGCACTCTTAACCTCAGAGATGTCTCTCTAGTCCTGTGTAGATCATTTGTTAACTTTGATTGACTTTTGTATCCTGCAATATACAACTTGTCTATATTTATATCTGTTTATAAGGATGTCCACTTCTCTCATAATAAGACAGAAAGACAGGGCATTGAAGGGGACATGAGAAGGGAATACACAGCCCCTCACCCTGTGATCATTTTTACATTTTTCTGACATTCAAGAAGCCTCCACCCAACTGATAGAGTCGAAATTACCTGCAGATATAATGCAAGTATTACTAAAGACATCTCTAAGAAAGTTTAAAAATTACAACAAATAAATTAGGGTCCGAAGATATGGTTCATTCTTTTATATCACTGGATGTCTTCCAGAAGATCCAGGGTTGATACCCAGCACCTACCTGATGGTTCACAACTGTCTGTAATTCCAGTTCCGAGAGATCTCAAACTCTGGTGCCCTCTGTGGGCATTAGGTACTCACTCATGTGGTGCACAGACTTCCCTGTGAAAAACATTAAACAAATTAATTAATTATGCTTACTTAGGACCAGAATGTTTGTAGAATCACATATTCACCTTACAATTTAATTTACTAAAAGAAATTTTAAAAGGGATAAGAACATTTAAAAGCATTTTTATTTTTTACTTTTTAATGACACCTAATCTCACGGCTCTCTCTAGTCCTCACTCAGGCCTTCATGCATGAGCCATCCTTATTCTATGTGAGCTTCTGTCCAAAGCATTAATAAGCTCAGAAACTCTGCTTCATTCTGGCTTTTTCTGAAATTCTTTTATGCAGACTAATCATAGATCCAGCTTTACCAGGGTCAAGGTCATCAAAGGGACAGGGTGATCCTCAGGCTGCTGGTCACTATGCTGGGCTGTACCTCCCTACCACCACAGGGAGTCCCAGAAAAACTCGGTGAAGAGCATATGTTTTGTTCACTAAAGTGTCTTTGAGTCTTTGCTAAAGGTGTCCCCTCACACGTATGTGACTCTTCTGTCCCCTTCATATTCTTTTTTGTTTTATTGTCATTACCAATCAGGCACGCTGTCTTCATTTCTCTAGGTTTATAAGGAGCTTAGAAGTCAGATGTTCATCCTCCAAGTTTGTTCCTTTTCAAGGTTGTCAATGTCAGGTCTCTTCTATGAGAAGAAGAACAGGACTGCAGAGAGAACATGCAGAAGGTTGACAAGAAGCTGACATATGCCCTTGTTTCCAGTATATGAGTCATCAGTGCCACCAGTGTGTGTGTGTGTGTGTGTGTGTGTGTGATGTGAACATGGGTGTGTATAGGAAGGGTCTGTGAGATGAACAAAGAAGAGGAAGATGTCACTGCACATCTTTGACTTGACTGGATGCAGACAGACTACTCCATCCCTATATTCAGTACAGTAGAGTGCTTGAGCGTTCTCATCTGCCTTCCTCCCCTCTCCATGAGCTTTCTCTCCCCTTTCTCTGCCTTCTAGTAGAACAGGGGAGAAAACTGCAAACTCTCCATGCAGAAGCAGCTCCCAGAGAAGAACCAAGTGTGGTCTGGTCAGCCTGTTACCTGAGCAAGAGTGACAAGACCATGTGGGACTCACCAGGTGAGTCATTTCCTTTTCTCTTCCCATCCGTGTGACCAGCAGGGGATCTGTGATGCCTTGTAGGAACACATCCTGTTGCAGCAGGGTAGCAGCAAAGAGCAGCACACTGTGGAACAATGGCATTCATAGACCCCCCAGATGACTGAACTCTGCATGGGTTCCTTTAAATGACCAGGACTGAAATGGAAGCCATCCCTTCAGACCATTTCCTGAATGGGCCATGCATTTCTGCATCACATTTGCAGGGACTGCTTATTAAAATGGTAGATATCTGGGTCCACAACAGACACTGAATCAATACCTGTGAAGTGGGGTGTGGCATAGCCACTTCTTTCTGATGGCTGTCCATGTTAAAAAGTATTGCTGGGATGTACTCACTCATAATTGGTTTCTAGCCATAAATATAGGTCACTGAGTTTATAATTTGTGATCCTAAAGAAGCTAAATAAGAAGGTGAACCCAAAGAAAAACATATAGTTATTATCCCTGCTATGGGAAATAGACAAGATTGCTGGGCAAAAAATTGGGATCTTGGGGGTGGGGTGGGATGGGGGTAAGGGGAGACGGGGAAAGACAAGTGAGAAGGGGATGATGGGGGGAACTTGGGGAAACGGGATGATTGGAGATAAAACAAGGTTGGATAGAGGAGCAGGGAAGCACATATCTTAGTTAAGGGAGCCATCTTAGGGTTGGCAAGAGACATGAACCTAGAGTGGCTCCCAGGTGCCCAGGGCAATGTCCCCAGTTAGTTCCTTGGGCAGCTGAGGATAGGGAACCTGAAACGACCCTATCCTATAGCCATACTGATGAATATCTTGCATATCACCATAGAACCTTCATCTAGCGAAGGATGGAGATAGAGACAGAGACCCACACTGGAGCATCGGACTAAGCTCCCAAAGTCCCAATGAGGAGCAGAAGGAGGGAGAACATGAACATGGAAGTCAGGACCACGAGAGGTGCGCCCATCCACCGAGACAGTGGGGCTGATCTATTGGGAGCTAACCAAGGCCAGCTGGACTGTGACTGAAAAAGCATGGGATAAAAGCGGACTCTCTGAACATGGCGGACAATAAGGGCTGATGAGAAGCCAAGGACAATGGCATGGGGTTTTGTTCCTACTTCATGTTCTGGCTTTGTGGGAGCCTAGCCAGTTTGGATGTTCACCTTCCTAGACCTGGATGGAGGGGAGAAGACCCTGGACTTTGCACAGGGCAGGGAACCCTGACTGCTCTTCAGACTGGAGAGGGAGGGGGAGAGGAGTGGGGGGGGAATGGGAGAGGGGCGGGAGGAGGGGGAGGGAAATGGGAGGCTGGGAGGAGCAGGAATCTTTTTTTCAATAAAAAAAAGAAAAAAAAGGAAAAAAAAGAAATTAAAAAATTATTGCTAGTGGGTTTTACATTCTGTCTTCCAGGATATGGAGTCACAGACTGCTTGATTCCATACCATGTCCTCTTGTTACTCTCGTAAATACCAGTGTGTTACATGGCATGTCAAATACACATCAATTCCTTCATGTATATTTATCCAGATATTCACATAGTAGCCTCTTTTCTGAGCACTGGGTCCTGCACTGAGAAGACTAGCAGAGTTAGATGGCTAAACTGTCAGTAAGTAGAGGAAAGCAGTAATTGGAGCAACTCCATATGTTATTTGTGCTTTAAAGAACTCAAGGTGGACATAAAATGGCTGTGATGGGGATTGTTGTAGGTGGGGTTTCCCCCAAAGCTCGGTTTCATCAGGTAGCATTTGACTCGAGTCCTGACTGACCAAAAGAACATGGGACGTACATGCCTTGTTGGTGGGCTTGTCCTCATGGACCTCATTTGGTCTACGAGCAGAGGACAAGCCTAGAGGCTGGCGGACAGTATAGTCATGTCGGTGTGAGGTGGAAAGGGTAGATGACTCTCATGGTCTTTCAGTTGTATTATGACTATGAAAGAAAGATTTGGAGAGAGTCACAGTGTGATTCTTGTTGTTGTTATGCTGTTGTGTGGAAAATGAACTGAGTAGAAACTGCTGACAGAGTGGGTTGGAACAGCCATTATGGTCAACGGGAGTGGAACCTTTGGCCATGGCTGCTGTTTGCAGGGCAGTGACTGTGCATGGGGCTTATGGAGAAGAGGCGGGGCAAAAATTCCTGGACTTTTCTGGCTCCATGGCCACATAGTGGTGCTGTTTTCTAATATCAGTTGTTTCTTGTGTTTTTGAGACATTCTCTGGATGGTTTGGAAACCCAATGACCCTTATCGTGAAACTTGGTGATTTAATAACACATATCAGTTGATGAAGAAGCTTCTCTCATCTCTCCAGCAATACTTGCTCATCTTAGTGACACCTAGAAGTGTCATACCATGTTCATCTACCAGAGGAGTAGTAGTAGTAGTAGTAATGGTACTAGTGGTAAAGGTAGTAGTAGTGATGGTGGTGGTGGTATTGGTGGTGGTGGTGGTGGTAGTGGTAGTGATGGTGGTGGTGGTGGTGGTGGTAGTAGTTTCACCTCTGGGACCTCTGAACTCGCCAACCATGGGATCATGATAAGATTTATAGTACTAGGCAAGTGTTTCCTCCTGTGGAGTGGTCCTTAAATTGGAACATAAAGTTACTTGATTACCTCTGTGA
>JABTXL010020226.1:0-22057 GCA_025134845.1 Neodon shergylaensis
TGAGCTGTGATTCTTCTCCTTCTTCTATCCCAATTATTCTTAGGTTTCGTCTTTTTATTGTGTCCCAGATTTTCTGAATGTTTTTTGATGAGAATTTTTGGATTTGCTGTTTTCTTTGATCAGTGTGTTTATTTTCTCTATGGTATCTTCAGTGTCTGAGATTCTTTCTATCTCTTGTATTCTGTTGGTAATACTTGTCTCTGGATTTCCTGTACGTTTACCCAGATTTTCCATATCCAGCCTTCCCTCAGTTTGTGTTTTTTTCATTACCTCCATTTCATTCTTCAAGTCTTGAAATGTTTCACTTACCTGTTTGATTGCTTTTTCTTGTTTCTCATGTTTTTTTTTGGGTATCTTTGAGAGATTTATTCATTTCCTCTTCCATTTTGTTTGTCATCTCTATTTCTTTATGGCAGTTTTTCACCTCCTGTTTTACGTCCTCTATTATTTTCATATAGTTCTGTTTAAAGTCAATTTCTTCTTTTTCTTCTGGAGTAGGGTGTTCAATTTTTCTTGTTTCAGGATTTCTGGATTCTGGTGATGTCATGTTGCCTTTCAGGTTGTTGGAGGAATTCTTGCATTGGTGCTTGCCCATCTCATCCTTCAAATGGAGCCAGAAGAGGCCTGGTGTCTTGGTCCAGTCTTTGCTGTGACTGACTCTCTGGGTGGATCTCCTCAGTGTAGGAGCAGGAACTGTTCCTGTCTGGATGGAACTCCTCAGCACTGAAACAGGGGTGCCTGGTAGCCCAACGACACCATGGACAAAAGGGTGAATGTGGGGGGCGGGGCAGGGTCGATTAGAAAACAGGAGACCCTGCATCACAAGCTGAAGGTGCCCGCACTCCCTTGCGGGGACCTTTTGGCCTGCTTGGCAGGCAGACACTCACCCCTCTGAGTGGATAGCCTTAGTGCAGGAACAGGAAACTGTTCCTGAGCCAAGGACCTTGCAGAAAATAGGGCAGGCTGGTGAGGGGTGGTTGGGTCGTGTGTAACAAAGACACACCTGAAGCAGGAGCTGGGGGAGAAGGTTGTGCTCTCTTCTGGGACAGGCCATCCCAGGATAGCACTCATTCACCCATCCAGCTGGAACTCCTCAGCACTGAAATGGTAGGGAGGTTTTTGATAGCAACTTGTAATTCCTTGTGAATTAAAGGTCTATTTAAATTGTTCACCTGGTCTTGATTTAATTTTGGTATGTGGTACTTATCTTAAAAAATGTCCATTTCTTTCACATTTTCTAATTTTGTGGCATATAGGTTTTTGCTGTAAGATATTGATTCTCTGAATATCCTCTGTTCCTGTGATTATGTCCCCCTTTTCATTTCTGATCTTATTAATTTGCATGTTCTCTCTGCCCTTTGATTAGTTTAGATAGGGGTTTGTCAATCTTGTTGGTTTTCTCCAGGAACCAGCTTTTTGTTTCATTGATTTTTTGGATTGTTTTCTGTGTTTCTATTTTGTTGATTTCAGCCTTCATTTTGATTATTTCCAGTCTTCTACTCCTCCTAGGTGAGTCTGCTTCTTTTTTCCTAGAGCTTTCAGTTGTGCTGTTAAGTCTCTAATGTGTGCTATCTCCATTTTCTTTATGTGGGCACTTAGTGCTATGAACTTTCCTCTTAGCACTGATTTCATAGTGTCCCATAGGTTTAGGTATGTTGTGTCTTTATTTTCATTGAATTCAAGGAAGACATTAATTTCTTTTTTGACCCAGGGGTGGTTCAGTAGTTGACTGTTCAGTTTACATGAGTTTGTAGGCTTTCTGGAGGTAGAATTGTTGAATTCTAACTTTATTTCATGATGAAATAAAGTACACAGGTAGAGGTTACTACAATTTTTTTGCATCTGTAGATGTTTGCTTTGTTGCCAATTATGTGATCAATTTTTGAGAAGGTTCCATGTGATGCTGAGAAGAAGGTATATTCTTTCTGTTTGGGTGGAATATTCTGTAGATGTCTGTTAAGTCCATTTGATTCATGACATCTGTTCATTCTCTTATTTCTCTGTTAAGTTTCTGTCTGGTTGACCCGTCCATTGTTGAGAGAGGAGTGTTGAAATCTCCTAGTATTAGAGTGTGGGATTTGATGTATGCTTTGAGTTCTAGTAATGTTTCTTTTACATATGTGGGTGCTTTTATATTAGGGGCATAGATATTCAGGATTGAGACTTCCTCCTGATGAATTGTTCCTGTTATGATTTTGAACTATCCTTATCCATCTCTTCGGATTGATTTTAGTTGTAAATCAATTTTGTTAGATATTAGTATAGCCACACCTGCTTGTTTCTTAGGTCCATTTGATTGGAAAACCTTTTCCCAAGTCTTTACACTGAGGTAGTGTCTGTCTTTGAAGTTGAGGTGTGTTTCTTGTAAACAGCATAATGGTGGACCCTGTTTTCATAACCATTCTTTTAACATTTGTCTTTTTATAGGTGAATTGAGTCCATTGATATTAAGTGATATTAATGGCCAGTTGTTAACTCATGTTATTTTTTTGGTGGTAGTGTTTGTGTGTTTCCCTTCTTTGAGTTGTGTTGATGGAGGATTGTCAGATGCCTGTGTTATTATAGGTATTGTTGGCTTCCTTGGTTTGTGGTTTTCCTTCTAGTATTTTATGTTAGACTGCGTTTGTGACTACATATTGTTTAAATCTGTTTTTGTCCTGGAATATCTTGTTTTTGCTATTGATGGTGAGAGAAAGCTTGGCTGGGTATAGTAGTCTGGGCTTGCATCCTTGGTCTCTTGGTGTCTGCAGCACATCTATCCAAGACCTTCTGACTTTCATGGTTTCCACTGAGAAGTCAGGTGCAATTCTGATAGATTTACCTTTATATGTTACTTGAAATTTTTCCTTTGCAGATCTTAATATGTTTTGATTATTATATGGCAAGGGGATCTTCTTTTTGATCCAGTCTATTTGGTGTTCTGTATGCTTTTTTTTTACCTTCATAGGAATATTTTTCTTTAGGTTGGGAAAGTTTTCTTCTATAATTTTGTTTTATTTATTTATTAAAGATTTCTGTCTCTTCCCCACCACCGCCTCCCATTTCCCTCCCCCTCCCCCAACCAAGTCCCCCTCCCTCATTAGCCCAAAGAGCAATCAGGGTTCCCTGCCCTGTGGGAAGTCCAAGGACCACCCACCTCCATCCAGGTCTAGTAAGATGAGCATCCAAACTGCCTAGGCTCCCACAAAGCCAATACGTGCAGTAGGATCAAAAACCCATTGCCATTGTTCTTGAGTTCTCAGTAGTCCTCATTGTCCACTATGTTCAGTGAGACTGGTTTTATCCCAGGCTTTTTCAGACCCAGGCCAGCTGGCCTTGGTGAGTTCCCGATAGAACATCCCCATTGTCTCAGTGTGTGGGTGCACCCCTCGCAGTCCTGAGTTCCTTGCTTGTGCTCTCTCTCCTTCTGCTCCTGATTTGGACCTTGAGGTTTCAGTCCGGTGCTCCAATGTAGGTCTCTGTCTCTGTCTCCTTTCATCACCTGATGAAGGTTAATATTCAGGAGGATGCCTATATGTTTTTCTTTGGGTTCTCCTTCTTATTTAGCTTCTCTAGGATCACTAATTATAGGCTCAATGTCCTATATTATGGCTAGAAACCAAATATGAGTGAGTACATCCCATGTTCCTCTTTTTGGGTCTGGCTTACCTCACTCAGGATAGTGTTTTCTATTTCCATCCACTTGTATGTATTCCATACTTTCTTCATCCATTCTTCAATTGAAGGACCTCTAGGTTGTTTCCAGGTTCTGGCTATTACAAATAATGCTGCTATGAACATAGTAGAGCATATACTTTTGTTGTATGATAGGGCCTCTCTTGGGTATATTCCCAAGAGTGGTATTGCTGGGTCCAGGGGTAGGTTGATCCCGAATTTCCTGAGAAACCTCCACACTGCTTTCCAAAGTGGTTGCACAAGATTGTATTCCCACCAACAATGGATGAGTGTACCCCTTTCTCCACAACCTCTCCAGCAAAGGATATCATTGGTGTTTTTGATTTTAGCCATTCTGACAGGTGTAAGATCGTATCTTAAAGTTGTCTTGATTTGCATTTCCCTGATCGCTAAGGAAGTTGACCTTAGGATTCTTTTGGCCATATGAACTTCTGTTAGGAGATCACTGTTCAGCTCAGTGCCCCATTTTATAATTGGGTTGATTAGCCTTTTACGGTCTAGTTTCTTGAGTTCTTTATATATTTTGGAGATCAGACCTTTGTCAGTTGCGGGGTTGGTGAAGATCTTCTCCCAGTCAGTGGGTTGCCTTTCTGTCTTTGCAACAGGGTCCTATGCTTTACAGAAGCTGCTCAGTCTCAGTAGATCCCATTTATTCAATGAGGCCCTTACTGTCTGTGCTGCTGGGGTTATACCTAGGAAGTGGTCTCCTGTGCCCACATGTTGTAGAGTACTTCCCACTTTCTCTTCTATCAGGTTCAGTGTGTTTGGACTGATATTGAGGTCTTTAATCCACTTGGACTTGAGTTTTGTGCATGGTGATAGATATGGATCTATTTTCATTCTTCTACAGACTGACATCCAGTTTTGCCAGCACAATTTATTGAAGATGCTCTCTTTTTTCCATTGTATACTTTTAGCTCCTTTATCAAAAATCAGGTGTTCATGGGTTTGTGGGTTAAAGTCAGGGTCTTCTATTTGATTCCATTGGTCGACTTCTCTGTTTTTATGCCAATACCACACTGTTTTCAATACTGTAGCTCTGTAATAGAGTTTGAAGCCAGGGATGGTAATACCTCCAGACGTTCCTTTATTGTATAAGATTGTTTTGGCTATCCTGGGTTTTTTGTTTTTCCATATGAAGTTGATTATTGTCTTCTCCAGATCTGTGAAGAATTTTGATGGGATTTTGATGGGGATTGCATTGAATCTATAGATTGCTTTTGGTAGAATTGCCATTTTTACTATGTTGATCCTCCCAATCCAAGAGCAAGGGAGATCCTTCCATTTTCTGGTGTCCTCTTCTATTTCTTTCTTCAAATACTTAAAGTTCTTCTCAAATAGATCTTTCACTTCCTTGGTCAGGGTTACCCCAAGATATTTTATGCTCTTTGTGGCTATCGTGAAAGGTGATGCTTCTCTGATTTCCCTCTCTGTTTCTTTATCCTTAGTGTATAGGAAGGCAACTGTTTTTTTTGGAGTTTATCTTGTATCCTGCCACATTACTAAAGGTGTTTATCAGCTGTAGGAGTTCTTTGGTAGAATTTTTGGGATGGCTTATGTATACTATCATATCATCTGCAAATAACGAAAGCTTAACGTCTTCATTTCCCATATGAATCCTCTTGATCCCCTTATGTTGTCTTATTGCTCTTTCTAGAACTTCAAGCACTATATTGAAGAGGTATGGAGAGAGTGGACATCCTTGTCTTGGTCCTGATTTTAGTGGGATGGCTTTGAGTTTTTCTCTGTTTAATTTAATGTTAGCCTCGGCTTGCTGTAAATAGCTTTTATTATATTTATGTATGATCCTTGTATCCCTAGTCTCTCCAAGACCTTTATCATAAAGGGTTGTTGAATTTTGTTGAATGCTTTTTCAGCATCTAATGAAATGATCATATGCTTGTTTTCTTTCAGTCTATTTATATGGTGGATTACATTGATAGATTTGCATATGTTAAACCAGCCCTGCATCTCTGGGATGAAGCCTACTTGATCATAATGGATAATTTTTTTAATGTGTTCTTGAATTCAGTTTGCCAGTATTTTATTTAGAACTTTTGCATCGATATTCATGAGTGAGATAGACCTGTAATTCTCTTTCTTCGTTAGGTCTTTGTGTGGTTTTGGTATCAGGGTAAATGTAGCTTCATAAAAGGAATTTGGCAATGACTCTTCTGTTTTTATATTGTGAAATACATTAAGGAGTATAGGTATTAGGTCTTCTTGGAAGTTTTGGTAGAATTCTGCATTGAAACCATTTGGTCCTGGGCTTTTGTTGGAAGGGAGATTTTTTTATAACAGTTTCTAGTTCTTCGCGACTAACAGATCTATTTAGATTGTTCACCTGGTCTTGGTTTAGTTTTGTTATATGGTACTTATCTAAAAAATGTCCATTTCTTTTGCATTTTCCAGTTTTGTGGCATACAGGCTTTTGTAGTAAGATCTAATGATTCTCTGAATTTCCTCTGTGTCTGTGGTTATGTCCCCCTTTTCATTTCTGATCTTATTTATTTGCATATTCTCTCTCTTTTGTTTAATTAGTTTGGATAGGGGTTTGTCGATCTTGTTGATTTTCTCCAAGAACCAACTTTTTGTTTCATTGATTCTTTGGACTGTTTTCTCTGTTTCTATTTTGTTGATTTCTGCACTCAGTTTGATTATTTCCAGTCTTCTACTCCTTCTGGGCACATCTGCTTCTTTTTTTCTAAAGCTTTCATGTGTGCTGTTAAGTCCCCAATGTATGCTTTCTCTGTTTTCTTTAAGTGGGCATTTTGTGCTATGAACTTTCCTCTTAGCACTGCTTTCATCGTGTCCCATAGGTTTTAGCATGTTGTCTCTTTATTTTCATTAAATTCAAGGAAGACTTTAATTTCTTTCTTAATTTCTTCCTTGATCCAGGTGTGATTCAGTAGTTGATTGTTCAGTTTCGATGTTTGTCGGCTTTCTGGGGGTAGTATTGTTGTTGCCTTCTAACTTTAATCCGTGGTGATCTGATAAGACACAGGTGGACACTTAAATTCTTTTGTATCTGTGGAGGTTTCCTTTGTTCCCAAGTATATGGTCAATTTTTGAGAAGGTTCCGTGAGCTGCAGAGAAGAAGATATATTCTTTCCTATTTGGGTGGAGTGTTCTATAAATGTCTGTTAAGTCCATTTGCTTCATTATCTCCAATAATTCTCTTAATTCTCTATTAGGTTTCTGTCTGTTTGACCTGTCCAGTGGAGAGAGAGGTGTGTTGAAGTCTCCTACTGCTAGTGTGTGTGGTTTGATGTCTGCCTTGAGTTCTAGTAATATTTCTCTTACATAAGTGGGTGCTTTTATATCAGGGGCATAGATTGCAGGATTGAGATGTCATCCTGATGAACTGTTGCTGTTATGAGTATAAAGTGTCCATCTCAATCTCTTCTGATTGATTTTAGTTTGAAGTCAGTTTTGTTGGAAATTAGTAAGGCCACACCTGCTTTTTTCTTAGGACCATTTGCTTGAAAGACCTATTCCCAACCTTTTACTCTGAGTAGATGCCTGTCTTTGTGGTTGAGATGTGTTTCTTGCAAACAGCAGAATGTTGGATCCTGTTT
This sequence comes from Neodon shergylaensis, assembly GCA_025134845.1. Taxonomy (NCBI): domain Eukaryota; kingdom Metazoa; phylum Chordata; class Mammalia; order Rodentia; family Cricetidae; genus Neodon; species Neodon shergylaensis. The sequence continues at coordinate 7,254 of JABTXL010020226.1, forward strand.
TCGTATCCAGTCTGTTAGCCTGTGCCTTTTTATAGGTGAATTGAGACCATTAATATTAAGTGATATTAATGACCAGTGGTTGTTTACTCGGTTATTCTTATTGTTTTTAGTAGTAGAGTTTGTGTGTGTCCCTTCTTTGAGTTGTGCTGGTGAAGTTTTGCTAGATGTCTGAGTTATTGTAGTCAGTTTTGGCAATGTTGGATTCCTTGGGTTGCGATTTTCCTTCTATTACTTTCTGTAGGGCTGGATTTGTGGCTACGTATTGTTTAAATTTGTTCTTATCCTGGAATGTCTTGTTTTCTCCATTGATAGTGAACACTAGCTTGGCTGGGTATAGTAGTTTGGGTTTGCATCCATGGTCTCTTAGTTTTTAAGTACCTCTTTCCAGGACCTTCTGGCTTTCATGGTTTCCATAGAGAAGTCCGGTGTAAGTCTGATCGGTTTACCTTTATAAGTTACTTGGCCTTTTTCCTTTGCAGCTCTTAATATTCTTTCTTTAACCTGTATATTTTGTGTTTTGTTTATTATATGGTGAGGGGATGTTTTTCTTTGATCCAGTCTGTTTGGTGTTCTGTATGCTTCTTGAATATTCAAAGGAATATCTTTCTTTATGTTGGGAAAGTTTTCTTCCATAATTTTGTTAAAAATATTTTCTGGGCCTTTGAGCTGTGATTCTTCTCCTTCTTCTATTCCTATTATTTTTAGGTTTGGTCTTTTTTTTTTGTATCCCATATTTCCTGAATGTTTTGTGATGATAATTTGTTGGCTTTGCTGTTTTCTTTGATCAGTGAATTTATTTTCTCTATTGTGTCCTCAGAATCTGAGATTCTTCTATCTCTTGTATTCTATTGATTATGCTTGTTTCTGTACGCTCTGCTCATTGACCTAAATTTTCCATATCCAGCTGGTCCTCAGTTTGTGTTTTCTTCCTTGCTTCCATTTCAGTTTTCAATTCTTGAACTGTTTCCATTACCTGTTTGATCGTTTTTCTTGGTTTTCCAGGGTCTCATGTACGTATTTACTCATTTCTTCAAACTTTTTGTTATACTTCTCATCCATTTCTATAAGAGTGTTTTTTACATGTTGTTTAAGGGACTCTAATGCTTTCATAAAGTCAATTTTTTCCACTTCTCCTGTGTTAGGGTGTTCAAGTCCTTCTGTTGTAAGATCATTGGGTTCTGGTGTTTTCATGTTGTTTTTCAGATTATTGGGTGAATTTTTGCCTTGGCGCCTGCCCATCTCCTCCTATCGATGCTATCTAATGGGTCTTTTAAAACCGGATCAGGCTTCTCTGCTGGCCCAAGGCTCCACTTACAAAATGCCCTCGCTCTGTTTCCTGGCTTCTGCCAGGGGCCAAGATCCCTCTCGCCCCTCAGAAGGGTCTTCAGGAACAGGACCAGGCTCCTGGTTTGCCAGGGACCTCGCCAACCAAAGGCCTACCTCTTTGATTTAATTGTCGTGGGGCGATCTGCTCTCGGTGTTGCGCACTGGTCCCTGCCGCCTGAGTTGTCTGCCGCCGCGCCAGTCCCCGCCAGTCCCGGCCGCCGCCTGTGGCCTGTGTCACCTGCCACCACCTGCCTTGCCCACTTGCGTCAGTCGTCTGCTGCCGCCTGCGTCGGTCATTTGCCGCTGCCTCTATCATTTTGTTAAATATATTTTCTGGGCCTTTGAGCTGTACTTCTCCTTCTTTTACCCCTATTATTCTTAGGGGTGTTATTCTTTTCATGGTGTCCCAGATCCTGGATGTTTTTTGTTAAGAATTTGTTGGATTTGTTATATTCTTTAATCAATGAGTTTATTTTCTCTATAGTATCTTCAGCATCTGAGATTCTTTCTTCTATCTTTTATATTCTGTTGGTTATAGTTGTCTCTGTAGTTCCTGTTTATTTACCCAGATTTTCCATATCCAGCCTTCCCTCAGTTTGTGCTTTCTTCATTACCTCCATTTCATTTTTTCAAGTCTTGAACTGTTTCCATTATTTGTTTGATTGCTTTTTCTTGGTTTCCTAAGTTATCTTTGAGGCATTTATTCATTTCTTCTCCTTTTTTGTTTGTCTTCTCAGTTTCTTTATGGCAGTTTTTCACCTCCTGTTTAAGATCCTCTATTATTTTCATAATTTTACGTTTAAAGTCAATTTCTTCTACTTCTTCTGGAATAGGGTGTTCAAGTCTTCTTGCTGCATGATCCCTGGATTCTGGTGTTGTCATGTTGCCTTTCAGGTTGTTCAAGGAATTCTTGCATTGGCACCTGCCCATCTCTTCCTTCAATTGCAGCCAGGAGAGTCTTGGCGTCTTGGGCCAATCTTTGCTGTGACTGACTCTCTGGATCCATCTCCTCAGAGCAGAAACTATTCCTGGGCCAAGGACCTTGCCAACAATAGGGCAGGCTTGGGGGAGGCAGGGTCGTGTGGAACAAAGAAGCCCCTGCAACAGTAGTTGGAGGGGCCCTGTGCTCTGTTCCCTGACCGTCTTCCCCAGGATGCCACTCACTCACCCATCTGGATGGATCTCATCAGCACAGGAACGTGGACTCCTGAAAGTCCAAAGACCTCACAGAAAAAAAGTGCCAAAGTCAGGATTTTATTGACAAGTTTGACATACTTGTTGATCAAGAGATTGGACTGTAATTCTCTTTCTTTCTGTGTCTGTATTTAGAATCAGGATGACAATGACTTCTTATGAAAGTCTTCCTTTTCTATGTGACAGAATAATTTACGAAGTATTGGGTTATTTTCCCTTTGAAGGCCTGCTAAAGTTCTGCATTGGGCCCTTCGGGACAAGTTTGCTTTTCTACTATTACAATTTCATTGCATGATACAGCTCTGTTGAAATTATTATAATTCTTTTAAAGATTTATATATGTTTGTGCTCTATCTGCCAGAACAGGGCATCAGACCCCACTAGAGATGGTTTTGAGCCATCATGCAGTTGCTAGGAATTGAACTCAGGACCTCTGAAAGAACAGCCAGTGCTCTTAATTGCTGAGCCATCTCTTTAGTTCTATTGAAATTATTTATTTCAGTTGCTTTAACTATGGTAGGTCCATATGTTTCTAAAAATTTATACATTTCTTGTAAATTTTCCTGTGTATTGGTATATAAATATTCCTTTCCTGATATGATTCTCTGAATTTGTTATCTAGTGTAATCTCTCCCATTTCAGTTCTAATTTTATTAATATGAATCTGTTCTCTTAGACAACTAGGCTAAGGGTTTACCTTTCAAAGAACCACCAGTTTTCCAGTTCTTTTCTTTTATAATATATCTATACAATTTAAAAGTAGAATATATCTATTTTGTTTCTTTCTGTCTTATTCTTCATTATTTATTCCCATTTAGTGATTGAGAGTTAGTGTTTTTGCTTTTCCTATGCCTTAAGGTTTGTATAATGAAGTTCATTTGAGTTCTGTTTTGCTTTAGCAATTATGGAAATGCAAATTTAAACATATACCTATTGTTAAAATAAGTCAGAAATAAAGAATAAAAGGGTTGTTCATATTTCTTTCCTAAATAAGAATACAATATAATTTATAAAATAAGAAAAATGGCATAATTAAGAAAGTTATTTCAGACTGGAATGTTATAGTGAATTATTATTTTTATATTCTTAGGACTCTACATATATATATATATTTATTTTTTATTAAAAATTTCAACCTCCTCTCTTCCTCCCATTCACCTTCCCCTCTCCCCATTTCCCTTCATCCTCCCTCTCCAGTCCAAAGAGCACTCAGGGTTCCATGCCCCATGGGAAGTCCAAGGTCCTCCCCCCTCCATCCAGGTCTAGGAAGGTGAGCATCCAAACAGACTAGGCTCCCACAAAGCCAGTTCATGCAGTAGAATCAAAACTCAGTGCCATTGTCCTTGTCTTCTCAGTCAGCCCACATTGTCGCCCATGCTCAGAGAGTCCAGTTTGATCACATGCTCCATCAGTCCCAGTCCAGCTGGCCTTGGTGAGCTCCCATTAGATCAGTCCCACCATTTCAGTGGGTGCAACCCTGGCGGTCCTGACGTCCTTGATCATGTTCTCCCTCCTTCTGCTCTTCATTTGGACCTTGGGAACTCAGTCCAGTGCTCCAATGTTGGTCTCTGTCTCTATATCCATCCATCTCCAGATGAAGGTTCCATGGTGACATGCAAGATACTCATAAGTATGGCTATAGGATAGGGCCATTTCAGGAGCCCTCTCCTTAGCTGCCCAAGGAACCAGATGGGAAGATCTCCATGTACACCTGGGAAATCCTCTAGAGTCAAATGTCTTGCCAACCCTAAAATGGCTCCCTTAATTAAGATATCTAGGTCCCTGCTCCCATATCCACTCTTCCTCCATCCCAACCATCCCATTCCCCCAAGCTCTCCCCATCTTCCCCTTCTCACTTTTCTCTCCCCATCTCCCCTTACCACGACGCCACCTCCAGCCCCAAGTTTCCAACACCTGCCTGGCAATCTCATATATCTCCAATATCCAGGAGGATAAATACGTGTCTTTCTTTGGGTTGACCTTCCCACTTAGCCTCTCCAGGATCATGAACTACAGGCTCAATGTCCCTTATTTATGGCTAGAATCTACTTATAAGTGAGTACACACCATATTCATCTTTTGGAGTCTGGGTTACCTCACTCATGCAAAATTCAAGATGTCATTGTTTTTTATTGCTGAGTAGTACTCTAATGCTTACATATTCCACACTTTATCCATTCTTCCATTGAAGGGCACCTAGGTTGTTTCCAGGTTCTGGCTATTACAAATAATGCTGCTATGAACATAGTTGAACAAATGCTTTTGTTGTATGATAGGGCATCTCTTTGGTATATTTCCAAGACTGGTATTGCTGGATCTGGAGGTAGGTTGATTCCAAATTTCCTGAGAAACCGCCACACTGATTTCCAAAGTGGTTGCACAAGTTTGCATTCCCACCAGCAATGGACAAGAGTTATCCTTACTCCACATCCTCTCCAGCAAAGGCTATCATTAGTGTTTTTGATTTTAGCCATTCTGACAGGTGTAAGATGGTATCTCAAAGTTGTTTTGATTTGCATTTCCCTGATCGCTTAGGAGGTTGAGCATGACCTTAAGTGTCTTTTGGCCATTTGAACTTCTGCCATTGAGAATTCTCTGTTCAGTTCAGTGCCCCATTTTTAATTGGGTTAATTAGCATTTTAAAGTCTAGTTTCTTGACTTCTTTATATATTTTGGAGATCTTCTTCCAGTCAGCAGGTTGCCTTTTTCTCCTAATGACAGTGTCCTTTGCTTTACAGAAGCTTCTCAGTTTTAGGAGGTCCCATTTATTCAATGTTGCCCTTAATGTCTGTGCTACGTAGGAAGTGGTCTCCTGTGCCCATGTGTGTAGACTACTTCCCACTTTCTCTTCTATCAGGTTCAGTGTGGTCAGATTGATATTGAGGTCTTTAATCCATTTGGACTTGAGTTTTGTGCATGGTGATAGATATGGATCTATTTTCATTCTTCTACAGGTTGACATCCAGTTGTGCCAGCACCATTTGTTGAAGATGCTTTCTTTCTTCCATTGTATACTTTTAGCTCCTTTGTCGAAAATCAGGTGTTCATAGGTTTGTGGGTTAATATCCGGGTCTTCTATTCAATTCCATTGGTCGACTTCTCTGTTTTTATGCCAATACCAAGCTGTTTTCAATATTGTAGCTCTGTAATAGAGTTTGAAGTCAGGAATGGCAATGCCTCCAAAAGTTCCTTTATTGTATAAGATTGTTTTGGCTATCCTGGGTTTTTTGTTTTTCCATATAAAATTGATTATTGTTCTCTCAAGGTCTGTGAAGAATTTTGTTGTGATTTTGATGGGGATTGCATTGAATCTATAGATTGCCTTGGTAGAATTGCCATTTTTACTCTGTTGATCCTATGTATCCAAGAGCAAGGGAGATCTTTCCATTTTCTGGTATCCTCTTCAATTTCTTTCTTCAATGCCTTAAAGTTCTTGTCAAATAGATCTTTCACTTCCTTGGTTAGAGTTACCCCAAGATACTTTATGTTATTTGTGGCTATCATTGAAAGGTGATGCTTCTCTGATTTACCTCTCTGCTTCTTTATCCTTTGTGTATAGGAGGGAAACTGACTTTTTGGAGTTAATCTTGTATCCTGCCACATTACTAAAGGTGTTTATCAGCTGTAGGAGTTTTTTGGTAGAGTTTTTGGGGTTGCTTATGTACACTATCATATCATCTACAAATAACGAAAGTTTAACTTCTTTCTTTCCAATTTTGATCCCCTTGATCCCCTTATGTTGTCTTATTGCTATTGCTAGAACTTCAAGCACTATATTGAAGAGGTATGGAGAGAGTGGACAACCTTGTTGTGTTCCTGATTTTAGTGGGATGGCTTTAGTTTCTCTCCATTTAATTTGATGTGAGCTGCAGCTTGCTGTAAATAGCTTTTATTATATTTATGTATGAACCTTGTATCCCTAATCTCTCCAAGACCTTTATCATAAAGAGGTGTTGAATTTTCTCAAATGATTTTTCAGCATCTAATGAAATGATCATATGGTTTTTTCTTTCAGTTTATATGATGGATTACATTGATAGATTTCTGTATGTTGAACCAGCCCTGCATCTCTGGGATGAAGTCTACTTGATAATGATAATTTTTCTAATGTGTTCTTGGATTCTGTTTGCCAGTACTTTATTGAGGATTTTTGCATTGATGTTCATGAGTGAGATTGGCCTGTAAATCTTTCTTGGTTGAATCTTTGTGTGGTTTCTGTTTCAGGGTGACTGTAGCTTCATAAAAGGAGTTTGGCGATGACTCTTTTGTTTCTATATTGTGAAATACATTAAGGAGTCTAGGTATTAGGTCTTCTTGGAAGTTCTGGTACCATTCTGTATTGAAACTATCTTGTCCTGAGCTTTTTTTGGTAGGGAGATTTTTGATAACAGCTTCTAATTCATCGTGACTTACAGGTCTATTTAGATTGTTCACCTGGTCTGCGTTTACCTTTCATATATGGTACTTATCTAAAAAAAATGTCCATTTCTTTTACATTTTGCAATTTTGTGGCATATCGGCTTTTGTAGTAAAATCTAATAATTCTCTGAATTTCCTCTGTGTCTGTGGTTATGTCCCCCTTTTCTTTTCTGATCTTATTAATTTTCCTGTTCTCTCTCTGCCGTTTGATTAGTTTGGATAAGGGTTTGTCAATCTTGTTGATTTTCTCCAGGAACCAGCTTTTTGTTTTATTGATTCTTTGGATTGTTTTCTGTGTTTCTATTTTGTTGATTTCAGCCCTCAGTTTAAATATTTCCAGTCTTTTACTCCTCCTGTGTAAATCTGCTTCTTTTTTTCTAGACCTTTCAGGTGTGCTCTTAGTTCTCTAATGTGTACTTTCTTCATTTTCTTTATGTGGGCACTTAGTGCTATGAACTTACCTCTTAGCACTGCTTTTATAGTAACAGGTGGTTACTACAATATCTTTTTATCTATGATGTTTTTTGTTTTTTGCTTACATATGTGTATGGGGGTAGTGACTGAAGAAACCAGAAAATGGTATTGGAGCTCTCAGAGGTGGAACTAATGGAAGTATTGTTCACCAGACATGAGTTTTGGAACCAAACTCAGGTCGTCTGGAAGGACTCTTAACCACTGAGCCCTCTTTTTTTTTATTAATTAAAAATTTCCACCTCCTCCCATCCTCCCATTTCCCTTTCCCCTCCACTCCCTGTCTCCTTCGCTCTCCAGTCCTAAGAGAAGTCAGGTTGCCATGCCCTGTGGAAAGTCCAAGGCCCTCCCCCCCTCCATCCAGATCTCTTCTATCCCCTGTTTGTATTCTTACTATGGGCATTTAAAGCTATAAATTTCTCCATTAAGGCTTCATTGTAATTCATAGGTTTTTGTATGCTGTGTGCTAATTTTAATTTTAGGTGACATAACTTCTTGGTTTCTTTGAAGTCCCATTCACTACTCAATAGTGTGTTATTTTTTCCATTTTTAAAATTTTTATTTATTTATTTTAAAAATGGTGTTTTACATAGTTTATCTTTTTTATTACTTTATTAATAATACCATCAATCTTTCCACTTCTTTCTCCCACTATCCTTATGCTTTCCCCCTACATTCTCCCCCCACAGTCCTAGGAGAGGGCAAGGTACCCTGCCTTGGGGGAAGTCCAAGGTCCTACCCCCCTACACCTAGGCTTAGGAGTGTATGCATCCAAATAGAATAGGATCCTCCAAAAACAGTACATGCAGTAGAGACAAATCCCATTGCCATTATCATTGGCTCCTAAGTCGGGCCGAACTGTGAACCACATTCAGAGGGAACAATTTGATCCCATGCTCATTCAGTCCCAGTCCAGCTGGGGAAGTGATGTGGGAGTGTCATATATCAATCTGTTGATTTCATTGGTTAAGTAATAAAGGAACTGCTTGGCCCTCATAGGTTAAAACATAGGTGGGAGGAGTAAACAGAATAGCATACTGGGAGGAAGAGGAAGTGAGCTCAGACTCGACAAGCTCTGCTCTTGAGAGCAGAGAAGCCATGCTCCAGTCTCCCGGACAGACATGAGCGATGAAGCTCCAACCCAAGATGGACGTAGGCTAGAATCTTCCCGGTAAGCGCACCTTGGGGTGCTTACACACATTATTAGAAATGGGCTAGTCCAGGTGCGAGAGTTAGCCCAGAAGAGGCTAGATAGAAATGGGCCAAGCAGTATTTAAATGAATACAGTTTTCATGTAATTATTTCGGGGCATAAGCTAGAGCCATGTGGGCGGCCGGGTGCTGGGGACACAGCCCCGCCGCCCCTGCTACTACAAGCCCCCATTAGCTCAGGCACACTGTCTCAGTAGGTAGACCAACCCCTCATGGTCCTGACTTCCTTGCTCATATTCTCCCTCCTTCTGCTCTTAAACTGGACTTTGGGAACTCAGTTCAGTGCTCCAAAGTGGTTCTCTGTCTCTTTCACCATCCATCGCTGAATGAAAGTTCTATCGCAACATTTAGAACAGTTATAAGTCTGACTACAGGACAAGGCCAGTTCAGGCACCCTCTCCTTCTCTGCCCATGGTCCTAGCTGGGATCTTCCCCATGGACACCTGGGAACCCCTCCATAGCCACACCTCTTGCCAAACCCAAAATTGCTCCCTCAATTGAGGTATCTACTTCCTTGCTTCCATATCTGTCCTTCCTCCATCTCAATCATCCCACTCCTTCAAGCTCTCCCCAACCCTCTCCTTTTCCCCTTCCCTTTACCCTGCCCCCATGCTCCCAACTTTTGCCAGGTGATCTTGTCTGCTTCCAATTTCCAGGTGGATTTATATATGTTATTTGGGGGGGGGTTCAGCTAATTTATTACTTAGCTTCAATAGAACCATGGACTATAGGCTCAATGTCCTTTGTTTATGGCTATAATCCACTAATGAGTGAGTACATACCATATTAATATTTTGGGGTCTGCATTATCTCACTCAGGATAGTGTTTTCTACTTCCATTCATGTGCATGCAAAATTTAAGATGTCATTTTTTTCCGCTGAGTAGTACTCTAATGTGTAGATGTGCCACTCTAGAAAGAATTAGCTATTCTTCCATTGAGGGGCATCTAGGTTGTTTCCAGGTTCTGGCTATTACAAATAATGTTGCTATTAACATAGTTGAACAAATGCTTTTGTCATGTGTTAGGGCATCTCTTGGGTATATTCCCAAGAGTGGAATTGCTGGATCCTGAGGTAGGCTGACTCCCAATTTTCTGAGAAACTGCCACACTGATTTTCAAAGTAGTTGCACAAGTTTGCATTCTCACCAGCAATGGATGAGTGTTCTTCTTACTTCACATCCTCTCCAGCACAGGTTATCGTTGGTGTTTTTGATTTTAGCCATTCGGACAGGTGTAAGATGGTATCTCAAAGTTGTTTTGATTTGAATTTGCCTCATAATTAAGGAAGTTGAACATGTCCATAAGTATCTTTTGGCCATTTGAATTCTCTGTTTAGTTTAGTGCCCCATTTTTTAAAAATTGGGTTATTTAGAATTTTAATGTCTAGTTTCTTGAGTTCTTTATTATTTTGGATATCAGTCCTTTGTCTGATGTGGGGTTGGTAATGATCTTCTCCCATTCAGTAGGTTGCCTTTTTGTCTTATTTACTGTGTCCTTTGTTTACAAAAACTTCTTAGTTTCAGGAGGTCCCATTTATTCATTGTTGCAGCTTCTTTGGTGTTATAGGGCCTTCAGGATGCCAGTCATTCAAGAAAGGGTGCATCTTCAATGGCCTGAATCCTTGGGACCTATACAGTCCTGTGGAGGCCATCTATGGAACAGGGAGGTGACTGCCCTCTCATGACTCCCCAGGAACTGTCCAGCCCTGGTGAGGCCTGTTGTGGGAAGGGGATATACCTTACCTGGCTTGGCCTGTCCTGGTGAGACCAGCTATGTAACAGAAGGCACGGCTTCCAGGGGCTTGCATGCCCTTCAGAGACCAGTAGTGGAAGAGGGCCTATGACCAGCTGTAGAAGAGGGGATGCAGCATTAACAACCTTGCACCTAAGGACATGGCTGGTCCAGGGAGTGCCAGCCATAGAAGAAATGTGTGGCTTACCCCACCTTAACCCGCCCAGCAGGTCCAGTTATTCCACAGTCCTGAAGAGGCACTATCTGAAAGAACATGGGCGAGAGAGGGGAAGGAGACCAAGCAAGATTCTTTTGTCAAGGTCTCATTTATTGAAGCAAGTTTTTGTCTTAAATACTCCTCCAGTGGGAAAGGCAGGGGGAAAGGGGGAAGGAGGAAGGGAGAAGGGAAAAGGGAGAAGGGATTTGGTAGCTAGGCAGCTAAGCAGGGTAGTTGCAAGGTCAGTGGTTGATGGAGGAAGGTCATTGGTTAAAAAATAAAGAAACTGCTTGGCCCTCATAGGTTAAAACATAGGTGGGAGGAATAAACAGAACAGAATGCTGGGAGGAAGAGGAAGTGAGCTCAGAGGCCATGCTCCCCTCTCCCGGGCAGCCGCCAGGTCAGACATGCTGAATCTTTCCCGGTAAGCGCACCTTGGGGTCCTACACACATTATTAGAAATGGGCTAGTCCAGGTGCGAGAGCTAGCCAAGAAGAGGCTAGATATAATGGGCCAAGCAGTGTTTAAAAGAATATAATTTGTGTGTTGTTATTTCAGGGCATAAGCTAGCCAGGCAACCAGGAGCTAGGGTGGCAGGAATGCAGCCCGCAGCTCCTTCAACAGAATGGCGCCCAGACATGTGGACAACTGAATCCACTGAAAGCCTGAAGAAGCTTGGGAAAGAGTAAAGCATGTTTGTTTTCTTGGTAGCAGCAATTTCTCAGGTCTGCTCCGCTTGCTAGAGGCAAGCAAGCGCTCTCATTAAGAGAGGCTTCCTGACTCAGCTTCAGCTGCAAAACCCTGCAGCTCTTAAGAGGTCCTGCCATGAAACATTTAAATGGTGTTGATGAAAAGCCGACTGAATGCTTGTTTGTTTTCAGCAGTAGCAGGAAAAAAACCTGTGTTGTTTTAAAATGTCGGCTTTCTGGGCCGTCCTGCCAGGGCAAACTCTGACTGTTTGAGGCAGGAGGGCCAACTACAGAGAGAGGACTTGAGTGTTGTCTGTGGACATAATGCTGCAGCTTACTTGCTGGCAAGGACCTTGAAACACTGTAGACTTGTGGCACTGAACGCGGCTCTGGCCAGTACCTCAGCCACAAGGTTGGAATGGCAGAAAGCTAAGGAATGGGCTGGATCCAGCGGGCAAAGCCATGGCTTTAATCCTACACATATTGCTCAGTAATTTAAAGGCTCATGTGGTCAGAAAAAGAGAGAGAGATACAGTAAAAAGAGATTCGAAGACAAAGAAAATTTCTAAATGATTTACAGTGTGTTAAAAATATATGCAAGCTAAAAGTTAAAGTTCTTAAAAGTAAAAAATGGAAGAAAGAGAGTAGTTGGGTGTGGTAGTACACACCTTTAATCCCAACACTTGGGAGGCAGAGGGAGATTGACCTCTGTGACTTCAAGGTGTGGTAGCACATGCCTTTAATCCCAGTGCCTATAAGGCAGAGACAAACAGATCTCTGTGAGTTCAAGGTGTAGTAGAGTACACCTTTAATCCCAATGCCTGGAAGGCAGAGACAGGTGGATCTCTGAGAGTTCAAGGACAGCCTGGTCTACAGAGTTATTCCAGGACAAAGATATACAGAGAATATAAAATAAAAGTAAAAATAAACAAAATAGTTAAAATAAAGCTGTACAAAGATGGAAAATAAACAGAGAATTTTGATATTGTATGCTATTATGCTCTCTTTGAATTGTTTGAATGCTGAGGAAGGAGCAACAGCTGCTAAAAGATATTTGTTTATAAATAGTGCTGAACTAATCCAACATAGGTATTTTGAAAATGCCTTGACTTTGAAATTTGGATCTAAGGACATGATGCTTTGGAAAGGAGTTTCTTATTTTGTTTTCACAGAGGTGAGAGTCTGTGGATTGCTTCTATCCCAATATGGTATGATGGACCATGCCCTTGTGAAGGGTTGCTGTGAACACCTTCAGAAAATTGCTTCGCTCAACTGCCAACTGAGATGAAACTAGCACACAGTTTATACCATGAAAGACCTAATTAATGACGCCTTCATTCAGCAGGAAGCAGTTTGGAGAGAAATAACTGCGCCCATATTCCCAAATATTGTTTATAAATGTTCTTTTATATTTAAAGGGGGATGTGATATAGATATGAATAATTTACATTGATATGGATTTTGCTTTAGTGATTTAAATTTAAGATTAATTTTGTTATATGTATATGTGTTTCTGATCTTGATTAAGGTATTGTGATTGTGTAGTTCATTTAAAAATATAATGTATATAGGTTGTTAATAGATAATAGTCAAGTTTGTAGTCATGTTAGTTAATATTTTCTAGATGTACATAGATATATTTTAGATCAGCATTCTTCCTATCTTTCAAAGACTATGAAATATGCTATTTAATGTTTTAATAACTTAGGGTTTTTCATGACAATGAGACATGTCTACTCCTGGAAACACCAATCTACTTAAAGAAGAAGATGGGCATTGAAGAGGATCCTTATGGAGTTTGATAGCCATTTGGGCAAGAAACTGCTCTTGCCTGGACTATTGCATAAACTGGACACAAAGAACCTGCAGAGAGAGAGGACTGCTGAACTTGCCTAAAGGTGACATGATCTTTCGGGGTTCCTGATTCATGAGTCTGCAAGACCTTCTGCAGGACACAGCAGATAGCGACTGCCTTCGAAATTTCCTGCTTCATAGAAATGTCTCTGGATACTATGGGCCTGTAGGCCAAAGATGGATGCCCCAACGGTACAGAGAAACTTTGGGTGACTATCCAGGCAGCAAAATGTCTCTGTCATTTCTAGAGTTTGAAAGTTGCTTATTTCTTGTTTGCTTAGGTAATATTGTATCTTTCTGGAGTCTTTGATGGAGTTGAAGAATAGTTAGTTATAGTTATAGTTTTCCTTAGTTATGATAAAGATAAAATAGATGTAAATATTGTAATTTTTACTTGATAACTGTTTTGTTATATGTAATTTTGCTATGTTAAAGTTAAAGCCTTCCTTTTTTTGTTTAAACAGAAAAAGGGGAAATGATGGAGGAAAGTCATTGGTTAAAAAATAAAGAAACTGCTTGGCCCTCATAGGTTAAAACATAGGTGGAAGGAGTAAACAGAACAGAATGCTGGGAGGAAGAGGAAGTGAGCTCAGAGGCCATGCTCCCCTCTCCCGGGCAGCCGCCAGGTCAGACATGCTGAATCTTTCCCGGTAAGCGCACCTTGGGGTCCTACACACATTATTAGAAATAGGCTAGTCCAGGTGCGAGAGCTAGCCATGAAGTGGCTAGATATAATGGGCCAAGCAGTGTTTAAAAGAATACAATTTGTGTGTTGCTATTTTGGGGCATAAGTTAGCTAGGGGACCAGAAGCTGGGGTGGCAGGAATGCAGCCCACAGCTCCTTCAACAAGTGGTTAGAACACCTGCTGTTAGTGATAAGCAGGGAAAAATGGGGGCACTCTATGGTGCTTTTTGGACCTTGAGTCTCTAAGATTAGCACACAATGTTTTAGTTAACTTTAAGTTTTCTGTCTCAAGGTTTTTACTTCAAGGCCCTCTGAGAGAGGAGAGGCCTGAAATGGCCCCTAACACCACCTGGCTTCCCAGGGCCTGTCCTGTCTTGGGGATGTCAGCTGCAAAAGAGGAAGCACACCTTCCCCAGTTTTGGAGGCCCTGTGGAGGCTTGCTCTGGAAGAGAGGGCAGCTTCAACTGGCTGGCAGGCCCTAGGGGCACAGTAATGGAAAATGGGTTTCAGGGAAATCATGGGAAAAGGGGAACAACTTACATGGCCTTGCACCCCAGGACATGGCTGGCCCAGGTGATGCTAACCATGGGAAATGGGGCATAGCTCACATGGTCTGGCTTCTTTGTTTAGGTTGGTACTTGGGAGGCCAGTCATGGTAGTATGGTTGTGGCTTAAATGGCCACAGCATTGCCAGGCCTGATGCAGCCAGATGTGGAAGTGGGAGACTCAGCATGCATGGCCTGGTTCCCCAGGGCCTATTCTATGCTACGGAATTCAGTCATAGAAGGTGGGGCACAGAATCCGCAGACTGTCTTCTCAGGGTCTGTCCTGTCCCAGGAGAAAAGCCATGGAAGAGGTAGCACAGCTTCCCTCTCCTGTCAGGCCCTGGGGAGGCTAGCCATGGAAGATGTGGTACAGGCCAGCCATGGAAGAAGGTCCCAACATTGCAGGCCTGGATCCACAGGGCTTGTGCAGCATGTCAGAAGCCAGATATGGAGGAGGGGG
>JABTXL010020228.1:0-29501 GCA_025134845.1 Neodon shergylaensis
TATCAGATGGCTCCTGATATAGACAGATACTCTGAATGTTCCTTTTAACAACACACTTGGATTTAGACAACTAAATTTATATATATATATGTGTGTGTGTGTGTGTATAGATAGATAGATAGATGTGTGTGTATGTATGTGTGTGTGTGTGTGTATGTAAAAGTAAGTGTAACCAGTACCTTTATACATATTCCATATTCTGTTTTCTAGATGATCCTTAGTGAACAGTTATTTTTCATTCTACCAACATTCAAACATCCAGGGTCTCTTGAATATTTGATGATGTGTAATTTTCCTGCAAAAATAGGAGCAGAACCCTGCCCCAACTCTGTTTGGATTTCCTTACCACCTGTCACTATTGTGGATGAGCTGTCATTTCTCTGTTTCAATAGGTTTCTCCTTTTCAAAATGAATCTTTATTAATTTTGATGGTATCCACAATTTTTTTCTCCTGTGGAAACAAGAGCAATACCCATTCCCCAACGTAGCACATCTCCTGGTTTCCATTGTGAAGTCAACACATCCTTGAAATATACTGGTTGTTACAATTCAGAACTTCTTTCCATTACCCAATGCCTCTCTGCTCCTGTTGTTCCTTTCTCATTAGCATTAAGAAAATTCAAAGTTAATAAAGAATTATGTAATCAATTTTAGGGGTATTTTCCATCTCTCTCTCTCTCTCTCTTTTGGATTTTTCGAGACAGGGTTTCTCTGTAGTTTTTGGTTCCTGTCCTGGAACTAGCTCTTGTAGACCAGGCTGGCCTCGAACTCACAGAGATCCGCCTGCCTCTGCCTCCCGAGTGCTGGGATTAAAGGCGTGTGCCACCACCACCTGGCTTCCATCTCTTTCTGTTTTTTCAGCACTTCCTTTATAGTATGATTTGACCTTTCTATAACTGCCTGACTTACAGGATTATTTGGTATACTTGTAATTACTTTATATTATAATAAGCAAAAACCCATTTCTTTTTCTTAGATAAATATGTTCAATCGTTTTCTGTCTTTATTTGTGCAGGAATTCCCATGATGACCATGACTTCTAATAAATGTGTGATTACTGAATCAGCCTTTTCTGAACTCAAGGCAGTTGCACATTGAAAACCTGAATACATGTCTGTGGTGTGGCATACATATTTTAATTTGCCAAATTCCATAAATTAGAACACATCCATCTGCCATATTTCATTCCTTTGAGTACCTTTAGGGTTACTCCATGCAGACAATGATGTTTGATTATAGAAAGAGCAAATAGGACACATCTTTATAATCTCCTTAGCTTGTTGCCATGTAATAGCAAACTCTTTTTTTAAACCTTTGCTATTGACATGATGTTTTTATGAAATTCAGAGGCCTGCAACACACTTTCAATCAATAATTGATCAATTTCTGTGTTACCTTGTGCTAGAGGACCTTGCAGACATGTAAGGGATCAGATGTGTGTTATGTATATAGGATAAAGCCTATTCCTGATTATGTCTTGTACCTGGATGAACAATGAAGTCAATTTCATATCATTTGGTATAAATACAACAGTTTCAATGTATAAGAAAACTCTTTCTGCATATTGTAAATCAGTCACTATATTGAGAGGTTCATTAAAATCTCTTACTACCATAAGAATAGCATATCCTTCTGCCTTCTGGAAAGAATTATAAGGGCTTTGTTCCACCTTACTTAATTTTTCTGATTTGTATCCTGCCTTCCCTGTTTTATTTGCATCAGTATAAAATGTAAGGGCTCCTGTGTTTTGGTGAATCACATACAATTTGGGGAAGAATCTAAGAAGTTCTCTTTATAAGGATAAGTCTATCATTTTGGGGATAGTAACTATCAATTTCTCCCAAAAATTTAAAACAAGCCCTTTGACAGGGCTCATTGTCTTCCCATAACTTTTTGTTTTACTTCATCAGCAAGAAAAGGCACTATAATCTCAGCTGGGTCTATACATTCTAATTGATGAAGTCTCACTTTGCTTTTTATAATCAATTAAGAGACCTTTTCCACAAAAGTTTTTAATTTTTCACTTGGTTTGTGTGGTAAAAAATACATTCTAAGATAACATCATCCCTCTGCATTAAAATTTCTATAGGAGAAATTTTGGAAGGCAATATAACTAGAATACAATTAAGATTTGAATTTACCCTATCCACATGTGCCTCCTGTAATTTCTCCTTAACAAGCCAATTGCTTTTCCACTTCAGTTCTTAATTCTCTGGGACTATTCAAGTCTTTATCACCATCTATGGTTTTGTTTAAATAAACGATTAAATCAGATGTTATCCCAACTGCCAGTTGTAGACCAGAAATGTCTCCCAATAATCTCTGAAACTCATTAAGTGTCCTCAACTAGTCTCTCCTAATTTGTTCCTTTTGTGTACTAATTTTTTGTAAGCCTATTCTGTAACCTAGCTAAGTAACAGAATCTCCACTTTGAATCATTTTAGGAGCAATTTTTATCCCCATTTAGGCAAGACTTTCTTATTTCATCAAACATCCTTTCTAAAGTCTCTGTATTTGAATCAGATAACAAAATATCACCTGTGTAATAGTAAATTATAGACTTAGGAAATTGCTTATGAATTATTTCCAATGGCTGGCTGACAAAGTATTGACACAGAGTGGGGCTATTGAGCATTCCCTGTGGGAAGAGAGTCCATCTTCTAGTAGACTGAGAATTATTTTAAGTAGTCTATGTGAAGGCAAACATTTCTCTACCCTTTTCTTGTAAAGGTATAGTGAAGAAACAATCCTTTAAATAAAAAAAATTATGAGAGGCCATCCATTTGGTAACACAGAAGGCAGATAAATTCCAGATTTTAGAGGGCCCATAGGTTGAATAACCTTGTTGATAGCCCTTAGATCTGTCACCATTCTCCATTTTCCAGATTACTTTTTAACAACAAATACAGGAGAATTCCAAGGGTTGGAAGATTCTTCTATAAGTCGAGCATCTAGTTTCTCTTGTACCAGCTGTCCTAAAGCTTGCAACTTTTCCTTAGCTAGAGTCCACTGCTTAACACATATTGCTTTCTCAGTTAACCATTTTGAAGGTAGGGCTGTTTGTACCTCTGAAGATATCTTTATCAATTGCTTTGTATTCCTGTTTAGCCTGAATAACTGGTGTTTGTTGTCTGTAATATCTTCTAAAATTTTTCTCAGAAACATAAATTTTTGGGGCTGCAGGAATATTAATCTGGGTATTCCATTGCTGTAATAGGTCATGACCCCCAAAATTCACTGCAAAAATGGCTATATATGGGCTTAGTCTTCCTATTTGCCCTTCTGGCCCTATGCATTCAACCAATCTCGTGCTTTGTTTTACCTGAGATAGGGTGCCAGTTACCAAGAACTGAATATCTTGTAGAGGCCAATCCAGATGCCAAGATTCTGGAGTAATAATATTTACATCCACACCCGTATCTAATAAGGCTTCAATAAAAATGCCATTTATACAAACTCTTAGCTTTGGTCTTTGACCATTTATAGAAGTCTGCTAAAATATATGTTTCCTCTGTCCTACTGGAGTTTTTGAATCATCCTCCACATTTAATCCATCATCCAGACCAGTATTGCTTTTTAGAGCAGTCATTGAAATTTTTAAATTTTCCTAGCAAGACACATTCTCCACAGTAACTGGGAATGACTGGACCACATTCATCATGGGGACCTGTGAGAGGCACCACATCACATTTCCCAATGGTATCAGGTTGCCTTGTCAATCTGTCATTGACCTACCTTCATTGGTACAATGTTGACTTTTGCCACACCTCCTACATATACCTGGAGGCTCAGTCCTTTGATTTCTGCCATTCCCAGAGAAGACAATATTGCTAGGAATCCATTGTCTACAGTCCATTTTCACATGTCCCATTCTACCAGAATTAAAACATTTGGTATTCTGAAGTCTTCTCTTACCATTGTAATTTGCTTCTCCTACCCAAGCTTCAGTACCCTAGTCAAGTGTCTCAACATTCATTGTATGAAAAACCAGTTCATTCATGGGTGATGATCTGATTTTTAAAGGCCCAAGGATCTGTTTGTATTCTCATATTATGTTGGCATTCTCATAAGCCAAAGATTCAGTTATTATATGTCTAGCTTCTGGGTCAGTTACCCCTATTTGTACAGCAATAGTTAGTCTTTGCAAAAAGTGACTAAAAGTTTCTCTCTGACCCTGTTTCACACTAAAATATGAATCAACTCTCTTTCCTAATTCATGAATCCTGTCCCAAGTCTTTAAAGCTGCTGTGCTACATAGGGACAAGGTGTGGTCATCATAAAGAGCTTGATCCTGAGGATCAGCATAAACTCTGTTGCCTAAAATTTGATCTAGGGAAATCTCAAGTCCTTTTGCTTCTTTCTTGTTGCTCTAACATTTTTGTTTCCTCTTTTAAAAAGCACCCCAAAGCAATTGCATTCCACTTTCTAGGACTGCTGAGGTTAACTGAGCCCAATCTTGAGGTGTGGCTTTGCTACTGAAAACCCACATTTTGACCATTTCTCTAACAAAGGATAAGCTACAATTGTTTGTTTAATTTCTTTTTGATTAGTCATATTTATGGGCTCCATGTATATTTCTTGACAACCTTAGGATACTTGGAGCCAGATACTTTTTTTGATGTTATTACTGGAAAGGCAGGCAGAACTCTGGGGAAGCTATCCCAGAGATTTTTACATACAGATGAGGTTAAATTTTGCCTTTTTACCATTTTTTCCTGGTCATCAAATTTTATAATTTCATCAATATTTTCAAATTTGTTTACCACTGCATTTTTTAATATCTGGATCTTCTCTCCAGTGTTCTGCTCTAATGCGCTCATTAAGTATTCCAAGGTATGAAGTCTGTCCAGTAGAGATAATGTTTCATCCTTGGACATAATCTTTATAGCATACATATTACCTTCCTGGAGAGACAGTCTATCAATCAATCTGTCATACCCCTTTGACAGAGTCCAATTAAGACATTCAACAGTGTAAATTCTCTCAAATAATGTTTCATCATCCACTGCCATTGATTGTGTTTTATTTGACAAATCAGCTGTTTCCTTCTGTAGAGTGCTGAATCTTCCTTTAAATGAATTACTATTAGTCTGTACCATTTCCAAAAGTATCTCAGTTGACCGAGTTTGGTTAGTTAAGTTATCTGTTTCCATCTTCAGATTTCCAACCTCTTTCTTGAAGAGTGCAGTTTCAGTCTGAAAAGACTGTACCATTTCTAAAAATGCCTCATTCCTAGCCCTATTATCAAACCATTTTTTTTAAAAAAATATTGAGTAGAAGACTAATCTCCAGAAACAAAATAGTGATGTAGAAGGAACATCATATAATTCTTGTATAACCTCATACATGATGTAATTAAAAAGACTATTGAAACCTCAGACAGTTAGATTGTCTGAAATATTAGCCCTTTAAATTAGCAACTTATGCTCTATATTTAGGATATTAAATCTTACCTGTGGTTCAATTATCTGGATTACATGCAACAGCCGTAACCTGCTAGTAAGTGTCATGAGCTACCTACAAAACCAATCTAGTCTGAAAACTGAGTTTAGAGCAATATGGTGAAAGATAAATCACAGACTGTGTGCTCTGCGGATGTCTATAGAGCAATGGAATAGGCAAATGCAAACAAATCATTAGAACGCCACAGAAGTGCTAGCTCAGACAGGGAGGTGGGAGGCAAATGGTAGGGTGCATGGGTACTTGAAGCCATTACAAGGCATGTAAAGAGGAACTGCTGGCTCCACGCACAATCTGCAGCTGACTGAGGGAGGGCTCGGGCACCAAGCCAGACACATTCAGAGCTGATGGCAGGCAGTAGAGCTGGGGGTTCTAAAACCAAATGCTGGGCACCAGATGATGCTGTTAAACATTTCCACACCAGTTCAGAATTATTGATAATAAAAAGGGTTATTTATTTAAGGGGAAAAACTTACTGATCACTGTCCTAAACAACAGTCCTCTGAGCGCAAACAGGAAAAAGAGTCTAGCAGCCAGTACGGGAGCCAGAAGCCAGAGAGTGGGTGTACACTTCCCGCTGCTTTTTAAACTATAAGAGGCCATGTCCAAGTGGGATGGTATCTTAAAGGCTATTGTCTGAAGGAGTAGAATGTGCTCCCACAGCACTGAACACTCCATATTTCCCCACCCCCCCACAGAAATCTACCAATGGAAGACTGAGACCATAGGTCAGTTGTAGACTTGGCTTTACTATCAATGTTTCCTCAGGTCAAATATTAAGATTAAGGCATTCAGCCTTGTTTCTGAGACTGTTGATATTCTGGATGACTGATAGTAACAGCAGACCTGAATGAGGAAAACACTGAAAGAGGGACTAGTCCTTAGTCCACAGTGTGCTTTTGTTCTTCCCAGACTTTACATGGTAAAATCTCCTGCAGAAGTCTCAGTGGAGTGCATGGTAGCTTTTCTTAGCTACTAAGAAAAGTTCAAATTGCCCCTTTCTCTTTCTGTTTTTTTTTCCTCAGCATGCATGTACTTACTCTTTGACTTTTCTCCTTGTTGCCTGAAGTTCCTTTCCACCTTCTGTAACAGCTCATTACTTACCTCTATGACTAACCCAAGGACTTGGCTTTCTCTCTATCTCTTTTCTATTTCTCTTCTTCTGTCTGCTACTGGGCTATACAATTTTACTTACAGTATTGACTGTTTCTCCAACTTTTAGAATACTTCTTTCTATCATGTTTAAAAATTATTTTGTTTTTAAGACTTTAAATACAAAGAGACTGCAAGTTTTCCTGGTTTATTTTATACTCTATAATCTTCAGTGCCTACTTCTACAATTGTGCATACACAATTCTTTAGTATGTTATTTTCAAACCACTATATATTTGTTCAATAAAATGATTTGACTTTCAATAGTCTGAGCATTCTTTGATATTGTAGTTACAAAAAACTGTTGTCAAGGAACTTTAAATATTCTCCACCACAACATGTATATATAGAAGGGTACAATGTCTCAAATTTTCATGAAGGATTTTAAAAATAAAAAATAAAGTCTGGAATTTTAATGTGGTAATCAGACTTACACATTAAATCTTCTGTGGACAACAGAAAAAAATTATGGATTTATTTCTAAGAAAAAGTGAATCAGAAGACTAGAAAGGTTTCAGTAAGACAGACCATCATAGGCATATAATCTGGCATTGTTTAGTACTGAGCCTATGATTTCCTTATTTTGATAGGAACCAGCTCCCCCGAGGGATGCATAGTGATGCAGATACTGCTCTCTACAGTTCACTTCTCACTGATCTTCAAGGTGCAAAACCAAAGAGCATCATACCAAGTCAAAATAAGTTTTCACTTCAAGTATCTTTCACATCTGGAGGAAAACAGTTTTGAAAAAAAAGAAGTTATGAACATTAGACCCATTGTCTATAGACAATTATTAAGTTATCATATTAAATAATTTATTGCTTTTATAACATATTATTAGTAATTCTGAGAAAGTGTACATCATGACTAACAACCCACTATAATAACATTATCACATGTTCTCCCACTGAGACTGAGCTTTATGAAAGAGAAACATTACCTTTCTCCTGTGGATAGATGAGGGAAATGTTCATTCCTGAGGAGTCAAGACAAGCTGGCACCTCTTGCTTCCTCCCATAACTTGCCCTATGTGAGGCACATATCCAGTGTTTCTATAGTTCTATTTTCTATCTGGAGACCCTCCACTTGTATCAGGCTGCACATATATCTGATTCAAACACATGAAATAAATTATAACTTTTAGAAATCCTAATTACACTGATGATATTTCATACATGTCCAGGAAAACATTGAGAAGCCAAGGGAGGTGAGCTGGTTTGGCCCATCTCTTGTTAGTCTTTGTGCCAGAAAGCTGATATTGCCCTAAGTGAACTTTTTATGGAGAATCTTCTATTTAACCATTTGTATTTATGCATAACACTTGTTCCATTATTGCAATTCACAGAACATAAAACAGACTAGAGGATCTTCATTAAGCAACTAATAAGCAGATGCAAAGTCCCAAAGCTTAGCATTAGGCATATCTCTGGTAGTGCTTTAAGAGAAGGAGAGGAAAGATCAGAGGATCCAGAGGGCTCACTGGATGAAATATGGTCCACAGAATCAACTAACCAGGATTTATGGGTACTCAAAGATCAGGGAGACTATATATGTCTCTCAGATCCTTTACAGATATGTTATGAGTGAGTAGTTTGATGCTACTGTGGGATTCCTAACAGTGGGAGTGGGGGCTCTCTCTGACTCTTTAGGCTGTGGAACCCTTTCATCTATAATTTTAAAGCTTAAAAAAGAATTGCATTCTCTGTAGGCACATGTGAAGTTTGACCTTGAGCATCTGGAGACACTTGGTTTGTGCTTAGTTACATAAGCCTGACAGCTATGCCCAGCATTAACTGGTTTCCAATGATTTGCATGCACTCACTGTACAGCTTTGAGGACTTCCTCATATACCAGTCAGACTCTGTGCAGTTGTCATTGAAGTCAGTACTCAACATGGAAATGAGGGCCCCTGTTAAGCTCTTTGGGATCTTGTTGCTCTGGTTTCCAGGTAAAATAGGACTAAAATTGGATTTTCACTGTAATACAGTGATTATTGACTGGTAATTTGGGGAAGTTCTCTCTTATGATGCTTAATTCTGTGGATATATATTATGTCTCTATTTCTAGGTATCAGATGTGACATCCTGATAACCCAATCTCCATCTTCCCTGTCTGCATCTCTGGGAGAAAAAGTCACTATCAGTTGTCGGGCCAGTCAGTACATTAGTAATTATTTAAACTGGTACCAGCAGAAACCAGGGAATGCTCCTAAGCTCCTGATCTACCATGTATCCAACTTAGAAAATGGGGTGCCACCTAGGTTCAGTGGCAGTGGATCTGGGACAGATTTCAGTCTCACCATCAGCAGCCTTGAGCCTGAAGACACTGCAATTTATTACTGTCAACAGACTAGTAATCCTCGTCCCACAGTGATACAAGTCATAACATAAACCTCCATGAGGGCTGGAGAGATGGCTCAGAGGTTAAGAGCACTGACTGCTCTTCCAGAGGTCTTAAGTTCAATTCCCAGCAACCACATGGTGGCTCACAACCATCTGTAATGAGATCTGGCGCCCTCTTCTGGTCTGTAGGTGTACATGCAGGCAGAGCACTCTATATATTAAATAAATAAATAAAATGTTTTTTTTTTTTAAAAAAAAACCTCCATGAAAGCAGAAGTGTGAAACTGAGCTGCTTCAGCTGCTCCACGTCATGCCTCACTGAAACATTTTCTCACAAGTCACAGGATTTTTTTAAAAATTCACAGAGAGCCATTTGTTTTTGTAGAAGAGGCTAAACAGTCCTCTCTGTACCCTATCTTCCTTCCTCTTCATTTACAGCAATACAGAATATTAATGACTTTTCTGCCTTAACGGAGTTGTTTTCCATAAGCAGTCTGAGTTGCATCACCATGGGGGAATTGTACAGAAGAGCAGAAACTATTGGGGACATTCCAAGCAAAAGTCATCTAAATGTAATGAATTAGTTTCTAAGCAACAGAATTTAAATGACAGGGAAATATTATTAAAAGAAACTGACTGTAGAATGAATTACTGTTTTTCTCACAAAAGCTGAAGCATAAGTGACAGAGAAAGAGAAAGTTGCCTAAAAATATTCTGTTGTGCCTTGAAATTGTCACTTGGGAACTGATGTTCTCATATGTCTGCAGCACTTCAAATAGGATTTTTTGATTCCTATGTCCACTGGTCTGCTTATAAGTATCAAGCAAAATTAAACCACAATTATATGACTTTCAATCTCACTGTTTGAAATGAAATGTAGGTATCTTTAGATAAAATTATATGTAGTACAAACAGTTTTGAACATGCTTTCATCAGTGGTATTATTGAAGAACTGATATGCTCATAGAATAGTTTAGAAACAAAACAAAATATCAACACAACAAAAGTGATCTATCTTTGATTCTGTTTGTTTTTAATTACATTTGTGCAAAATCTAGTTCCTGTTTGTATTTTATAATGTCTCATTCATATATGTGGTTATCTATGCATGTATATATACACTTACTTAATTATTATGATTTTGCACTAATAGAAGCAAGTCAGAAGATGTAATACTACATTCCTGGCATTCACATTTTCTTTGTTTTGTTGTCTTTGGATTTTATTTGTAAATTCTTGAGTGTGTGAATCAATTTTAGAAACTCCTTCAGGATTATTAGTTGCTATATTTTGAGTTTCTTTGCAAACTAGAGAATATAGATAGATAGATAGACAGACAGACAGACAGACAGACAGACAGACAGACAGACAGATAGATAGATAGATAGATAGATAGATAGATAGATAGATAGATCCTTGAGCTGGTGAGGCTAACCAGTGGTTAAAGACACTCTTACTGAAGACCTGGATTTG
Source organism: Neodon shergylaensis (assembly GCA_025134845.1). Lineage (NCBI taxonomy): Eukaryota > Metazoa > Chordata > Mammalia > Rodentia > Cricetidae > Neodon > Neodon shergylaensis. The sequence goes on from JABTXL010020228.1 coordinate 10,428, forward strand.
ATTCTCAACATCCAGATGGTGACACACAGATAGCTATCTTTAACTTCAGTTTCAGGGGCTCCAGGAATGTTTTCTGGCCTCTGAGAGCACACAATCATCTTAAAAACATAAAAACAAAATACTTGCACAGATTAAAAGTGGATCATGTTATGACACAGGTAAAATCTGTATTTACTTGAGTGCCTGCTAACATAAACAGAAAATACCATTACTCTTCGTGTATGTACATATTGTATTGTAATTACTTCTAAAAATTTATATTGAGTTTTTTATTAATGTGTTTACCAATATTTTGCTTCATACCTTTCGTTGCTCATTTTTAATACAACTACATAACAAGCTCTATTTTGTATGTTTTTTTATACAGACTAAAAAGCATTGCCTCAACTCTGAATCCCCCCTTTACTCATGTACATGATCATGAGAAACTCTTGCCTCACCTTGCAAGAAACAATACCTCAATTAATAACAGTAACAAAAATGAAAAAAGTACATAGAAACAAGGCAAGATGTATACAAGAGCAAAACAATCCTTTGTAACTGGTAGAGCGTGAAGAACTGAGCTCCAGAGCTACTCCTTATCCAGGGTACAGATTCTGACAGAATGTTTGAGAAATGAGCAAAGAAAGTTTGCTTTCATCTATGCTTGGTTTGCCAAGCAACCATTTCCCTACTTCAGCTCATCTGTCCCAGGAGAAGCCTGTACACTAAGCCAGTTCTGTGCCTCCACAATTTCCTCCTTTTTTATTTTTATTTGAAGTTAAAAAGGAGTTTTAACCATAAAGTATGCAAATTTTCTGCATTTTGTCAAATACAAAACTGATACATAATCAAGAATTAAAAAAAAGCATAAGAATGATTACAATAAGCATACCACCGAAGGTATGAAGAATACTTTGTAAGATCCTGTCAATTTGTCAGCAAAAAAATTGTGCAATGGTAGAGGTATCCGAATTGGGAAATGATTTAGCAAAAGTAAATCCTATATCATCATGTAAGTGATCAATGAAAGATCAAGCAGAGGCATTGCCCAAAAGATAAGCTTGAATAACCTTCCATTCATGTAAAAAATCATTATAAGCCAAATCAGTAATGCAAAACGTGGTTGAATTCCAATCACAACGCAAGGTAATTTGTTCTTGCAATGATAAATATTTCTTTCCCAACCATCCCACAGTTTGCTTAAGTACATCAACCTCTGTCTGAAGTCGAGCATCTATTTGAGCTTGCTGAACCCAGAGTTCTTGAGAGTTTTTATGCCATTGCTCTACAAAATGTTTTGTCTGCAAGGATGTATGTAAAGCAATACCAGCCACAAAAGCAGTAGCAACAACAGCAATAAGGTTAAGAATTACAGCTATTACTATACCTAACATGTGCTTTGTTCTTTTCAATATCTTTTTGAAGAATTCTACAATATGATCTAGAGGATTTTGAGCCCAAGAATGACCCAAGTTTACAGGCAGCCAAAAATGTGTATGCTGCTGTAATGTCATAAGTGATTGATTATGAGGATTAAACTTAACAGAGGAATTAATACATGAATACAATTGACAATCATAACAACTAATTCCAGTAGTAAAATTGATTCTTCCAACTAAAAATACATATGTTAATGGCACACAAGCAATAACATTAGTACTCTAAGCAAGGTAGAAATGGATACTGCTGTTCCAACAAATAATCCATTAAAAAGCTGAACAGGTTTTAAGGGAGCTACGATCTTCCAAATATGTGTCAGAATTGCAGTAGGGGCTGTGAGTAAGGCAATGCGATTATCACTGATTCCTTCATCTCCCCTTGCAGGAAGACAGCTTCCAGTTATTGTTTCATTCTCAGCTTGATTCATCCTAGTAACACTAAGTGAATCACAAGTGGTAATATTCCACAGGACAAGTGTTAATAAATTGACCATATGGGCCCCAATTGATCCATTTAGTTAGAATTATTTTGCCAAATTTTCCCAAACAAGTTTTCAAAATTAATGGTTGATATTTTAAACTATAATATGTGAAATCTGGCACAGGATATGTTAATTCATAATTTTAACAATATTATCCCAGGTCTGATTAATGAACCATGCTGAAAGTCTTTTAAGATGAGTACAAGATCTGCTGCTTTTAATACCATGTTGTAACCAATGCTGAAATCCCATAGAAAAACAAGGACCATTTCCAAAGCATATCAACTCCCTTTTATCCATATAAGTAAAATTATATGGAGTCCCATCAAAATTATTCAGATAAATCAAATTATTCCAAGGAGGAGAGAAGATACTGGGAGTGGTATACACTAACACATCAGTATCTCCCCAATAGACAGGCTCAAACATTGGTGGGTTAGGGACATAAGCCCAATAACGTACAGTTGATCCCTGAACAGAAGCTACAGATAGCAGAGCACACATGGCCAGAAAAAGATGCTCAGCTGTAACCAGTCTTCCAGACTGCTGGACAATAATCTGACCCTGTGCTGCAAGAGATTTCACCTGACCCCATGTTTGTAAGGGTGAAGACCAATGTTGTCAATGTTGCTTTCATAGAGATAATCTTGCCATGGCCAATACTGGAATGTCTCTTCTTTGACCAGAGGGCCATCATTACGATGTTGCACTCCTGTCTTCAGGTTATGCTCCTTTACAAGCCCTGATCCAGAGGCCAGGGAGCCATAATTGTCACCCATCCTGCAGAGAGACAAGACCATATCCTCTCCCTTTTACCATTAGCGATGCAGGCTGCCATTCAGCATCTATGGCAATTTTAGCCCAAACTTTTTTTCTGCCAGTTCAGCATTTGGGGTGTTTACAAAATGTTTCTCTGCTCTAGTTAAAATATCCCCTTGAGACAGACTCAAGAAATTTAATATGAATAACACTTGATGTAAACTGGCTCTCACATTATTCTGAAAATCCCACATTAATTCCATACCACAATCTTCTTTTTTCCTCCCTTTTAATTTTTTAAATTTGTTGTTTTAAAGTATGATGGGCATGTTTAACAGTAGCTTGTCCTTGTGGATTATATTTAATACCTGTAACATGAGCAATGTTATACCATTTACAGAACTTAGCAATTTTTTTGAAAGAACAAGCAGGTCAATTATCTGTTTTAATAAGAGAGGGAACACCCATGATGAAAAAAAAACTAATAAACGTTGTATAATATGATTTGTGCATTCTCCAGCCAAAGGGGTAGCCCATATAAATGATAACAAAGTATCAATGGTCACGTGGAGGAAAGATAAACGTCCAAATTTTGGAATATGAGTAACATCCATTTGCCAAATTTCATTTGATTGAGATCCTCGAGGATTAATCCCCTGAGGAATAGAACGTCTATGTAACAGACGACAAATGGACAATTTATAATAATTTGTTTAGCTTCTTAAAATGGAATTTTATATTGGATATGTAGATGTAGATGATTAGCATTAGTATGTAAATATTCATGTTCTTCTTGACAGAGGAAAAAGCTACTAATTTATCCACTTGAGCATTTCCAAATGTAAGATATCCAGGCAAATTTGTATGTGATCGTACATGGGTAATAAAAATGCAAGAATTCCTTTTCTGAATAAGAGTTTGTAATAGTTTAAACAAAATTAACAAAAAATGCTTAGTGGAATGAAGCACAGCATTAAAAATATTTTGTACAACTCCTATAACATAAGCTGAATCAGATACAACATTTAATTCTTTAGGGGAATCTTGAAGGACTTTATAACAACATGCAATTCATTTTGTTGTACTGAAGAATAATCTTTAAATTCTACCCAGTACTTAAATTCTGTCCAATAAGCACTTTTAGCTTTGGAAACATTAGTAAAAATAGTTAATGCATCAAATAAAGGATTAACAGCTACAACATCATTAATTACAAATTTTTGTTTCTGTAAATAGTCCCACAATTTGCTTTTGGAGAAATGATATTCAAAGTTTCCAGTAAAAGAAACCAAATTCAACTGAAGATAAGTATATTACTGGCATTAATGAATGACAGAATGACACCTATCGCATTATTACTCTCATATGTGTTTATCATTTTATATAGATACATATAATCACTTGTGTTCATATGAAACAAATTAGAAATGAAACTTTCTATATGAACAAACTTTTAGGTTTTGGATGTGGCATTATGGTTTCAGAGTATATTAAGATGACTAACTGAGAAATAAGGTATTAATTATATCAGTGATTAATGCTGTGGATAGAGAAACCAAAGGAAATAGCATGGTGGGGTGTTACAGGGGGAATATTATTACCAACAAAAGGGACAAATACTATGGTCTCCCTGGGGAATCAGAGTCCACATGAGAAAAGTGGGACCTGTTTCTAATAACTCAGGGAGTTATATAGCAAAAGGCTACAGTCAAGTTCTCTGATTCCCAGCTAAAGATGAAAGTGCAGACTAGGATGTGCCTGGGGCCAATACCTTAATAACAGCACCATTTATTTTTATCTCATTTACCAGTTGAGAGCCCCCATTTTCAGTGTTCCTGCAGAGCACCTGTGAGTATCCATGAGTGTGCAGAGAAATGCTATAAAGCTGCCACTAGATTCAAACATGACATTTTTGTAGAAAAGGGACTAATGCGAATGGGGAGAAAAGGGAGTATGGGGAAGATATAGCACAGAATAACCCCAAAGATAATATGTATATTTCTGAGAATTTATAATATAAGAATTTAGCAAATCATTTTTAAGTGCTGCTTAGTCTCTTGCTGAGGTACACTAAAATCATGCATTGAGATTTCTGCTGATAGAGCAGAAGGCATAAGTATTCTCCCGTTGTGCTAGATTCAGCAGAGTATGGATTATTGGGCACAAACCTTTCCCATGTCCTGGCATAATGTGTCATCTCCCCGTCACACACACACTCTGTAGGACCTCCAGTGAGAAATTTATTCACACAATGAATAACCTTGGTTCCACAGTTTAAGCTCTGCTTTATTCCCTGAGATATGCTAGAATCTCCCTCCCTGCACCTATCTTCCATTTGTCAGGACACGCAGTCAGGAAAGGAGTCTTTCATGAGGATCGCATTTGGGACCTTTAAAGATAAAGGGACATTAAAGCTAAGAGAATTGCCGTTTTTTGTGCTTATAAACTGGAAACTTACAGAATAAGGAGAGAACAACAGGAGAAAAATAAGGAAACTGATGCAAAAAGGAACATAGTGGAGAATTCATTTTTCCTTCAAATCTATGTCCCGTGCTTGCTGTATGTCTTTTTCTGAATTCAAAGGGGACACCAAGGCTGGTACTCAGATGTTGCTGATACTCACTGCTGTCAAAGTTTATATTACTTTCTTTTCATAGGGTCTGTGTAATTGCAATTAGATCTTAATATATCTCAAAGAATAATTGTTTCTAAGATTTGTTAATCATATCCCTCAATGGTTTTCTTGGAACCAACAAGTATCAGAAACCTTCATAAGCTGGATTTCAGACACTTACTGAATAAAATTCCTTGAGTATCAATAGGAGAGGGTGTGTGTGTGTCTGTGTGTATGTGTGTGTGTGTTTTGTGTGTGTGTGTGTTGTACTTCTTTAAGTTAGGGAGCAGTCCAAGCAGATTTTTCACAGTCATTCTAAAAATTGTTCAATGCATGTGTCTTTGATTCTGTCTTAGAAAACAATTGCTTTTGTGTACTCAGTGACCTATCTCTAATTTCACACAATGTCCTTTTTGTCTAGTGCTGAAAAGAAGAAGACATTTTACATTGTTTCCCTCAAAAAGGTGGTTTTTGTTAATACTTGGCTCTCCTAAACAGCTGCATAAATCTGTACATTCCATATTTTCTACTACGAAGATCTATCTATGCAAGACTGATACTATAGCTTGGTTTTAGACTTAGCTTTACTATCAGTGTTTCCTCCAGCCAAATATTAAGATTGAGACATTCAACCTTGTTTCTGAGACTGCTGATATTCTGGATGACTTATAATAACAGCAGACCTAAATGAGGAAAACACAGAAAAAGGGACTAGTCTTAGTGTTCAGTGTGTTTTTGTTCTTCCCAGACTTACATGGTAAAATCTCCTGCAGAAGTCTCAGTGGAGAGTGGTAGCTTTTCTTAGCTACTAAGAAAAGTTCAAATTGCCCCTTTCTCTTTCTGTTTTTTTTTTCCCTCAGCATGCATGTACTTACTCTTTGACTTTTCTCCTTGTTGCCTGAAATTCCTTTCCACCTTCTGTAACAGCTCATTACTTACCTCTATGACTAACCCAAGGACTTGGCTTTCTCTCAATCTCTTTACTATTTCTCTTCTTCTGTCTGCTACTTGGATATACAATTTTACTTAGAGTATTGACTATTTCTCCAACTCTTAGAATACTTCTTTCCATCATGTTTAAAAATTATTTTGTTTTTAAGACTTTAAATACAAAGAGACTGCAAGTTTTCCTGGTTCATTTTATACTCTACAATGTACAGAGCCTACTTCTGTTTTCTCAAGTGAGTCAAAATTCTTTACTATGTTGTTTTCAAACCACTACATATTTGCTCAATAAAATGATTTAATTTTCAATAGTCTAATCATTCTTTGATATTGGAGTTACAAAAGCTATTTTCAAAATCTTTGGATATTCTCCACCACAAAACATAGATATAGAAGGATACATTTTCTCAATTTTTCAAGAAGAATTTTAAAAATAAAAATAAATTCTGGAATTTTAATGTAGTAATCAGACTTACACATGAAGTGTAATCTTTCATGGACAACAGAAAAAATTATGCATTTATTTCTACAAAATGATTCAGAAGACTAGATAGGTTTTAGTAATTGAGACCATCATAGGCATATAATTTGGCATTACTTAGTACTGAGCCTATGGTTTCCTTACTTTATTAGGAACAAGCACCTCAGAGGTTTGCCTAATGATGCCGAGCCTGCTCCCCACAGTTCAGTTCCCACTGATCTTCAAAGTCCAAAACCAAAGCGCATCATACCACGTCAGAAAAAAAATTTCAGATCAAGTGTATTTCACATTCAGAGGAAAGAGGTTTTGAAAAAAAAAAAGGAGATATGACCATTAGACCCACTGTCTATAAATAATTATTAAGTTAGTATATTAAATAATATATTGTTTGTATAACATCTTATTACTAATTCTGACCCACAATAATGACTTTATCACATGTTCTCCCACTGAGCCTGAGCATTATGAAAGAGAAACCTTACCTTACTCTTGTGGATAGACTAGGTAAGTGTTCATTGCTAAGGAGTCAAGACAAGCTGGGAAGTGCACAGAAGCTCCTCCCACATGTTGTACTATGTGGGGCACATATCCAATGTTTCTGTACTTCTTTTTATATCCTGAGATCCCCCACTTGTATCAGGTTGCACATATATATGATCCAAACAGTTGAAATAAATTAGAACTTTTAGAAATCATAATTTCACTGATGATTTATTCATACATATCCAGGGCAACATCTAGAAACCAAGGGAGGTGGGCTGGTCTGGCCCATCTCTTGTTAGTCCTGGTGACAAAAGGTTGATTTCCTCTAAGTGAACTTTTAGAGAGAATCTTCTATTTACCATCTTGTGCTTATGCATAACACCTGTTCCATTCTTGCAATTCACAGAAAATCAAACAGACCAGAAAATCTTAATTCAGCAACTAATTTAGCAGATACAGAGTCCCAAAGCATTAGGGAGAGAGAGTTCTGGTAATCCTGTAGAGGATGGAGAGGAAAGATCAGAGGATCCAGAGAGTTCATTGGATGAAAACATGGTCCACAGAATCAACTAACTAAGAGATCAGGGAGACTGTATGGTTCTGACAGATTTTCTATATGTATGTTATGGTTGAGTAATTTGATGTTCACATGGGACTTCTAACAGTGAGAGTGAGGGCTTCCTCTGACTCTTTTGGCTGCCTGTGGAAACCTTTCATTTGTAATTTTAAAACTAAAAAAAGAATTGCATTCTCTGTAGGCATATGTGGAGTTTGACCTTGACCATCTGGAGATGCTGTGTTTGTGCTTAGTTACTAAGTAAGCCTTGCAGCTGTGCCCAGGACTAACTGGTTCCCAATGATTTGCATGCACTCACTGTACAGCCTTGAGGACTTCCTCATATACCAGTCAGACCCTGTGCAGTTGAAATTGAAGTCAGTACTCAGCATGGACCTGAATGCCTCTGTTCAGCTCCTTTGGCTCTTTTTGCTCTGGTTTCCAGGTAAAATAAGACTAAAATGGGATTTTTGCTGTTATACAGTGATTATTGACTGGCAATTTGGGGTAGTCCTCTACGATGATTTTTAATTCTGTGGATATTTATTATGTCTCTATTTCTAGGTATAAAATGTGACATCCTGATGACTCAGTCTCCATCTTCCTTGTCTGTATCTCTGGGAGAAAGAGTCACTATCAGTTGTCAGGCCAGTGAGGGCATTAGCAATTATTTAAGCTGGTACCAGCAGAAACCAGAGAGACCTCCTAAGCCCATGATCTACCGTGCATCCAACTTGGAAAATGGAGTGCCATCTAGGTTCAGTGGCAGTGGATCTGGGACAGATTTCAGTCTCACCATCAGCAGCCTAGATCCTGAAGACACTGGAATTTATTACTGTCTACAGACTAATAGTCTTCCTCCCACAGTGATACAAGTCATAATATAAACCTCATGGAAGCAGAAGTGAAAGGCTGAACTGCCTCAGCTGTTCAATGTCATGCCTCACTCAATGAATCTTTTTCTCACAAGTCACAGGAATTTTGAAAAGTTCGCACAGAGACTTTTTTTTTTTTGGTTTTGGTTTTTCGAGACAGGGTTTCTCTGTAGCTTTGGTGCCTCTCCCGGAAGTAGCTCTTGTAGACCAGGCTGGCCTCGAACTCCCGGAGATCCACATGCCTCTGCCTCCCTAGGACATTTGATTTTTTTTATGTGTCTAAACAGTCCTTTTTGTACCCTATTTTCTTTCCTCTTCATTTACAACAATACAGAGTATCAATCCCTTTTCTGCCTTGACTGAGTTGTTTCCTGTAATTATTCTGAGTTGCATCACCATGGGGAAATTGTACAGAAGAGCAGAAACTATTGGGGACATTCCAAGCAAAAATCATCTAAATGTAACCAATTAGTTTCTAAGCACCAGTATTTATATGTCAGAGAACTATTATTAAAAGAAACTGACCATAGAAGAAATTACTGCTTTTCTCACTAAAGCTAGAGCATAAGTGACAGAGAAAGAGAAAGTTCCCTAAACATGATATTCTGTTGTGCCTTGAAATTGTCACTATGGGCTCTAATGCTCTCAGCTGTCTGCATCACTTCCCATAGGATCCTTTTGGCTCCTATGTCCACTGGTTTACTTATAAGTTTCAAACAAAATTGGATCATCATCATATGACTTTCAATCCCACTGTGTGAAGTGAAATGTAGATTTGCTTATTTAAAATTATACACAGTACAAGGCTGTTTTGAACCTACTTTCATGAGTGGTATTATTGAAGAACTGATAAACCCATAGAACAGTTTTAGAAGCAAAACAAAATATTAACACAACAAAAGTGATCTATCTTCAATTCTGTTTATTTTGTTAATTACATTTGTGCAAGATCTACTTCCTGTGGGTATTTTATGACGTCTGATTCATACCTGTGTTTATCTGTGCATGTATTATACACACTGACTTAATTAATACGATTTTGCACTAAAGAAAACAAATGAGAAGATGCAATACCACATTTGTGCGGGTCACATTTTCTTAGTTTTGCTGTCTTTACATTTTATTTGTAAATTCTTGAGTGTGTGAATCAATTTTAGAAACTCTAGGATTATTGGTTACTTTATATTGAAGTTATGTGCAAACTGGAAATTCTATATATATTTAAAAATAGTTTATGGACCTGGATAGACTAACCAGTGATTAATAACACTCAATGCTAATACTTAAGACCTGGATTTGATTCTCAACATCTAGATGGCAACACACAGTTAGCTATCTTTATCTTCAGTTGCAGGACCTCTAGGAATGTTTTCTGGCCTCTGAGAGCACACAATGATCTTACAAGCATAAAAACAAAACACTCACACATATAAAACTACTTTTTGAAAGTGGATCATGTTATGACACAGATAAAAATCTATATTCACTTAAATGCCTGCTAACATAAAGTGAGAATACCATTACTCTTTGTGTATGTACATACTTTATTGTAAGTACTTCTAAATATTTTTACTGAGATTTTTATTATTGTGTATACATATTTTACTTCATGCCTTTCATTGCCCATTTTAATACAATAGGCATATCTTTGTTATTGTTTTAGATATAAGTGGTTATAGTAAACATTTTGTTCTGTTGTGTAATCTGAGATAATAATGTTGAATTATGATTATGTTATTTTCCTGACCTGTATAATCAACACATGTCAGTAAGGTATTTTTATGACTATGTTTTGCTTCCTTTGAAGTTTATCATAAATAGCTATTGATTCCCAAATAAATTATTTTAAGTCACTATAGAGAAAATATTATATTATTTCTTTCTAATTGTCATAAGGATGTATATATTGATATATTGTTAAGATGACCTTTTTAATGTGAAATACATCAACTATGTTACTATGCATCATGGAAGATGAAGACAAGGAAGAAATGACAGAAATGAATATGAGGAGAGAGAGAGGAGGAAGAAACACTAAAATACAATTAAATTAGTTTCTTTCCTACCTCATCTTCTTTATACATCCTTCGAAAAAGTTTGTTAGATAATACATTTAAAAAAATATAAAGATTTCTCCATGGTGTTAGAGGTTTTAGTACTGACATTAGCTGTTGTCTAAGGGTTGACATATTGTTCTCTGTTTACTCTGTGCACTCCATATGGTGCCTAACCATAACAAAAGCATCATTGGAAAAGTCTTTCCTTCTTTCAATATTCTAACTTAGTGAACATTTATTGTTATAGTTTCTTAGCTACTTTCAAAGATTTGTGATAGTTACAGTAATAAGTATGATGTTCATAACTTAAAAAATCTGTTTTGAGCCGAGCGGTGGTGGCGCATGCCTTTAATCCCAGCACTCGGGAGGCAGAGGCAGGCAGATCTCTGTGAGTTCGAGACCAGCCTGGTCTACAGAGCTAGTTCTAGGACAGGCTCCAAGGCCACAGAGAAACCCTGTCTCGAAAACCAAAAAAACAAAACAAAAAAAATCTGTTTTGAGAAAACAGGATAGTGTTTTATTTATTTTATATTATACATTTTATTTTTTTCTCTTTTTATTTAAAATATATTTTCTCACCTGATCCTGATTGTCATTTACACTTCCTCTACTTCTTCCAAGTCCTCCCTTCCTATTGTTTAATCAGGTTCTACTCCATTCTTTCCTCTCAGTAGAATATTAACAAGCTCTTGGTTGAAGTGTTATTGATCATGGTTCATGATTTTTGATCTATTCTTTTTTTGTTGTATAGTAGGTTTTAATGGAAAAATATTACAAATTTATGTATAGAATTCAATATACACTGTGTCATCTTTCAGAGAAATATTTACCTTTAAAAATTCTGCATTTTATAAAATTCTTTCTTGTAGATTGTGATTTGATATGTCAGTAGGTCCTAATAGATGCTTCTTTAAAGAACTAATGATCAGCTTCATCAGAAACTAGAAAGCAAGGCAAGAATTGTCAGTAGTATTGTCAAGAGCATCATTGGTTAGCATGGTCAGGATCACAGTAGCAATGGCATCAACAGTAGAATCGTATGTAATTTCATCAGAATCATTGTGTTTGAGATGGTGTGAGAATGTGTAGGTTTATTTTATTGGTTTTATTCTCAGACATTGCTTCTTTTGGAGTGTTTGTTTCCAAGATGATATTAGAAGTTGACTGGTATGGGTGTTCCCAGGAGTGAGGGTATGAACAAGGTAAAGGACTCTCAAAGCTGGGTCCCTCTTCTCTGACACTATTTGCAATACTGCAGACACTTCAGAGGTTCAGTCCCTTTTCATCATGTAGCAATATGGTGCGCCTTCTGGAGAAGGAAGCAGAGAGTCCTTCATCTTGACCTTTTCTAAAATTCTGGCCTTCTAGATGCACTGTTTCACATCAGGGTCTTTTGTTCTCCTTGGACAGCTTTTCTGACAGTGCTGTGCTGGCTTTGCTTTACAATTTTAAAGCACATGTAGACTCCAAGAACTATGATCTTTCCAGCCATGGTCTTCTGTTGATAGTCTTCCTGGAGAGTTTAGATTTACCTATGAGTGTAGCATTGCTGTTTTTTTTTTTTTATCTCTGAAGAATTTTATTGAGGATTATATATATTGATGTCTGTGTGTATGTGTGTGTGTGTGTGTGTGTGTGTGTGTGTTATTGTCCTGCTACCTGCCTAATCTATAAACAAAAGGAGGTTTAGATTCAGGATACTGTGGTCACAGAGATATGTATGGTTTTCATGAATTCTTCTAGATCAAGTTAAAAATATCAAGCATTGTATTTCATGTTGAATGCAAGAGAAATTCTGTTTCTCTTCTTGCCTAGAGAGTTTGTTCACCAATACTCCTCAGTAACCAGTGCATCCATCTGTTCTTGCATTTAGTTTATATCCAAACTCAAGGAAAAACAGAATCATCCAAAAGTCTTAGGCTACTAAATAACATTGCCAAACGTGTGACAAATAAGTAATGTGTACAAATTCCCTAAAACAAACAAAATCAAACAAACAAACAAAAAAAAGCAAACAAAAAACATATGAACTGGTCTTTGCCAATTAGAAGAAGGAGAAAACAGTGAACATTTGGCCCCTTTTTATAATATGACACTGACAAAATTCTGGACCAAAATAAATCAATTTGTCCAAACAACTTCCCTCATGATAACAGTTTCACAGAGAGTCATTATTCAATGTACATAGGGAATATGAGTGGTACAGACTTGAACATGTGGCTTTCAGTATGAGCTCTTATTGTTATATCAGTAGAGGTAATCACAGCAGATGTAATTATGTCATTTTAGCACATTAAGCAAAGGACACTGTCACTAAGACAGAAAGGCAACCAACTGACTGGGAGAAGATCTTCACCAACCCTGCAACAGACAAAGGTATGATCTCCAAAATATATAAAGAACTCAAGAAACTAGACCGTAAAAGGCTAATCAACCCAATTATAAAATGGGGCACTGAGCTGAACAGAGAATTCTCAGCAAAAGAAGTTCAAATGGCCAAAAGACACTTAAGGTCATGCTCAAATTCCTTAGCGATCAGGGAAATGCAAATAAAGACAACTTTAAGATACCATCTTACACCTGTCAGAATGGCTAAAATCAAAAACACCAATGATACCCTTTGCTGGAGAGGTTGTGGAGAAAGGGGTACCCTCATCCATTGCTGGTGGGAATGCAAACTTGTGCAACCACTTTGGAAAGCAGTGTGGAGGTTTCTCAGGAAATTCGGGATAAACCTACCCCTGGACCCAGCAATACCACTCTTGGGAATATTCCCAAAAGAGGCCCTATCATACAACAAAAGTATATGCTCAACTATGTTCATAGCAGCATTGTTTGTAATAGCCAGAACCTGGAAACAACCTAGATGTCCTTCAATGGAAGAATGGATGAAGAAAGTATGGAATATATACATATTAGAGTACTTCTCAGCAGTAAAAAAACAATGACTTCTTGAAATTTGCATACAAATGGATGGAAATAGAAAACACTATCCTGAGTGAGGTAAGCCAGACCCAAAAAGAGGAACATGGGATGTACTCACTCATATTTGGTTTCTAGCCATAAATAAAGGACATTGAGCCTATAATTCATGATCCTAGAGAAGCTAAATAAGAAGGTGAACCCAAAGAAAAACATATAGGCATTCTCCGGAATATTAACCTTCATCGGACGATGAAAGGAGACAGAGACAGAGACCCACATTGGAGCACCAGACAGAAATCTCAAGGTCCAAATCAGGAGCAGAAGGAGAGAGAGCATGAGCAAGGAACTCAGGACAGCGAGGGGTGCAGCCACACACTGAGACAATGGGGATGTTCTGTCGGGAACTCACCAAGGCCAGCTGGCCTGGGTCTGAAAAAGCCTGGGATAAAACCAGACTCGCTGAACATCGTGGACAATGAGGACTACTGAGAACTCAAGAACAATGGCAATGGGTTTTTGATCCTACTTCACGTACTGGCTTTGGGGGAGCCTAGGCAGTTCGGATGCTCACCTTACTAGACCTGGATGGAGGTGGGTGGTCCTTCGACTTCCCACAGGGCAGGGACCATGAATGATCTTTGGGCTGACGAGGGAGGGGGACTTTTTTGGGGGAGGGGGAGGGAAATGGGAGGCAGGGGCGGGGAAGAGACAGAAATCTTCAATAAATAAATAAATAAATAAAAAGAAAAATAAAAAATGCAAAAAAAATTAAGAGCAATATTTGCAGAGATAAAAGCAAATACTATAAAATGGACAAGATTGTAGGTTTTTTAAGCTGTCCTACTCACTTAAATTGTTGAATTCTAAAAAACATTTGAAGAACCAACACAAATATTCCTCATTGTATTATACAGCATAGACAAAATTATACCTAAGTACCTTCTACACTATTAACATAACCTTGATAGAAAACCAGACTTAATAATATTTAAATAACAAAAAATAAAAGAACAAAAGAAAACATTATAGATCAATATCCAATCCAATGTCCTTAATAAAAAGTGAATCATATTAACGAATAAATTAAAAATTGTACAACAGAAATAAATATCCATTTCTCAAAACAAACAAATGGTTAAAAATTATGTGACAAAAAGTTCAATTCTGCTAATCATACATGTACAATACTATCATAATGAATATATTTCTAAGGAGAGGTAAACTACCCATTATAATATAAGTCAGTATGACCATTATGCAAATCATTATAAGTATTCTACCATGTGCATTATTGATCTTATTATTGGATCTATATATTAATTAATATTGATTGTTACCTTGATGTCAGAATATGGTCAAAAGAATGATGCATGGTGGATTATCCCTTGGGGAACTGTGAGTGAGGCCCCATAAAAAGCAATGCTTCTTTTATGTCAGGTGAATTTTGTTCTCTGAATTGTTCTTTAATGCAATTTCATTCCTCATGCAACAAACATTTATATTCAATTTATATTATATTTTTATTCTTGTTGGAATTCAGAACATAACAGCAGAATCTAATCTGGTTAGTATACCCTTAATCTGGATATGGTCTTCTGATTTGCTTTATGCTTTCCCAAATAAAATCTATAGTATGTATAAAGAAATTGTGTTTAAATTGGTCTATCCTGAGAAAGTTCTTGTAAAGGGCTGCTCTGTTAATATTTATTATGTGCTTCTGGACATTTATTTAGTTTTCCTGATCACGTTTTTTTTTTTTTTCATGAACTCAAAACCTTTTATGGAGAATTGGTTTCTTTGTTTAACTCTTGTATAAGAGTTCATTCACACTGATGTAAGATTGTTTATAACATTGGACAGTAGTCTGCCCCATTCTTTCAGGTTCTAGATCTCAGATGCAACAGACAAGATCTACACAGGCCAATGAAAGCCTACATTGATGGAATTGGGAAATTTAGGTAATTAATGCTGCACACTTCTATGTGGGAGTTGGGGGATTAGCATTTTGTTCATAGTGGGTGGTGGAGGCTCTGACATACACACACATTGAAGGATTTATAATACAAATCAATTTAAAACAACATTGGGAGAAGACTTTATGGGGGAAAGGACAGCCAAGTATGAGGAAGTAGTCTATTTAAAGCATGTTTATGGGGGCCAAATATTGTCCTGAGAACAATTCAACTTCTCCACACCACTGAATGACATATCAGTTTTTCTGTGTTTCTGTTCAAAGCTTCTTTTACAGGAAGTTTTGTCTATACCCTGTTTCAACCTTTTAAATGCCGACATATTAATTTGGTAGTATTTTGTTATTACCATTATTTTAATATTCTGCTTTAAATATGTGTACCTATATTGAAATTAATATGTACATTCGTATAAAAATATATACAAATCACATGGGATATATATTATGAAATATAAAGTGAAAAGTCTAAAAGTCCACCTAGAGGAGTTTTAGCAGAGTTACCAGGGGTGTAGCTACTATGTCTATGTCAGACATAGTTCATTCAAAAGCTTGGTGTAGTGACTGTGAAGCAGAACCTAGTCTCATATTTCATACCTTGTTTGGCATAGTGATAAGCCTAATAATCATCATTCTATAAAAATAGTGTAATATGGCATATGCTAAGAGTATGGTATTAAAAAAAACAGAAGTTAGCCGGGCGGTGGTGGTGCACGCCTTTAATCCCAGCACTCGGGAGGCAGAGGCAGGCGGATCTCTGTGAGTTCTAGGCCAGCCTGGTCTACAAGAGCTAGTGCCAGGAAAGGCTCCAAAGCTACAGAGAAACCCTGTCTCGAAAAACTTAAAAAAAAAAAACAGAAGTTAAAATTAAATACTTAGTTCCTCAAACACAGTAGTTTTATTTTTTAAGACCATGGGCATATGTGACTAAAACTGGGGAATCACATGGAACAATTGTATGCCTTTTTAACTTTTTTTTTTAATTTATTTATTTATTAAAGATTTCTGCCTCCTCCCCGCCACTGCCTCCCATTTTCCTCCCCCTCCCCCAAGAAAGTCTCCCTCCCCTGATCAAGTCCCCCTCCCTCATCAGCCCAAAGAGCAATCAGGATTCCCTGACCTATAGGAAGTCCAAGAACCACCCACCTCTATCCAGGTCTAGTTAGGTGAGCATCCGAACTGCCAGTACGTGAAGTAGGATCAAAAACCCATTGCCATTGTTCTTGAGTTCTCAGTAGTCCTCATTGTCCACTATGTTCAGCAAGTCCAGTTTTATCCCATGCTTTTTCAGACCCAGGCCAGCTGTCCTTGGTGAGTTCCCGACAGAACATCCCCATTGTCTCAGTGTGTGGCTGCACCCCTCGCTGTCTTGAGTTCCTTGCTCGTGCTCTCTCTCCTTCTGCTCCTGATTTGGACCTTGAGATTTCTGTCTGGTGCTCCAATGTGGGTCTCTGTCTCTGTCTCCTTTCAGCCTTTTTAACTTTTAAAAAAAATTATGGGGCAAGAAACTCCTCCCTCGGTAAGACCCTACTTGATTTAGGAAGGGGAGTTCTTCTCGTTGACTTTACATTTGTAATGGCGAGAAAAGTGTCGTATCTTTCAGCTATGATACCTTCCTCCTATTTGAAGAATCTCCTATTTTATGTCAGACACTTTTGTTGCCTACATGGAGATAGATTTCGATAACATATATGTTGATTTGCTAAGCTTAACATCAGTGCCCATCTTTCTGTGAATAAATTTTTTGTTGCTTGTTATTTTTTATTCTAATGGATTGTATGATAGTCAAAGACAGAATTTTTTACTTAGCAAATTATTCTTTACTTCTTGAGACTATAATTCTGATATTGGCATATCAATTCATGTGACCCAACATCTTTTTGTTTGTCATTCACTTTAAGAAGGTCCTAGAAAACATCAGATATGCTTATAGATACAGGTACACATTAAAGCACAATACTTGAAGTTTAGCTTTAAGAATTTAAACTTCAAATTATTTATTGACTAGATGTGGAGAGAGTGGAAGCTTTGTCTTATTCTTGATTCTAGTAAAATTATTTTGTGTTTATCTCCATTTAATTTGATGTTGGCATGCTGATTCTGTGACTCTGCAAGCAAGTGCTAAACAGGGAAAGGATTCAAATGAGAGACCAACAGGCAGTGATGATATTTCAACCCACAAAACAACAAGACCATCTCACCAGCCATCAAGGTATCATTTTTTCCAGTGCCAATATAGGAATCTTCATCTAGCGACTGATGCTTCCAGAGGCAGACATCAACAGCGGAGCACTGGGCTGAACTCCCAAAGTCCACCTCAAAAGTGAGAGGAGTGAGGATATGAGCAAACCAATCAAGACCATGATAGAGACACCCACTGAAACAGTTTACCTGAGCTAATGAGAGCCACCAACTCTGGCCTGACAGGGAAGGAAACAGCCTAGGATAAAATTAGAACCTCTGAATATGGGTGACAGTTGTATGGCTGGTATAGACTGTGGGGCCACTGGTAGTTTGACAAGGATTTATCTGTACTGTTTGTACTAGTTTTTTGGAATCCATTCTTTTTAAAGCGATACCTTGCTCAGCCTAGAAATAGTAGGGAGGTGTTTGGTCCTTCCTCAAAGCAATGTGTGAGACTTCATTCACTCCCCATGGGGAGCCTTATCCTCTCTTCTGAGTGGATAGGGGATTGGGAGGAAAGTGAAGGAACAGAAGGAAGAGAGGGAGTGGGAACTGGGCCTGGTATGTAAAATGAGAAAAAATGTTTTTTTTTAATTAATTTATTTTCTTCCTTTCCAATTCGAATCCCTTTGATCCCCTTATGTTGTATTATTGTTATTGCTAGAACTTCAAGCACTATATTGAAGAGGTATGGAGAGAGTGGGCAGCCCTTGTCGTGTTCCTGATTTTAGTGGGATGGCTTTGAGTTTCTCTCCATTTAATTTGATGTTAGCTGTCGGCTTGCTATTATAGTTAGGTATGACCCTTGTATCCCTAATCTCTCTAAGACCTTTATCATAAAGTGATGTTGAATTTTGTCAAAAGCTTTTTCAGCATCTAATGAAATGATCATATGTTTTTTTTTTCTTTCAGTTTATTTATATGATGGATTACATTGATAGATTTTCGTATGTTGAACCAGCCCTGCATTCTTGTTTGGATGCTCACCTTCCTGGACCTGCATAGAAGTGGGAGGACCTTGGACTTCCCGCAGGGCAGGGAATCTGGACTGCTCTTCATTCTCTAGAGGGAGAGGGAATGGAGTGGGGGGGAGGGGGAGAGAGGGAGGGGAGTGGGGGGAAGGGGCGATGTGTGGGAGGAGGGGAAGGGAAATGAGAAATGGGGAGGAAGCGGATTTTTTTTCTTCTTCAACAACTAAAAAAATATAAAATACCTCTCTGCAGGGCCTCTACTCCCTGCATACTGCCTCTTTCTTCCTATCCCACCCAGCTTGCACCCAGAACCCTCCCTTCTTCTGCCCCTCTGCCCTCTGTGAACACACAA
>JABTXL010020228.1:35056-134654 GCA_025134845.1 Neodon shergylaensis
GTTAGTTCCTTGGGCAGCTGAGGATAGGGAACCTGAAATGACCCTATTCTACAGCAATGCTGACGAATATCTTGCATATCACCATAGAACCTTCAGCTGGTGATGGATGGAGATAGTCACAGAGACCCACACTGGAGCGCCGGACTGAGCTCCCAAGTTCCCAATGAGGAGCGGAAGGAGGGAGAACATGAGCAAGGAAGTCAGGACCACGAGGGGTGCACCCAACCACTGAGACAGTGTGGCTGATCTATTGGGAGCTCACCAAGGCCAGCTGGACTGTGACTGAAGAAGCATGGGATAAGGCCAGACTCTCTGAACATGGCGAACAATGGGGGCTGATGAGAAGCCAAGGACAATGGCCCAGGGCTTTGATCCTACTTCAGGTTCGGGCTTTGTGGGAGCCTAGCCACCTTGGATGTTCACCTTCCTAGACATGGACAGAGGGGGGAGGGCCTTGGACTTTCCACAGGACAGGGAACCCTGACTGCTCTTTGGACTGGAGAGGGAGGGGGAGAGGAGCGGGGGGGAGGGGGACAAGGGTGGGACGAGGGGGAGGGAAATGGGAGGCCGGGAGGAGGCGGAAACTTTTTTTTCTTTTTTTCTCAATAAAAAAAAATTTTTGAAAAAAAAATATATATAAAATAAATAAACAAAAAATTAATTTAATAAACTTCAAATACTCTATTGAATGGGTAAAGAAAGAGTGGACCTTTAGAATTCTGTGAAGAGGAAAGGCAGAGATGCAGTCATCAGCTAGATGCAGAGGAAGCAAGATGAGAAAAGTTACTAAACCATGTGGCTAAACATAGACAATAATTATGGATGAATTTAAGTCTTAAGAGCTAGTTAGTAACCTTATTGACTTATTCCTGATCTTAGTGGAAATGCTTTGAATTTCTCTCCATTTAAGTTGATGTTGGCTGTGAACTTGCTTTTACAATAATAAATAATAAATTTCTTTTATTATGTTGAGGTATGTCCCTTGTACCCCTAGTCTTTACAGGCCTTTTGTCATAAAGGGTATTGGATTTTTTTCAAGGGCCTTTTCTACATCTATTGAGGTGATTTTGTGGTGTTTTATTCTTTCAGTCTGTTTTTGTGGTGGATTACATTTACCAGTTTTCATATAATGAACCTTGTCTGGGTTGAAGTCTACTTGATCATAATCAATAATCTTTTGGTGTGCTCTTGGATTCAGTTTGCAAATATTTTATGAAGAATTCTGTATCTAAACTCATAAGAGAAATTAGTCTGTACTTGCCTTTCTTTGTGGGTCTTTATGTGATTTAGCTCTCACAGTAACTATAACTTCATAAAAAAGAATTGGACAATATTTCTTCTGTTTCTATTTCATAAAATAATTTGAAGAATATTTGTTTTAGCTCTTCATTGAAAATATGTGTTATAATCTTCCAGCTTTGGGTTTTTTTCTTTGATTAATTACAGCTTCTAATTCACTCGGGGCTATACATCTGGTTGAACTGCTTATATGTGATCTTGATTTAACTTTGGTAAACAGTATATATCAGTTAAATTATCTTTTTCTCTTGAATTTTCCTTTTTGGCTTTCAAAGCATGTCCTTATGATTTTCCTTCTTGGTATTTGTTGTTATGTCCCTCTTTTGTCTCCAATTTTGTTAAACTGGATCCTTTCTCCACTTTTTTGTTAATTTAGCTAAGGGTTTGTCAATCTTATTGATTTCCTCAAAGGCCTAACTAACTCTTTGTTTTATTAATGCTTTGCATGGTTTATTTCTTTTCATTTTATCTATTTCTGCCCTGGGTTTATTTATTGCATAAAGTATGCCATTCCGGAGGTCACTACATCTCTTGCCACATATCAGTGAAAGAAAGCAGGAGCAGTTGTAATAAACCTTGACACAACTGATATTAAATGGGACAAGAAAGTGTTCAGGTTTTAACCCTACCTTTCTGGGAGACCTAGAGAGAGTCATTTAAATCTTCCACTGTACTAATAATATGTAAACAGAGAAGTTTGTTTAAGGGACTAAAGATAAGCAGGCATAAGTTGCTCTGGGTGGAAGTATGTATATAAGACATAAAAGGACACATGCTGGGGGTTCTGCAATAATGCCTTTTGCCCTTACTGCTATTGTGATAGCTCAATCTGCATGCTGCTTTTTGGTGCAGTGTATTTGGGATCTCTTATCATTCAAGATGCCAGTTTACATTTGAAATAAATGACCAAATATGGGAATTAACCATTTCAAATCTTAATAAAAAAGATCAAAACTTAATTAGAAAATAAGGTCAAGTATAAACATGTAGGAAAGTACTTTTATATATCTTTAATCATATTTATAAATATGAACTCTCTTTATATTTGAATGGAGAATGTAATTAATAGAAGACTATTTGGTTGTAAATCATGACACTTTGGGTCACAAATACTTGCTTCCATGATTATAGAATGTGAATTTTTCTTCTGATAATAAGGTCTTAATACTGCATGGCAAGACTAATGTTTATACCCACTACTTAAGCACTGTATACTTTAGTAAATGACAATTGAAAAGCATTAAGCTGAAACTGTTCCCAAAACCATAGGATCTTGAAAGTAATACTATCATTAATGCACTATGATCTCACAGCAGAACATCATGATATTCAAGGGTGTCAGACCACAGGGATCACTAGGAACATAAAAGATTGGAGTCAGTTCTGCTAGCAAGACCATATTTAGGTAAAGGGAGGGAGCTCCTTGCCATTACGGGCAACCTTCTATTTTGGTGGAAATGGATGCAAAAGATAGGCTATAAGTAACTGAGGATCAGGAAAAAGAAGCTAAGCATCCCAGATGCTGCAGAAACATGGTGGCTTCAGCTACTGAAACAGGAGCCACTGTGTGCTAGAGTCCTAGTCCCTAGACAGCCACCAATATATTTCCGAGGCCCCTGGGCCAGCTCAGCAGTAGCAAACAAGCCCTTGAAGGATTCATCACCTAAACATGTATGGAATGATGCTAGGAAAATGGAGTTTATACACGGAGTGCTTGGGCATATTCACAGGTGCAGCAGCATGGAATCATTATCCATGCATGCTTCAAACCTTATGGAAGCCCACGGCTCAGCAGTGCAGTTCCTTGGGATGTGGTTTGAAGAAGTCTGACTACTGGTCCTAGTGGAGTGTGAATAAAAACGTTCCTAGGACTACTGAGAGAGTGGATATGTTATGATATATCTATTAATAGCAAACTCCAAGCTAGAATGAAGTATAGTAGCTTGTATTTTTCTTACAAATATACTCTGAATTATTGGTATACATTTCAGAGGAATGCAAGGCTTCTGGTTAAGAGTCTCTTCTTTCCCATGTATGAGAATCAAGAGACTTTCTAGGAAGATTCAATTCATCCCACTAACAATCATTTGTACAGGGAAGGACAGGGCTACCACTAGTCATTGCATGATATCAAAAGAGATGCAAACCAAGGGGAGCAGGGTAGGTTTTTAATTTTTTCATCAAAGGAAAAAGTAGCTTGCATGATTACATTCTGTATTATACTAAAGAACAGCAACCAATAAACTAAAAAGGGAGTTAAATTCATATGTAATTGCATCACAGTTCTAAAATTGTCCATCATCATTAAATAACACACAGAAAACTCAGAAATGGCCCTCCCCTGTAGTCAGATTAATGACTACCTTAATTGTCATCATAGGATCTTCAACCAGCAACTAATGGAAGTAGATACTGAGATCTACAGCAAAGCACTGGATTGAGTTACCAGAGATCACTCTTCTGAGAAAGGGAAAAGCTATAATATAAGCAAAGGATCAAAACCATAATGGTGATATCCACAGAAACAGCTGACCTGAGCTAGTGAGAGCTCACTGACTATGAACCTTATAGCAGGGACCAAACTAGACTCATTGAATGAGGGGGACATTAGTGAGGCTTGGACAGTTTGTATTGTCACTGGCAATGAGACCAGGACTTATCCCTAGTGCCTGAACTGGCATATAGTAGCACATTTTCTTTGGAGGGATATCTTGCTCCGCCTAGGTATAAGGGGGTAGGGCCTTGGTCTTGCCTTGAAGTGCAGTGTCAGACTTTTTTGATTCTCCATGTGAAGCCTTACACTTTCTGAGAAGTGGATGGGGGTTTGAGGAGAAAAAGGTGGGATGGGAAGAAGGGAAGGATAGGGAATGTATATATCTATGAAAAATGATAAAAGAACTTCAAGGCTAATGATCCAGCCTCACAGAGTACTCTAGTCAGGTCTTGACCATAATCCTAAATTTTCTTTATGTCCCTATAAGATTACCAGTGCCCCCAATGAGCAGTAAGTAGCCTAGAAAAGCATGCCCAAATTTCCACAAAACAGATTGCAGATAATTGTCATTGTTTAGTGTGTTGGAGATGTGTTATGGATAGTGATCAGGAAAAAAAGTTAAACAAAGGAGATTAGTTTTAGGATCTTGTTTTGTGTAACATGAATGGGGCCTGCTTGTTGGGGTTTCTGTCTGGCCCAGTACCCCACAGTCAGCAAGCCCCAAATAAAATTACACAGAGATCTCCATAAGTTATAAAACCAATTTTCCCATTAACTCAGGCTACATATTAGCTCTTGTAGCTTATATTAACCCATTGTTCTTATCTATTTTTGCCATTTGGCTCGGTACCATTTTCAGCTGGCAGATCACATCCTATTTCCTCAGTGGTCTGCACAGGACTGGAAGAAATCAACTTCCTCCTTCCCAGATTTCTCCTGTTCTCATTGCATCATTTCTACTTCCTGTCTAGTTTTCCCACCTATACTTTCTGCTTGGCTAATCAGTGTTTAGTTAAAACATGATTGACAGAGTACAGACAATTCTCCTGCATCAGTTTTGAAAAGAAAAAAAAAGGGAAATTCTGTAGAATAATGCTCTTGTACACTGTGAAGATTTGTCACTAATACTGTCTTAATAAAATGCTTATTGGTCAGTAGCTAGGAAGGAAGCATAGACATAGCAACCATACTAGGAGAATTCTGGGAAGAAAAAATGTCGAGTCAGTCACCAGCCAGATGTAGAGGAAGCAAGATGAGAATGACTTACTGAGAAAAGGTACCAAACCACATAGGCTAAACATGGACAAGAATTATGAGTTAATTTGAGCTGTAAGAGCTAGTTAATGATAAGGCTGAGCTAATAAACTAACCAGTTAATAATTAAAAGCAATAAAAAAGAATAATTTTTACTATTGTATTGAAATACTGCCACATCTGCATTCTCTTAGTGTACACCTTCCCTCTTATGTTTAGTTTTCATTTTTTTTATAACCAAAAAGTAGAAGTAAATAATAAGGTCAAGGAAGACAACTGCCATAGGAACTCACTTAGACACAAAGACAGACAGTCTCCTGGAAGTTATAATTAAAAATGTTTGTCATCAAAACAGTCCTGAGGAGGAAAAACTGGGTGAAGATGTATCAATAGTTTCTTATTTATAGCTTGATTGGAGAATAGGCACTGCATAAATACTGCACAATATGATGACTGAAAACAGTTATTATCTATAGCTGACCCTAAGAATATAAAAGAAAGAATCATTAACATGTTTGAACACTGAGAACTGTGAATAGATCAATAGCCATTATGTAATCTATTAAATGATCAGTGCCTCAAAAATGTTAAAGTTGTGTAAATGATATCATAATTTATAGGAATCACAAATGATAGCAGAGAACAGACCTAAAAAATGAAAATAGAATTAAATCATTTATTTTTCATAAAACATGCAGGCAAGACCTATATAAAAGTTAAGAATAATTTATTCAGTATCCCAGACAGTAGCAAAAATAATAATCTGAATCACATGTGGAGAAAAGCAACAGACTGAAAATTGTTGAGTAAATAAGTGATAAGAGACTTGATCCAGCAAGATTTAACTTCTCCAAACATAGAGATAATCACTAGGAAAATCAAAATGTTCTGAAGATCAATGAATCAAGTATCAGAACTCTAAAGAGTGGGAATTAAGCATTTGGATAATTATACACAGACAAGTAGAGCTATCCAATAATAAAAGAAAAATTCAGTATTTTACTTAGAATTGCAGTGAACAAATCAGTAAGGGAAAGAGTGACATCATTTGTTCTTTATGCTATAGACCATGTAGACTTACCAAACTTATATCAAAGACTCCACCTACAAAAACAGAATATATGTTGTTTTCAATAGCTTGATGAATAATCTATAGGATACAATATGTGTCACTCTCAAAATTAATCTCAAACAAATTTTAAAAGTCTTCACATTCAAGTCATCTTCTTTTCATGTGAACATGTTAGGGGGCATCTGGTGAATGTGTGTTTGCTCACAAATGAGTTCATCTAAAAATGTGGAGATCCAATTCAAGATTTTTGAATAGGTACAATGATGCATTTTACGTTATTTTTCCTTGTATTGTTTTTGAGGCAGGCAATTTTTCTTATATGCATCTTACTGAATAAGATATATTTGGAAAGCTAATGAGACCCTTTCTTTCTCTGGATATTTCTTCTACTCCCTAGACTGGAATAATGATCACTTGCAACTGTGCTTGGGATATTTTTTAAGTGCTCTGGAAATCAAACTCATGGATTCATGTAGTACAGAAAGTAATTTTCAAATTTTCTTTTTATCAATAATAGGAATGGGATATCATCACAACTGAATGTAGAAAGAAGCCTCAAAAACTTACAAATATAAGAGAAACACACACACACACACACACACCCATTATTAAATGCTCCTGAAGGAGAAATCAATAAAATAGCTATAAAATATTGTAACACAGTTGAAAATGGAAGGATGAAACTTTAAAATTTTTATGTGATGTGAATTAAGCAAAGTGCTTTTATGCAGGTTATATGAACACAGTACAATATTCTTAAATGAGATTCTGACTTGGATACATTTATTGCTAGAAGAAAACAACCTCACCTTGGTAAGAGATGAGATACCTTTCTGGTTGCAAAAATCCATGGCACCTGAAAGGGTGATGTAAGGAAAAATGTAACTGATAGAAGAGCACTGTAGTGCTTCCATCAGAGAAGAAGACAAACTTCCCTTGAAAGTTTATTGACTGGCCATGAGATGAACCAGCATCCCTTACAGATTAATGACATTGAATATGGATGTGATGGTTCCTGAGGCTGTCTCTGCTGATTATTTAGCAATAACTATTAGGTAGACCTCTGAGTCAATTAGCGGCCTGGCTGCCGTGGTGAGACTGCTATTATTAATGAATGCTAAGACAATGTTTTCCAATGAGGTTGATACTATCTGCTCATGACAATATAAATTTAAATTTAATTAAATTATAAACTAAAACTCTAGTCATATTTGCTATACTTCAAGTGCTCAGTGGCAAAGTTTACCTTGTGGTGTTAATGTCTGTTTTATATTATAAGTCATATGCAAACATTTTTATTGAAGATCATTCAATGGAGCATTGATAGTTTAAAAGGTTACTTTGGTCATTCTCAGTTCAGAGTTAAGGCTTGTAAGTGGTAATTTTACAAGCTTAGGTGATTAAATATCATCTCCTACCTGGTTTACTGGTGTAGTTCTCGAGTTGGCTACAGAAATGTTGTCTGGATGGAATGGATGAGGATGCACTGACAGATAGAACCCTGGAATCACTGATATATTCTCCAGCCTCTGTTACTAAGTCCTGTATTTCATAAGGAATGCTCTTTGACAAGCACAGCATTCTTGGTTTAAGGCCTCCTAGACTTTCAACCATTCAGAAGAGCATATATCTTGGTGCTATCAATTTCTGGCCCATAAATAGGCAGTCATGCTGGTGAGACTTTGTAAGTTTCTGATATTCCTAGTAATAAATTTTTTGATTCTCTGGATCTTACAATATTTCTATCTCATCTTAAGCCATGATCCCTGAGGCTCTCCTGTCTCTGCCTCCCCAGTGCTGCAGTTAAAGGCATGTGCCAGCATCTACCTCTCTTATTTTAAAGAACTTTATCCTTTCTTTTTCTCTCCCAGGCTGAGGCATTTTTTAAACATACAGTATACTGTTATGAGGTGCTTTATTTTTGTATGAACGTGTCTTTACTGTATATTTTTATTTTTTTATGACCACATGAGTCTTTAATCTGCTATCCAGCATAGCTAGGACAAAACCTGTAGCTGTGACAACTGGCTCCAGCCCATTTCTTAGGTCTTTGAAAGTGTAGTTTCATGGTGAAGACACTGTTCTACCAATGTTTAATGCCACTGCTCTGTGGATCAACCAACAAGAAGCTGGCTGCTAACTGCTCATAAAATCCATTTAAGTGTTTGGTGGCAGGAACTCTTAAAAGAGCTGCAAGGACTTGCTGATAATGATGATTCAGAAAGCCTCTCTCAAAAGAGCTCAGCCTCTACTTGCTGCCAGCAAACACTGTACTGGAGAAAATACCATTACCAAGAAGCTGTGCGTGTCTCTGTTCTTGTCTGCCTACTGTCTAGAATACTTTTTAAAGCTTGCTCAAGTTTTATGTAAAACTTTTTGTCAAAGGTTTGAGTGCCATTTGTAGACTAAAATTTCTGTGCCATCTGGTCCCACAGCCATTCAGTTCCAGAGGCTTATATTAGTTATATACTGTTTGGCCTATTAGGTCAGGATTATTTCTACCTCTCTCTTAATATGTAAATCAACCCATAATTCTTATCAAATTTTAGGCACATGGCTTGGTAACTTTTCTAAGTATAGCATTCTCATCATGCTTCCCCTGAAGCTGGCTGAAGACTGCATCTCTGCCTTTTCTCTTTCAAGATTTCTCCTAATCTGGTTGCCCCACATATACTTCCTGCCAGGCTTCTTGCTTTATCATTTTATTAAACTAATATGAGTGACAAATCTTTACAATGTGCAAGAGCATTGTCCCATCTTGGAATTACTTTTAAATATTTCTCTCCTCTGGCTTTTCTGAATTCCTAATAATATATCTTAAAGACTATATTATGCATCCTCATTTATATGGAAAATCTTTATTCTCCATGTAAGTATATTTGGAGTATCTGTTTAAGAAGGAATGAAGTTTATGTTGGATGCTACAGTTGTCAGGTAACCTAACTTTAGTGTCGTCAACAAAAGAGACAAAAGTGGGCTCTGTGTCAATTACTATGTACTGACCGCAGGTATCAGAAAAAGTAAAAATCCGTGAGAGGCACACATGGAACTGGCCAGCTAGCAAGAAATTCTGAGACAACTGGTGTAATGAAAATCTGCATTTGCTTGATCTTAAAATTTCAATCCCATGAATACTAAAATAAATTTCTTCTGTTATTTAAACCTCTGGGACCCTATATTTCACTGTGCAGACCAGTGTACTGTATTCACAATCCATGATCAGAACATCACTAGGAGAAGGAGACCCTTCTTGGACAAAGGAACTTTGTTGCTATATTTTCTCTGGCTCTGGGGAAAACAGAGTGTCCAGACTTATACCCTGTGTGTGTCTAGTAAGCACCCATGTTCTTTTCAAGATAAAGTATTTTCATTCTATATTCTGATTATGATCATATCAACTGAATGAAATAATTACTTGTTACTGTTTGTGGACTTATTTGGACTGTAGGGAAAACCATTCTCAGTTGAATTCTTTATATTCCAGGACACAGGCTCACTGTCTCTTGTAGGCAAACAATAGTAGTAGTGGATCTCCATCCTTGCACAGGTGAAAGCCATACTGAGAAATATATAGCATTGTCTTATTCACAATTGTTGATGAACATAGTACCTGCTTTGACATGGTGGTGTGTCTAGAGAGCATACATCTCTTATCAAAAAACTGCTAGACTACCCAAACTATCACTCAACTTGTCCCCACTGGGTTATTAATATTTCCTCTGTCTCTTGTCTTATTCATTATCTACTAGAGGTCTCATGTTCTTCAAAAATATGTGGTGCCTTAACTCTTAATTCACAGTCATCAGAAATGTATTTAGCAATTCTGTTGAATGAATACACAATAATAGGGGAAAGATTCTATCATTTGTTTCATGGTTCAGGAGATATGTAAGACTCCTCATTAGATAAAGGTTGTTTTAAGCATGCTTAGTTATACATCAGAACTAGATGATAATTCCTTATGATGGAAACAAATTTGTTGAAGCATATGAGCAAACCTGAAAATTTCACCCCAATTAATTTTATAGAATGTAGAAATGCTACCAAAACTGTGTATGCATCTCTGCTGTTATAAAAACAACAAAGACATGTTCCAAGTTGAAATCATACTGTCTGCTATATGCATAATGCACTATTTTCCAGTTATATATATATATGTATATATATATATAGATATGTATGACAGAAAATTTAAACCCTCTTTCAAAATATGATATTAAAACATTTCACTGATATATAACCTCCACATAGATATAATGTATATTACTTGAATATAATATGATGTGTGTGAAAGATAAAGTGACAAAACATCAGCAGTGACCCCATTAGAAGAGACTTTCCTATACCTTCTTAGAGTTTTCTCAAATCCATTAATCACTGCTAATATTCCTATTTTCTGTTTTTATAATAAAAAGTAATATTTTACTAGTAATTTTGTTTACATTTATAGTTACAGGAGTGTAATTTATTTCATTTTAAGTAATGCTAGTCCTTAACTTCTGCTTTTAACATTATGGAAAAATAAAGAAGGTACCAGATAGGCACCAAAACTCTCTAATCTCTTGTTCCCATTCTTACTCCTTAGAACAGCTCCAGAATTTGTGTCAGTTCTTATTATGTAAGATCAATTAGACTTTATAAAGCATCATGGTTGTTCAATTGCGACAGCCTTATCTGAAAACGTTTGTTTTCATCACCATTCCTTCTGACCTATCTGTAACATAGCACTTCCTAAGAGTACCAGGTACTCTGTTCCACCAGGACGTTTTTCAGCATTATACTATTCAGAATTCATGAGCCAAAACAATTTTATTATTTTTCCCAGGACATTAGGAGCTATTATACATGGTATTTTAAATATAAGAATCCCGATTAATCGTTACTTTCTAAACTCAAGTATTTGCCATGCTGTTTTACTAGAGCTCCATGGGGAGGACCTTTATTTGCTGGTCAGAGGTAAAACTTCATCAGTAATCTTGCCATGACTATTTAGTCTCCTAAGTTCATCATCTCACAATGAGGTACCCTTTTCAGTTCCTGTGGCTGTTAATACTATGGATTCCTGTTAAGGAGAGAAACAGTATACAGAAAGAAAATAGAGTGAGAGGATGATCTTTAGGATAGTTACAGTCCAAGGTTTTGCTGTCCACATAGGAAATCACAGTTCTGTCTTCTAGGATGCAAATGTGAGGTTTACACTCTGAAAGTGAGTGGTCAGATTAAACAGTATATATGATACAGGGCGAACATTGACACCAATCGAATTGAATGGTCTTTTCTACAATTACCTTGAGATCATTTAGAATGATATAGTAGAATGTTTTCTAAAAAGTGTTTGTTATTAAGATAAAAATTTTATACAAACCATGTAGAGATCTTACTTGAGACATATTACATATAGATAATATTAAATCTTTTTCCTGAATTTACTACATGATTTTGTCTTTCTCTTGAGGCAGATACCATGCCGCTCCTCTCCAAGGCAGATGCAATGAAGCTCCAGCCCAAGATAGACGTACGCTAGAATCTTCCTCGAGGGTCACCACCTCATGGTGCTACACACATTAATGGGGGTGGGTTGATAAGGATGTGAGAGTTGGCAGTAGGAGGCTGGAGCTAACAGGCCAAGCAGTGATTATATGAATACAGTTTGTGTGTTGTTATTTCGGGGCAAAAGCTAGCTGGTGATGGGGAGCTGGGAGGCGGGAAGCAGCCTGCAGCTCCTACTATAATCTCTCTCTAAGCTAAGTATTTTATTATGTGGTGTTTTAAATTGAAAATGCAATAACTTAAATTAATTGGGAAATAAATGTACTCTCTGTACCCTTAAGACAAATAACTTCATATACTGTGTGAAATAAGTGGGTATACATAGTTAGATTCTAAGAACATGTCCCTCAGGTCTCCATGAAAGACAATGACTTCTAATCTTTCATTTTATCTTTATTTTTGTCATTGCTGATATTTATTTTTGAGATTTTAATTTAATTGCAACATTTCTCCCTACCCTTTCTTCCCTCCATGCCTTTATGTTTGGGCTCTATCTTTTGCAGAAAGTGTTATTGACTTTGAATTCCCTAGGGGAACTTGCTAAATACAATACCAATAGCAAAGACAATCAAGTTACCTCAAGATCCATCAATACCACTCTTGGGCATCAAAAGATGCTAAGTCATACCACAAGGACATTTCTTCAACTATGTTCATAGCAGAATTATTTATAATAGCAGGAACCTGGAAACAACCTAAATTCTCTTAAACTGAAGAATAAATAAAATGTGCCGCATTTATATAGTGAAGTACTACTTGGTAAAAAAAAAGAATAACATCTTGAAAATTGCATGAAAATGGATTGAACTAGAAAAAAAATCATCCTGAGTGAGATAAACCATACCAAGAATGATTAACATGGTATGTACTCACTCATATGGATACTAGCTGTAAAGTAAAAGATATTGAGCCTATAGTTCATGATCCTAGAGAAGCTAAGTAACAAGGTGAACCCTAAGTAAAACATACATAGATCCACCTGGGAAGGGGAAATAGTCAAGATCGCCTAATAAAATTGGAAGTATGAGGAGAAGATATAGTGAAAGGGGAAGAGAAGGGGGAAGTGGAAGGTGGAGGAGAACTTGAAGGAATGGATTAGTTGACATGGAAGAAGGACAGACATGGAGAGCAAGGAGAGACATATTTTGATGGACAGAGCCATTATGGGGCTAACAAGAAACCTGGCACTAGAGAAATTCCCAGAAATATACAAGGATGACCCCAGCTAAGACTCTAAGCAATAGAGGAGGGGTGCCCAAACTGGCCTTGGCCTGCAGTCAGATTGAAGAATATCTTAAATGTCACCATAGAACCTTCATCTAGCAACTGATGGAAGCATGGACAGAGACCTGCAGCAGGGCTAAGACTCAATGTCCAGGTAAAGAGTGGAATGAGTGAGAATATGAGCAAGTGGTCAAGGCCATAATGTAGATACCCACTAAAACTGGAGCTAAAGGGAGCTCACCAACTCCAGCCTGATAGGGAAGGAACCAGCGTAGGTCAAAACTAGACCCTCCGAAATTGGGTTACAGATGTATGCTGTGGGACAATGGTCTATATTCTGACAATTATATTTTAAATAAATTCTTATTGGCCAGAAAGGAAGTATAGACAGGACAACCAGACAGGAAGTAGAGGCAGGTCAATGAGAACAGGGGAATTCTGGGAATAAGAAAGCTTGGTCTGCAGTCCTGGCCCTGCCACAGAAGAAGCAAGATGTGACTGCCTCACTGAAAAAGGTACTGAGCCATATGGCTAACACAGATAAGAAAAATGGATTAATATAAGTTATGAGAGTTCATAAGAATCTTGAAGTAATGAGCCAAACAGTTTATAACTAATGTAGAACTATGTGTGATTTCTATGGGACTAAATGGCTGTGTAACCTAGTGGGACAGAAAACCTCAGTCAATAGACATATAGCTGGGGCAGATTGTGGGGTCAATGACAGTGGCACCAGGCTTTATCCCTACTGCTTGTACTGGCTTTTGGGGAGCCTTTTTTCTTTGTTTGGATACCTTGCTCAGCCTAGATATAGTATGGAGGACCTTGCACCTTCCCCAAAACAATGTGCCTTATACTCTCTGAGGAGTAGATGGGGGTGGTGTGGGGAGGTATGTAGAGGAAATGTAAGGAGAGGAGGGACGGAAAAACTGGGATTGATATGTAAAATGAAAAATATAATTTGTTTTCTTCTTAAAAATAAAATGTTCACCTTCCTAGACCAGGATGAAGGGGGGAGGATTTTGGACTTTCCACAGGGCAGGGAACCCTCACTGCTCTTCAGACTGGAAAGGGAGGGGGAGAGGAGTGGGGAGAGGGGGAGAGGAGTGGGAGGAGGGGGGAAGGAGTGGGAAGAAGGGGAGGGAAATGGGAGGCTGGGAGGAGGCGAAAATTTTTTTCAATAAAATAAAATAAAATAAAAAAATAAAATGAAGAAAGAAAACTTCAAATTTGTTTAACTTAAACATGGAGTACTAAAGGTTGAGGAATTGCATGATCCTCTAATTTAATCATTCAGTGAGAAGGAAAATACCTATATGCTTACTTATATTTCAGGAGGACCTGGCTATTCTTGATGACCTTTTTATTCTTTCAGTGATGACGTGATTATGCTACCTGTTTATCCCTAAAAGAAACCAAGAATATAAGTTATAATCATTACTATACATTAAAATCATCAAGACATAAAAAGTAACCTAAGAGTTCATTTTAGCACATAAATACAGTGAAAGATAAGGCACACCAATAATTTCATGAACAAATTTACCCTTGAAAAATAAATTAAGAAGTAGCAGGAGGATTTATTATGAGTTTGTGTCACATTTAGCTATTCATTCATTTAAAAGTATGTGTTAGATATAAAATATTAGTAAAAAATCATGTTATGGTCTGGGCACTTACTATTAAAAAAGTAGAGCCTCTCTTTTCATTTGGCTAACAATATAATGGTGAGATATAAACCACAACAAGTACATATTAATTTAGTTCTGTCACAAACTCTAAAGGAAAACCAAATGACATCGTGATTGATATGTAATATAGAGAGTTAACTAGGTAGTAAAATAAGAGATACATTAAAAATAACGAGTAAGTCTCAGCCTGAAGATTAAGTGTAATTTGTGATAAGGAGGTAAATGCTACACTGATTCAGTGGTAGAGTGTTTATCTACCATTCATGAGGTCTGGTATAAAATATAATAATTTTATGTTTTCAAATGAGGTAATTTCAGACCAGTGGTACTAGTGATCCAGGTAAAAATGGCTTAACAAAAGATCATTGCTACAACAAAAACCCGCACAACAAGATATGCACATGTATACTGTTGCAGCATTACTGTTATAAATGTATCCAACTGATCCCTAATTAGTTTTAGGACCCACTACACAGTAGAAAATTTATGCCCGATAGTCTAAGTCTGGCCAAGAGTCCATTTCTGTGAAGTTTATAAGCACTAGTGAGTAGACCTACTACTTTAATTTCTTTAAATGAACAAAGTTTCATACTGCCCTCCAAATTCATCTGTCTCTACCAATTAGATCTTATCAATTCAACTCTTAGATCTCATGAGAAATTTTTTTGGTATGGTGGAAAATGGTTAATGCATAAACTCAAAACTGATCAAAGTACAGAGAATAAATGTTAATGAAATGGGAAAATGTGTATCACACTTATCCTCCTAAGATTTAGGGAACTTCATGGAAGGGGTCAGAAAAATTACAAGTGTCAGATGTCAAGGACAAAACAATATCCTCTGGACATAATTGAATTCATGATAGCTGAGGTTGACTGTAAAATGCCAGGACAAGATTAAGCCAGTCAACACTACAGCATGGAGGGAGGTGCTCTCATGAAACCCCTCCCTCTATCTGAGAAGTTATTAACAGCAGGTGGCAACTGAAGGGGGAAGACTCAAATACCACTAAGGGCATGTCTCCTCACAGGGTGATTATGCATCTGTGGATGGACCTAGAGTCAGGGGAATATGGAAAGGACAAAATGAACACAATGGGTTATGGCGGAAAATGGAAGGGTATGGAATATGGGAAGGTAGATGTAGAGCTGTAAGTGAGGGCTGAATATGAACAAAACATGTTGAAGGCATATATTTTCAACAATTAATAAAAACACAACTTAAAAGTTAAAAAGTCTTATATTATTTTTCCTAGAATAAATCTTATATTTATATATTTTAATACTTTTTACCTATTTATTTTTCTTTATTTTATTTCTCTCAAAAAGAGTTAAGTTCAAATTGCATAAATGTAGCAAACATTACCTTTGTATATACTTTGTTTTAAGTTTTATTAAACATTTATTGTTTAGGATTTTACAGCTTTTTATCCCAACCCCATGATTTCACAGATCTTCATCGAGAGATCTGACATTTTAGAAAGAGTCTAATAAATAGCAATGATATTGAATGTGAACATTCTTTGTAATCAAGCATAAGACAGGTTTTTAGAGTACTTGGAGAATGAAATATTGGTAATTATATCTCTTATTATATATGTATATATATGTATATATGAATATATAGATGGTATATATATCATTTCTATTAATTAAAAATTTTAGACATCAAAAGCAGTGGAGCTCTACTAGAGTTGGTTGCATGGCCAGCCTGCCATCCTGGCTCTGAGATGTGATAGAAAGTGGCACAAGATGTGCCCTGGGACTTAGGGCCTGGAGGCTGTGATAGTTCATCTGGGAGGCCACTCACTCATGTGTTTTTCCAACATCTGTGAATTGTGTGTGTGTGTGTGTGTGTCTATGGAATCTGCTGGATTAATGTGAAGGAGGATTAATGTGAGGTGAATGGGATTGAGCAGCAAAGTGGCTTTTGGGAACACAATCCAATGGTCAGTTTGCTGGCAGGTCTCTGCCAAATTTACTGAGACCTATTCCTGTAAATGCTACAGAAAAACTGGGGACAATCATGGCAGAAAAAGGAGAGTGAGCTCTGGGAGAACTTCTGCATTGGGAAGAATGAAGCTAGATCATCTTATACCAGGACCACTCAGCATCCCCTAATCACCATCATCTTTCCTGTCAGTATTCTCAGGCCTTCCTCTAGTTTCTGGAGTCATGTCTTTGCCATGTCATGAAGATCACAAAACTCACACATTAATTTGGAGAGTATATGTTTCATTCAGTTTACAGTTTACAGTCTGTCATTGAGTTAAATCTAAGCAAGAATTCAAAGTAAAAACCCAAAGGAAAAACTGAAGCTGAGACAGTGGAAGATGCCCTAAGATCACTCATCCAGCCGTGACACTGCTCACTGTGGACTGAGTCCTCCCATATCTATCATAAAGAACAAACTTGATTTCAGTAAATTTTAATGGAATTGATTCAATAACCAAATTTCCTTCTTTTCAGACATATTTGCTTGTGTCAACATGACAGAAACAAACCATTACACTGGGACACTCGAGTATGAGTAGGCTTAAATCTGTGAATGGATGGAAAAAGTTATAAATTCATTTTTCATGATTATAGATGCTTACTCTCTGTCTTCTAGGATCTATTTTACACATAATGCTGGAGAAATAAGAAAGGTATACAAAAGATGAGAGTATATACTGTTAGATATAAGAATTACCATGGAAAAGTGTTGTAAACACTGAATGAAAATAAAAGGACAACTAATTAACATGAAGGACACAGATTTCAGGAAATCTTAGATAAAGAGCTGAATGTGCCCTTTACCAGATGTCTGGTAGAGGTGACTTTACCAGTCTTTCCAGCAGGGTTGCCATGTAAACATGTTTTTGCCATTAAGGGTTCCAGAGCAGAAAGGTCAACCAGGGAGCTCAAGAGGAATAGAATGTACACAAGTGGAGGAACTGAATCAGAACAATGCAAAAAAATGGTTTGGATTTAGTTTTCTTGAAGAACTATCTCTGGCCTCAAAAATATTCAAATGTACTTGAAGTCATCCTAGTTGACAGGGTGAATTCCAGTATTGCCAGTGTTATTTTACAGAGAAACCCTGTCTTGACCCCCACATAAAAGAATATCCCTATGTCCAAATAAAAGTGACCTCTAAAACATCTTTCAGTTTCTGAAAATGCTTTGTGAAAGATGGAAAAAATAGGAGAGCTAGCAAGAAATCCCTGTCATAATCCATATAAAAATTCCACTCTCCTCACAGCAGAGGCAGTCTGTCCTTTGAGTCCTAGAGAGGAATAAACTTTCTGCAGAACACACCAAAAATTCTTGATATGGCCCAGAAAATTGGATCCTGATGTTGGTGCATGGTCAGTTTCTGAGGTGAGACTGCTGTGCATCTGTGCCCATATCATCTAGACCCCACTGATTTGTATGTAACCAGAGAACACCCCACTGTACTGAGGACTTCTTAACAGACTGGTCACACCCTGTGCAGAAGTCACTCCCAATCAGGACACAGGACAGACATGAGGACTCCTGATCATCTCCTGGGTATGCTGCTTCTCTGGATCCCAGGTATGGAGTATAGGACTATAGCAGTGCTTACCTCAGTGTGGTCAGTGCTGCCTGTTTTTTGGGAGCTCTGTAAATTGATTTTTAAAGGCAACATTAAATATTTTTGTTGTGTGTTTTTTCTTTCTCAATGCTAGGTTCCAGACGTGACATCCAGATGATCCAGCCTCCTTCTAGACTGTATCACTAGGAGACACAGTAACTATCCAGTATCAAGCCAGTCAGAACTCTGATAATGAATTAAACTGGTATCAGCAAACACCAGAGAAATCTCCTAAAGTCCTGATCTATGCTTCATCAAGACTGTATGCTGCAGCCCCATCCAGGTTCAGCGGAAGTGGGCCTGGGACAGATTTTACCCTCACTATCAGCAATATTGAGCCCGAAGAGATTGCAATTTATTACTGTAAACAGGATATAAATTACCCATGCACAGTGGAGCAAATCATAGCATAAATTGCAGAGCAAGGTAGAAGTGTAAGCCTATACTGCCTCAGCTGCAATTCCAGGGGACTCTACCTTGTGAGAGTGTTATTCAGATGAACCTGTCTTGGCAGTACACTGAGTAGTTTTGGAATACAAAACTATGAAGTTTCCACTGCTTCCTTGACCCTAGCAGCAAACACACAACAAGGTAAATTCTGATTTAGTAAAGATACTGTTCCATACCTGGGAGGCATCTGGATTATGATATCTATTTGAATTCACACGGCAAAGAAAAATTCAAGGGAGAATTTATAGAAAGATGCAAGAAAAGGAATTAGAGTTTACAGTAAAGTCTTCTAAAAGGATTATTGGCACATACAATGTTATATATATTTGTGTGTGTGTGTGTGTGCGTGTGTGTGTATGTGTGTGTGTGTGAACAACTAGGCATTAGGAGATCACTGGTAGGCAGAAAGATTTAAACTCAAAACATAAATGGATAATAAAATAATAAATATCCAGATAATAACATAGTAAACTATTGGCCAATTTCCCATATGCTTTATTTGATAGGTGGCCTAAAGATCTGGTAGGCATTTTCTTCTGCCAACAAGGCCACCTGACTGTCTTTCAAGTTCAAGGTTGGATCAAGGCACATTTGCCCTAAGGTTGTGAGCCCATCAGTCTCCTTGTCCTAGTGAAACCATAAAGTAGAAGAGGAAGAAGACCCCTTAAATTCTATTAAAATCCAAATTCTTCAATGATACTCCAAGATTCACCTAACAGTGGGAGTGGGGGCTCTCTCTGACTCTTTTGGCTGACTGTGAAACTCTTTCATCTATAATTTTAAAACTTAAAAAAATACATTCTCTGTAGGCATATGTGGGGATTGACTTGAACATCTGGAGACTCTGGATTTTCTTTACTTACTAAGTAAGCCTTGCAGCTGTGCCCATCACTAACTGGTTCCCAATGATTTGCATGCACTCACTGTGCAGCCTTGAGGACTTCTTCATATACCAGTCAGACCCTGTGCTGTTGTCATTGAAGTCAGTACTCATCATGGACATGAGGGCACCTGTTTATCTCCTTGGGCTCTTGTTGCTCTGGTTTCCAGGTAAAATAGGGCTAAAATGGGATTTTCATTGTTACACAGTGGTTATTGACTGGCATTTTTGGGAAGTCCTCTTTATAATGCTTAATTATATGGATACTTATTATGTCTTTACTTCTAGGTATCAGATGTGACATCCTGATGACCCAGTCTCCATCTTCCCTGTCTGTATCTCTGGGAGACAAGGTCACTATCAGTTGTCGGGCCAGTCAGGGCATTAGTAGTTATTTAAATTGGTACCAGCAGAAACCAGGGGAAGCTCCAAAGCTCCTGATCTACAGTGCATCCAGCTTGGAAAATGGCGTGCCATCCAGGTTCAGTGGCAGTGGATCTGGGACAGACTTCACTCTCACCATCAGCAGCCTAAAGCCTGAAGACATTGGAACTTACTACTGTCAGCAGTATAAAAATTATCCTCCCACAGTGATACATGTCATAACATGAACCTTCATGAAAGCAGAAGTGAGAGGCTGAACTGTCTTAGTTGCTCCATGTCATGCCTCACTCACTGAAACTTTTTTCACATGTCACAGGGTTTTTACAAAAGCTCACAGAGAGACATTTGTTCTGTAGAAGATTCTAAACAGTCCACTCTGTACCCTTTCTTTCTCTTCATTTCCAAGAGTACAGATTGCCAATGCTTTTTCTGCCTAAATAGAGGTGTTCGCCATGTTTAGTGTAAGTTGCATCACCATCTGGAATTTGTACAGAAGAGTGGGAACTATTGGGGACATTCCAAGCAAAAATCATATAAATGTAATGAATTAGTTTCTAATTATCAGCATTTAAATGGAAGGGAAATATTATTAAAAGAAACTGATAGTAGAGAGAATTACTGCTTTTCTTTTTTATGGCAGAGTAGTACTCTAATGTGTATAATGTGTATATATTCCACACTTTCTTCATCCATTCTTCCATTGAAGGACATCTAGGTTGTTTCCAGGTTCTGGCTACTACAAATAATGCTGCTATGAACATAGTTGAACAAATGTTTTTGTCGTATGATAAGGCATCTCTTGGGTATATTCCCAAGAGTGGTATTGCTGGGTCCAGGGTTAAGTTGATCCCAAATTTCCTGAGAAACCGCCACACTGATTTCCAAAGTGGTTGCACAAGTTTGCATTTGCATTCCTACCAGCAATGGATGAGGGTACCCTTTCTCCACAACCTCTCCAGCAAAGGCTATCATTGGTGTTTTTGATTTTAGCCATTCTGACAGGTGTAAGATGATATCTCAAAGTTGTTTTGATTTGCATTTCCCTGATGGCTAAGGAGGTTGAGCATGACCTTAAGTATCTTTTGGCCATTTAAACTTCTTCTGTTGATAATTCTCTGTTCAGTTCAGTGCCCCATTTTTTAATTGGGTTAATTAGCATTTTAAAGTCTAGTTTCTTTTCGAATTTTGCATGCAAATGGATGGAAATAGAAAACACTATCCTGAGTGAGGTAACCCAGACCCAAAAAGAGGATCATGGGATGTACTCACTCATAATTGGTTTCTAGCCATAAATAAAGGTCACTGAGTCTATAATTTGTGATCCTAAAGAAGGTAAGTAAGAAGGTGAACCCAAAGAAAAACATATAGTTATTATCCCTGCTATGGGAAATAGATAAGATTGCTGGGCAAAAAATTGGGATCTTAGGGGTGGGGTGGGGGTAAGGGGAGAAGGGGAGAGAAAAGTGAGAAGGGGAGGATGGGAGGAACTTGGGGCAACGGGACGATTGGGGATAAAACAAGGTTGGATAGAGGAGCAGGGAATCACATAACTTAATTAAGGGAACCACCTTAGGGTTGGTAAGAGACTTGAACCTAGGGTGGCTCCCAGGTGCCCAGGGCAATGTCCCCAGTTAGTTCCTTGGGCAGCTGAGGATAGGGAACCTGAAATGGCCCTATCCTATAGCCATACTGATGAATATCTTGCATATCACCATAGAACCTTCATCTAGCGATGGATGGAGATAGAGACAGAGACCCACACTGGAGCATCAGACTAAGCTCCCAAAGTCCCAATGAGGAGCAGAAGGAGGGAGAACATGAGCATGGAAGTCAGGACCACGAGAGGTGCACCCACCCACTGAGACAGTGGGGCTGATCTATTGGGAGCTCACCAAGGCCAGATGGACTGTGACTGAAAAAGCATGGGATAAACCCGGACTCTCTGAACATGGAGGACAATGAGGGCTGATGAGAAGCCAAGGACAACGGCATGGGATTTTGTTCCTACTTCATGTTCTGGCTTTATGGGAGCCTAGCCAGTTTGGATGTTCACCTTCCTAGACCTGGATGGAGGGGGGAGGACCTTGGACTTTCCACAGGGCAGGGAACCCTGACTGCTCTTTGGACTGGAGAGGGAGGGGGAGAGGGGCGGGAGGAGGGGGAGGAAAACGGGAGGCTGGGAGGAGGCAGAAATTTTTTTTTCTCAATAAAAAAAAGAATTACTGCTTTTCTCACAAAGGCAAGAGCACAAGTGGCAGAGTAAGGGGAGGTTACCTAAGCATGATGTTTTGTTGTGCCTTGAAATTGTCACAATGAGCACTGATGCTCTCAACTGTGCATAAGATTTTTCTGGCTCTATGTCCACTGGTCTGCTTATAAATACGAAACAAAATTGAACCACTGTCATATGAC
Source organism: Neodon shergylaensis (assembly GCA_025134845.1). Lineage (NCBI taxonomy): Eukaryota > Metazoa > Chordata > Mammalia > Rodentia > Cricetidae > Neodon > Neodon shergylaensis. Next base: position 57,364 of record JABTXL010020228.1, read on the forward strand.
TTTCAGTCCCACTGTGTGAAGTGAAATGTAATTTGTTTGTATGAAATTATACTCAGTAAATGGTTGTATTGAACATGCTTCCATAAGTGGTATTGTTAAAGAACTGATATGACATAGCACAGTTTTAGAAACAAAACAAAATACCAATACAACAATAGTGACCTATCTTCAATTCTGTTTGTGTTTTTTTTTAATTGTATATGTGTAAGATATACTTTCTCTGCATATTTTATAACTCATTAATATGTGTCTATCTTTGCATATATTTTATACACAGACATAATTACTATGATTTTACACTAAAGAAAAAAAATCACATGATGTAATACTACATTTCTGGGTTCACAATTTCTTAGTTTTGCTGTCTTTGGATTTTTTAGTAAATTCTGGACAGAGTTAATGAATTTTAGATACTCCTTCAGAAATATTAGTTGAATCATATTGAGATTATGTGCAAACTGGAGATATAAATATTTAAAAGTAGTTCATGGACCTGGAGAGAATAACCAGTGGTTAATAATCGTCAATGCTCTTAATGAGGGCCTGGGTTTGATTCTCAGCACCCAGATGATGACACACAGCTTGCTATCATTAACTTCAGGGACACAGGACCCTTTTCTGGCCTCTGAAAGCACACAATGACCTTACAAAAACACAAGCAAAACCCTCATACATGTAAAAATACTTTCTAAAAAAAGGCCCATCTTATGACACAGATAAAATCTGTATTTCCTTGAATGCCAGTAAACATACAGGAGCAATACCACTACTCTTTCGTATGTACAGATTTTATTGTCATAACTTCTAATATTTATATTTATATATCTTTTTATGAACTGTATTGTATACTAATCAACAAATATTTTACTTTATGCCTTTCATTGCTCATTTTTAATAGAACTGGAATATCTTTGCTATTGTTTTATATATATATATATATACATATATATGTGGATACAGTAGATATTTTGTCTTTTTTGTAATCTGAAATATATTTGTGTAATGTTCTTTCACTCATTATGACTATGACAATTTTCTTACCTTTATAAACAATAAATGTCAGGAAGTATTTTTGTAAATATCCTTTTCTTCCTTAGAAGCTTATCATAGAAGCAATTGATTCCCATATAAATAATTTTAAAACACTGTAGAGATAATTGTATAGTTTTTCTTATTAATTATCATAAGGAAAAATATATTGCTATATTGTTAAGATGACATTTGTACTGTGAAATACATTCAACTATGCTACTACACATCATGGGAGATAAAGATATGAAGGAAATGGCAGAAGCTAAGAGGAGGAAGAAGAGGAGACAAAGATCAGGAACAGACAATAAAATAAAATTTACTTTTTTTTCTATTGTATCTTACACATCCTTCAAAACAACTTTGTTAGAAAATATATTTCCAAAAGTATCAAAATTTCTCTATGGTGTCAGAGGTTTTAGTATTGACATTAGCTCATCTCTAAGAAAAGACATGTTGTTCTCTGTTTACTCTGTGTACTCCATGTTGTGCCTAATCATAACAAAAGAATCAAAGGATAATTCTTTCCTTCTTTCAATATTTCCATATATAAGTGAATATTCATTGTTTTAGTTCCTTAGCTATTTTCAAAGACTTGTGATAGCTGTCATAACTCTGATGTTATAACATAAAAATGGTGTTTTGAGAAAACAGAACTAGCTTTATTTATTCTATATTATACATTTTTCTTTTTTCTCTTTTTATTGAAAATATACTTTTATCACGTGATATTTCCTGATTATCATTTCTCCTTCCTTTGCTTCTTCCAATTCCTTACCTCCTACTATTTAGTCAGGTTCCACTCCCTTTCAACCTCTGAGTAGGAAACTAACAGGCTCTGGGATGAAGCTTTCTTGACCATGGTTTATGATTTTGATGTGTTCATGCATTATTTGGATAATCTTTTTGGGAACTGGGAAAGAGTTCCCACAAAAAAAAGTTTCTTTTTATCTCAGGTGAATTTTGTTCCCTATATTGTTCTTTTATGCAGTTTCATTTCTTGCAAAACAAATATTTACATTCAATTTCTATTACATTTTTATTCTTGTTGGGATTCAGAACAAAGCAATGGAATCCAATCGGTTAGTATACCCTTAAGCTGGATATGACCTTCATCTGTACTTTATACTCCCCCCCCCCCAAAAAAAAATCTGTAGTATTTATCAGTAAATTGTGTTAGAATTGTTTTGTTCTGAGAAAGTTCTGGGGAATGGCTATTCTGTGAATATTTATTATGTACTTACTGACATTTATTTACAGGTTTTCCTGATCATGCTTTTTCATTAACTCAAAAACCTTCCATGAAGCATTGTTTTCTTTGTTTAACTCTTGTATAAGAGTTCAATGAAACTGAAGTAAGGTTGTCTACAACAATGGACTATAGTCTGCCCCATTCTTCCAAGTCCTGAATCCCAGATCCAGCAGACAAGGTCTGCACAGGCCAATGAAAGCCTACATTCATGTGTTTGAGATATTCCCCAGTAATCACTACTGCACACCTCTATGTGGGGGTTGGGGGATTAGCATTTTATTAATAGTGGGTAGTAGAGGCTCTGCCATAGCACATACATTAAGGGATTTAAAATAAATAAAAGAAAACACATTGGAGGAGGTGGAATCACATTTTGTAAAAAAAAAAAATACTAATGAGAATGGGGCGAAAAGAGAGTATGGAGAAGATATAATACAGAATAACCCCAAAGATAATATGTACATTTCTGAGAATTCATAAAATAAGAATAGCCATTTTAGGTTACTGAGACAGTCAAAGGACAGTGTCAAGGTGTCATCAATTAGTATGTGAGAATAAACTAGATCTGCAGTCTGATTAGTGTCATGTGTAAACACATTTAGGGTGCTATGTTATCAGAGATACTCATTCTATGCTTTGCACACTACTGTTGGAAATTTTGATATAGACTTAATTTCTGTCCCACCTGATCCCACAGCTGTCCATTCCCAAAGAAAAACACAAAGACTTACACTAACTATAATCTCTTTGACCTATTATCTCAGACTTATTTTTAACTAGCTCTTGAAGCTTAAATTAACCCATAATTATTATCAATTTTCAGCCACATGGTTGTATAGCTTTTCTCAGTGTAACATTTCCATCTTGCTTTTTCTGCATCTTGCTGGTGACTGTATCTCTGCATTTTCTCTTCCCAGAATTTTCTTAGTCTAGTTGCCCTGCCTATACTTCCCACCTTGCTACTGACCAATTAGCATTTTATTAAACTCATATGAGTGACACATTTTTACAGTGCACAAGAGTACTGACCTGCAATATTTCCCCTTTTCGTTTTAAAACAAGAACTCTGAATATAATTTCTTTGTTTACCTTTATTTTCTAGATCATTCTCCATAACAACTTGTAACCAAGACTCTAAAGAAAGGCAAACATCCACAGTCCATTTTTGGGAAACGTGACAGTAGCTTTCTTAGCTACTTCCTGCTCACTGGGGTGATTTTAATTTTATGGGGAATCAAAGAAAATTTAGGAATGTGGTCAAGTCCTGACTGGAAGTTCCTGTGAGGCTGAATAATTTTAGTCAGCAGTCTTGAGGCTTTTCTGAATGTAGATTTCAGAGGAATATGCAACAAAGTTCCTCTGAAACACTGGGTCATCTGGGCCCTCTGTTCCCATTGGAGATTTTTCAGAATGAATTCATAGCTTCTTCTTTCCTGTGAAAACTAAAAGAAAACCTCTTCTCCAAAGTAATGCATCTTTTGACTTTAATTTTGAAGTCAAAACATTTTCAAAATATATTGCTTGGTTCAATCAAGCAGCATTTAAAGTCAAATGTCTTTTAAAAGCTATTGCTCCTTCCTCAGCAGTCAAACAACTCAAAGACAACATAATAACACACAGTATCAAAATTCTCTGCTTATTTTCCTTCTTTACATGACTTTAAAAAAAAACAAAAACCTCTATTTCTTTTATTTTTATTCTTATTTTTTTTTATTTAAAACAGGGCTTTTCTGTGTATCTTTGGCTGTTTTGGATCTAACTCTGTAACCTATCTGGCCTCAAATTCACAAATTTATTTATCTTTGCATCCCCAGTTCTGGAATTAAAGGCATGTGCCACCACACTCTACCTCTCTTATTTTGAAGGAATTTATCTTTTTCTCTCCCAAGTCTGTGTACATGTTCAAATATACTATTAACTGTTTAGAGGAGTTTTATTTTTGTATGAATCTGTCTTTACTGTGCAACTTTATCTTTTTTAACCACATGAGTCTTTAATCTGCCAAGCAACATGGCTAGGACTAAAGCTGTAGCTTTGGGAATTGGCTCATTCCTTAGGTTTCTGAAAATCTAGCTTTATGGTATAGAAACTGTTGGGAGACATGTTTAATGCCACAGCTCTGTGGAGTTTAAAAGCCTATGCCACTATCAAGAAGCCTGCTACTGGCTCCTCATAAATAGCATTTAAGTGTTTGGTGGCAGAGACTCTTAAAAGAGCTCTACTGATGTGGCTGCTAATGGTGAGTTACTGTAGACTAAAATTTCTGTCCCATCTGATTCAGCAGCCATTCAGTTCCAAAATATCACACAGAGGTTTATATTGGTTATAAACTGTTTGTCCTATTATCTTAGACTTATGTTTGACTGGCTCTTAATACTTAAATAAACTCTTATTTTTTATCAATGTTTAGTCATATAGCTTTGTGTCTTTTCTGAGTGTAGCATTCTCATCTTGTTCCCTCTGCATCTGGCTGTTGACTGCATCTCTACCTTTCCTCTTCCCAGATATCTCCTAATCTTGTTGCTCCACCCATACTTCCTATATTTCCTGCCTGGCTTCTGGACAATCATCATTTTGTTAACCTAATACTAGTGATAAATCTTTATAGTGTACAAGAGTATTGTCCTACCTTGGATTGCCTTTTAAATATTTCTCTTGCTGTCTTCTCTGAATATCTCAAAATATATTTTAAGGACCAAATTATGCCTCCTCACTTATATGATAAATCCTTACTCTCCATGTGAGGATATTTGTAGTATCAGTTTAAGAAGGAATGAAGTTTATGTTGGATCCTACAGTTGTCAGCTAACCTGATTTTATTATCCTCAGCAAAAGAGGAAACGTGGGCTCTGTGTCAGTCATTACTCACTGACCCCATGTATCAGAAAAAGAAAAAAAAACTGTGAGAGGCAGACATGGAACTGGCCAAAAAGATAGACATTCTGAGACATCTGGTATAATAGAAACTGGCATTTATTGATCTTGAACTTACAATCTCATAAATACTAAGATGAATTTCTTATCTTATTTAATCATCTGGAATCCTATGTTTCACTGTTCATACCAGTGTACTGTCTTCACACTCTGGTCAGATCATCACCAGGAGACCCCTCTGTGTCTGTTTTCTCTCACTTTGGGGAAAGTGTATCCAGGCTTCATCCTCTGTACCTTCAGTAGGTACCAGTGTTTTCTTTCATGAAAAAGTGTTTTCATGCTATATTCTGATCATATCCATAAAACTGAATGAATTAATAATATTACTGTTTGTGGGGTTATACTCCATTTGGGACTGTAGTGAGCACAATCTCTGTTGAAATCTTTATGTCCCAGGACACAGGTTTACTGTCCATTGTAAAGCAAACAATAGTAGTAGTAGTAGTGGGGCTCCATACTTGCAGAAGTAAAAGAAGGACCTAAAAATCTAAAGCATTGACTTATTCACATTAGCTGATGAACATAATACCTGCTTTACAAGGCGGTGTGTCTGGTAAGCATTCATCTCTGATCACAAACATGTCTGTCTACCCAAACTATCACCACACTTGCCCCCACTGGGTTATTAATATTGCTGCTGTGTCTTGTCTTACTCATTGTCTACTAGAAATCTCATTCTCCTCAGAAAAATGTGGTGTAAAAGCTTTTAATTCACAGTCATCAGAAAAGTAGTTATCAAAGCTATTGAATGAATATACAATGTTAGGGGAAAGTTTCTATCCTTTGCTTTATTATTCAGGAGATCCTCAAGGCTCTTCTTATGATAAAGGTTGTTTTTATCACTCTTAATTGCACATCAGAACTAGATGATAATTTGATAATTTCTTATGGTGAAAGCATATTTGTTGAAGCATACGGGCAAACCTAAAAATTTCACCCAAATGATTTTTTTAGAACATGGAAAGGCTACCAAAACTGTGAATGCTTCTCTCCTGTTATAAAAACAATAAATATATGCTTTACAGTGAAACAGTACTGTCTATTACATGTATAACACACTATTTTCCAATTATATCCTTAGATACGTATGACAGAAGATTTCAATCCTCTTTCAAAATATGGTATTAAAACATTTCACTGGCATATGAGCTCCACATAGATGTAATGTATATTATTTGAATATAAAACACTGTGTGAGAGGTAACATGACAAAATCATCACCAGTGACCTCATTAGGAGCGACTTTCCTATAATTTCTCAGAGTTTTCTCAAATCCATTAATTTTTGCTATTATTTGTATTTTCAATTTACCATTATATTTTTCTGATAAAAATAAACATTTTATTAGTATTTTTCTTTACATTTATAGTCATAGGAGTGTAATTCATTTCATTTTAATTAATGATAGTCCCTAACTCCCACATTTAACATTTTGTAAAAATTAAGAAGGTAACAGATAGGCACAAAAACCTCTCCAATCTCTTGTTCCTATTCTTACTCCTTAAGCACTTCCAGAATTTGTTTCAGTTCTTATTCTGTAAGATCAGTTAGACAGCAGAATGCATCATGGTTGTTCAACTCCCACAGCCTGACCTGAAAAAGTCTGTTTTCATCACCATTCCATCTGACCTACCTGTAACATAGCACATTGTAAAAAGTGTCAGGGCCTCAGGTACTCTGTTTCATCGGGACTTTTTTTCAGCATTATGCTATTTAAAATTCAAAAGCCAAAAGAGTTTTACTGATTTCTCACCCGACATTGAAGTTATTATACATGTTTTTCAAACATAAGAATCCAGAATAATTGTTACTTTCTAAACTAAAGCATCTGCTATGATGTTTTCATAGTACTCCACAGGAAGATTCTTGATTGCTGGTCAGAGATAAAAGTTCATCAGTAATCTTACCATGACTGTTTGGCCTCCTAAATTCACCATCTCACAATGAGGTACCATTTTAAGCTCCTGCAGTTGCTAATACTATGGATTCCTTTTAAGGAGAGAAATAGGATACAGAAATAAAATAGAGTGAAAGGCTAATCTTTATGGTAGCTACAGTCTAAGTCTTTACTGTTCACATTTGAAATGACATGTTCTGTCTTCTAGGATGCAAATCTGAGGCTGACATGTCTGAAAGTGAGATGTCAGATTAAACAGTATCTATGATACAGGGAGAAAATTGGCACAGATGGAATTGAATGGTCTTGTCTACACTTAGCTTGAGATCTTTTAGAATGATATGGTCACATGTTTTCTAAAAAACTGTTTGTAATTAAGATAAAAATTTTATTCAAACCATGTATAGAATTTCATTTCTTTGAATACACTTAGGGCTACTCCCTCCCTAAAGGCAATGGTGTTTGCTTATAGAAAGAGCAAGTGGTATAACTCTATAATCTCCTTAGCTTGTTGCCTTGTAATAGGAAGCGTTTTTTCAAACCTTTGCTATTGTCATGATATTTTTATGAAACTCAGAGGCCTACAACCCACTTCCAATTAATAATTGATCAAATTTTGCATTACCTTGTGCTAGAGGACCTGACAGACCCTTATTGGATCACATGTGTATTATATACATACATATATATATGACAAAGCCTATTCGTGATTATGTCTTCTACCTGGATAAATAATGAAGTCAATTCCATATCATCTGATTTAAATTCAGCAGTTTCGATATGCAAGACAACTATTTATGTATATTGTGAATCAGTAACTATATTGAGAGTTTCTTTATAATCCTTTAGTACCATAAGAATAGCATATAATTCTACCATCTGGACAGAATTATAAGGGCTTTGTTCCACCTTAATTAATTCTTCTGATTTGTAATCTGCCTTTGTAATCTGCCTTCCCTGATTTATGTATCAGTATAAAATGTGTGGGCTCCAGTTATTGGTACAACATGTACAATTTGAGAAAGAATCCAAAAAGTTCTCTTTATAAGATTAAATATATCACATTTAAATTAATTTCTATTAATTTCTATTCAAAAATTAACACAAGCCCTTTGCCAGAGTTCATTGTCTTCCCATAACTTTTTTTTTATTTTATTAGCAATAATAGGCACTATAGTCTCTGCTGGGTTTATTCCTGCTAATTGACAAGGTCTCATTTTACCTTTTATAATTAATTCAGTGAGCGTTTTCACACATTTTTAATTTTTACTTGGTTTATGTGGTAAAAAAAAATCCATTCTAAGATAATATCCTCCCTCTGCATTAGAATTCCTGTAGGAGAAATTTTGAAATGTAATATGACTAGAATACAATTAAGATTTGGATTCAACCTATCCATTTGTGCCTCCTGTAATTTCTCCTCAACAATCATCAATTCCTTTTTTGCTTCAGGTGTTAATTCTTTGGAATTATTCAAGTCTTTATCACCTTCTAAGGTTTTGTTTAAATAAATTTTCAGACCAGGTGTTATCCCTACAGCCAGTCATATATTGGAGATGTCTCCCAATAATCTTAGAAAGTCATTAAGAGTTCGCAACTGGGCTCTCCTAATTTGTCCCTATTTTCTGTAATCCTATTCTGTAACCTAGGTAATTAACAGAATCTTCTCAAGGGCAATTTGTAATCCCCATTTAGACAAAACTTTCTTACTTCTTCAACATCCTTTCTAAAGTATCTGTATTTGAATCAAATAACAATATGTCAACCATGTAATGGTAGATTATAGACTAGGAAATTGCTTATATATTATTTCCAATGTCTGACTAAATATTGGCACAGGGTGGGGCTATTGAGCATTCCCAGTGGGAGGATGGTCCACTGATATCTCCTAGTAGGCTGTTAATTATTATAAGTAGGTACTGTGAAGGCAAATTTTTTCTCTATCATTTTCTTGTAGAAACATATTGAAGAAACAATCCGTTAAATCAATAACTACTAAAGGCCATCTCTTTGGTAACAGAGAAGGCAGAGGAATTCCAGATTGTAGAGGGCCCATATGTTTAATAACCTTGTTGATAGCTCTAAGGTCTATTACCATTCTTCATTTTCCAGATTTCTTTTTAACAACTAATACAGAAGAATTCCAAGGGTTGATAGATTCTTCCATATGTCAAGCATCTAGTTGTTTTTGTACCAACAGTTCTAAAGCCTACTGTTTTTCTATAGCTAGAGGCCATAGTTTAACTTATATTGGTTTCTCAGTTTGCCATTTTAAGGGCAGAGCCTTCAGTACCTCTGATGGTTTATCAATTGCAAATGGCTAGTGATCATCGTCTATAACATCTTTTAATATTTTCCCCAGAAATGTAAGTTTGGGGGGGGGTGATGGAATGTTAATCTCAGTATTCCATTGCTGCAATATGTCATGGACCCACAAATTCACTGCAAAATTAGCTATATATGGCCTTAGTCTTCCTCACTGTCCTTCTGGCCCTAGGTATTCAACCCATCTCATGCTTTGTTTTACCTGAGATAGGGTTTCAGTTCTTAGGAACTAAACATCTACCTCTTGTAGGAGCCAATTTAGATGCTAAGATTCTGGAATAATGATAATTCTATCCATACCTGTGTCTAGAAAGCCTTCAATAAAAATGCCATTTATACACAATCTTAGCTTTGGTTTTTGATCATTTATAAAAATCTCCCAGAATATATGTTTCCTTTGTCCAAAGGAGTTTCTGACTCATCCTCCAACAAATTTATTCCATCATTCACGTCAGTATTGTTTTTTTACAGTAGGTGCTGGATTTTTTTTTTAAATATTTATTTATTTATTTATTATGTATACAATGTTCCTGTCTGTATGTATGCCTACAGGCCAGAAGAGGGCACCAGACCTCATTACAGATGGTTATGAGCCACCATGTGGTTGCTGGGAATTGAACTCAGGACCTCTGGAAGTGCAAGCAATGCTCTTAACCGCTGAGCCATCTCTCCAGCCCCCAGTGCTGGATTTTTTTAATTTCCCTGGTGAGACATGTTTTCCACAGTAACTGGGAATGACTGGACCACATTTATCTTGAGAGCTTGCAAGATGTCCCCCATGGTGTTTCCTGATGGTATCACATTGCCTTGTTTATCTTTCATTGACCAACATTCATTGGTCCAATATTGACATTGATAGTAAAGCCAAGTCTAGTCTGGATGAGGAAAACACAGAAAGAGGGACTAGTCCTTAGTGCACAGTGTGGTTATGTTCTTCCTAGACTACCCACAGTAAAATCTCCTGCAGAATTCTATGTAGAGTGCATGCTATATTTTCTTAGCTGATAAAATGTTCAAACTGCCCCTTTTTCTTTCTCTCTCTTTCCTAACCATCCATCAACTTACTCTTTGAATTTCTCATTGTTATATAAAGTTCCTTTCCATTTTTTGCCACAAACCTCCTTTCTGACCTCTATGGCTTTTTCTATACTTCTTTTTCATTTTTATTTTTCTGTCAGCTACTAAGATATTATTTGAGTCTTCAACTCTTATTATACTTTTTTCCAGTTTGTTTAAAAATTATTTTGTACTAAGACTTTGAATACAGTCGAGGGGCATTTAGGTTGTCCCCAGGTTGTGGCTATGACAAAAAATACTGCTATGAACATAGTTGAGCACATGTCCTTGTGGCACAATAGAGTATCCTTTGAATATATACTCAAAACTGGGTCTTGAGAAAGGTTGTTTCCTAATTTTATGAGAAATTGCCACACTAACATCCAAAGGGGCTGTACCAGCTTGCATTCCAACCAGCAATGTAGAAGTATTTTCTTTTCTCCACAACCTCCATAGCATAAGTTGTCATCATCAGTGTTTTTTATCTTGGCCATTCTTACAGGTGTAAGATGAAATCTCAGAGTTGCTTTGATTTGCATTTCTCCAATGACTAAGAATGTTCTGATAATATATATATATATATATATATATATATATATATATATATATATATCCTGGAAAACATCTGGAATCCGTGGGAGATTAGCTGCTCTGGCCCATCTTGTATTAGTCGATGTGCCAGAAGTCTGATTTTCCTCCAAGTGAACTTTTAGGGAGAATCTCCTATTTACCATCCTGTGCTTATGCATAACATCTGTTCCATTCTTGCAATTCAGAGAACATCAAATAGACCAGAGAATCATCATTCAGCTACTAATTAAAAAAATAGAGTCCCAAAGCCAAACAATAGGCAGAGCTCTGGTAGTCCTGCAAAAAGAGAAGAGGGAAGCTTAGAGGTTACAGAGGGTTCCCTGACACTATGAAAACATGGCTTGTAGAATCATCTTACCAGGATTTATGTGGACTCAGATATCAGAGAGCCTATGTGCATCTGACAGATTCTCTACATGTATGTTATGGCCGAGGAGTTTGATGATCCTATGAGATTACTAACATTGAAAGAGAGGGCTCTCTTTGACTCTTTTGTTTGCCTGTGAAATTCTTTCATGTATAATTTTAAAACTTAAAAAAATAAATTCTCTGTAAGCATTTTTGGGGTTTGATCTTGAGCACATGGAGATGGTGGGATTGTGCTTAGTTTTGTAAGCCTTGTAGCTGTGCCCAGCACTAACTGGTTCCAATGATTTGCATGCAGTCACTGTACAGCCTTGAAGACTTCCTCATATAGAAGTCAGACCCTGTGCAGGTGTCATTGAAGTTAGAACTCAACATGGACATGAGTGCTGCTGTTCAGCTCCTTGGGCTCTTGTTGCTCTGGTTTCCAGGTAAAATAGGACTAAAATGGGATTTTTATTGTTACACAGTGGTTATTGACTAGAATTTGGCAGAAGTCCTTTATTATGATACTTAATTACATGAATATTTATTGTGTCTTTATTTCTAGGTGTCAGATGTGCCATCCAGTTAATCCAGTCTCCATCTTCCCTGTCTGTATCTCTGGGAGACACAATCACTATCAGTTGTCAGGCCATTCAGGGTGTTAGTAACTATTTAAACTGGTACCAGCAGAAACCAGAGGAAGCTCCTAAGCTCCTGATCTACAGTGCATCCAACTTGGCAAATGGGGTGTCATCTAGGTTCAGTGGCAGTGGGTATGAGACAGATTTCACTCTCACCATCAGCAGCCTAGAGCCTGAAGACATTGGAACTTACTACTGTGAGCAGTATAAAAATCATCTTTCCACAGTGATACAAGTCATATCATTAACCCGCATAGAAGCAGAAGTGAGAGGCTGAACTGTCTTAGCTGTTCCATGTCATCTCTCACTCACTGAAACTTTTCTCACAAGTCATAGTTTTTTTTTCTCACAGAGAGACATTTGTTTTGTTGAAGACTCTAAACAGTCCATTCTGTACCATATCTTCCTTCCTCTTCATTTCCATAAATACAGCTTACCAATGTCTTGTTTGGCTTAACAGAATTGTTCCCCATGAGTAGTCTGAGTTACATCACAAACTGGAATTCATACAGAAGAGTGGACACAATTGTGGACATTAAGAGCCAAAAAAGGTGTTTTAAATGTAATAAATTAGCTTTAAGCACCAGCATTTAAATAAAATATTTAAAAGAAATTTATAGTAGAAAGAATTACTGCTTTTACAAAATTGAGTGCACAAGTGACAGAGAAAGGAAAGGTTGCCTAAACATGATATTCTGTTGTGCCTTGAAATTGTCACTATGGACACTGATGCTTTCAACTCTCTGTAGGACACATAGGACTTTTCTGGCTCCATGTCCACTGGTCTATTTATAAATATCAAGGAAAATTGAATCACCCTTATATGACTTTCAACCCCACTGTGTGAAGAAATGTAGATTTGTTTATACAAAATCATGCACAATAAATGGCTGTTTTAATCATGCTTCCATAAGTGGTGTTATTGAAGAACTGATATGCCATAGCACAGTTTTAGAAATGAAACAAAATATCAACATAACAATAGTGACCTAACTTTAATTTTGTTCATTTTTTTAAATTGCATATGTATAAGATCTAGTTCTTGTGCATTTTTTATGATGTCTCATTCATATATGTGCCCGTCTGTCATCTATTATACACACAGACATAATTACTATAATTTTACACTAAAGTAAAAAGCCACAATATGTAATATCACGTTTCTGTAGTACACATTTTCTTAGTTTTGCTGTCTTTGGATTTTATTTGTAAATTCTGGACTTAGTTATTCAATTTTAGAAACTTCTTCAGAAATATTAGCTGCATTATATTGAGTTTATGTGAAAACTGGAGAATATATATGAGCTGGAGAGACTAACCAGTGGTTAATAATACTCAATGCTCTTAATGAAGACCTAGATTTGATTCTAAGAACCCAGAGCTAGCTTTCTTTAACTTCAGTTACACAAGATCCAGACCCAATTTTTGCCCTTGAAAGCAGACAATGATCATATAAGCATACAATTAAAAAACCTCACACATGTAAAAATATTTTTAAAATATGGCTCATATTATGACACGTAATATCTCTATTCACTTGGATGCCTATTTACATATGGGTGCAATGCCATTACACTTTTTTATGTATAAATTTTATTGTAATTACTTCTAATATTTATATTGAGATTTCTTTTTTATGATTGAGTATACTAATCAGCAAATGTTTACTTCATGCCTTTTATTGCTCATTTTTAATGTAATTTGTGTATCTTTTTATTGTTTTAGACATAAGTGGTAACAGTAGACATTTTTTTTGTGTACTCTGAGATTAAAATGCCTAATGTTCTTTCACTCATTATGAGCATGATATTTTCCTGAACTTTATAGAAAATACATGTAAGTTATTTTTGTGACTATGCTTTGCTTCCTTAGAAGTTTATCATAAACAGCTGTTTATTCTCATATAAATTATTTCAAGACACTATAGAGATAATTATATAGTTTTTATTCTTAACTTCATAAGGATAAATATATTGATATGTTGTTAAGATTAACTTTGTATTCTGAAATACATTCAAATATGCTACCATGCATCATGAGAGATGAAGATAAGGAGGAAATGACAGAAACTTAGAGGAGGAAGAGATATTAAAATAAAATTATCTTTGTTTCTTTTCTGTCTCATCTAGGACATCTTTTAAAACAACTTTGTTAGAAAATACATTTTCAATAAAATATCACAATTTCTCTATGGTGTCTCTATGGTTTTAGTACTGGCATTAGCTCATCTCTAAGGGTAGATATATTGTCCTCTGTTTACTCTGTGCTCTCCATGTTGTGTCTAACCATAACAAGAGCATCAATGGATAAGTCATTTCTTCTTTCAATGTTTCCACCCTAGTGAATATGCGTTGTTTTAATTCCTTAGCTATTATCAAAGACTTTTGGTAGTTGTCACATAACTATGTTGTTCATAAAAAAATGGTATTTTGAGAAAACAGAACTATTTTGGATTATAAAATTTTCTTTTTTTTTTAGTGAAAAAAATATTTTTCTCACATGATAATTCCTGATTATCATTTTTCCATTTTTTACTTCTTGCAATTCCTCCCTTCCTACTGTTTCATTAGTTTCCACTCCTATCCACCTCTCAGTAGAAAACTAACATGCTCTGGGATGAAGCCTTCTTGATCATGCTTTATAATTTTTGATATGTTCGTAAATTTTGTTTGTATGCAACCTCAAGTAAAAACAGAATTATCCAAAAGTCTTATGCTAAAATAGCATTGCCAACAGAGTGACAAATGAGTGATGGAGATGACAGTATGAACTGGACTTTGACAAATGGAAAAAAAAAAGAGAAAGTAGTGGACATTTGGTTCCTTTCTATGATATAAGACTAAACACAGACTGGACCCAAATAAAGCAGTTGTCCAAAAAATTCCATTGTGATGAATGTTTCACAGAGAATCATTATTCTATGTCACTGTGCAGTGGGAAGACGGTAAGTACAGATTTGAGCATGTGGCTTTCCGTATGAGCTTCTACTCTTATATCAGTAGAAGTAATCACATCAGATGTAATTATGTCATTTAATCACATTTTCAAGTGACTAAATTATTCAAGATAGTATTTACAGAGATAAAAGTTAATACTATAAAACTGACAATTTGGTGGGTATTTTAGCTTTCCTACTCACTCAAATTATTGAATCTTAACAAACATTTGAAGAACAAATACAAATATTCCTCATTTTATTATACAACCTCATAGACAATGACTAGACCTAAGTACATTCTACACTGTTAACATAACCTTGATAGAAAAATCTAGACATAACAATAATCAGATAATACAAAATAAAATAGCAAAAAGAAACGTTATATATCAATATCCAACATATTTAATAAAACTGAATCATAATAACAAATTTAAAATTGTTCAACAGAATTAAATATCTATTTCTTTTTATTATTTATTTATTTATTAAAGATTTCTGCCTCCTTCCGCCACCGCCTCCCATTTCCCTCCCCCTCATCCAATCAACTCCCCCTCCCTCATCAGCCCGAAGAGCAATCAGGGTTCCCAGCCCTGTGGGAAGTCCAAACACCATCCACCTCCTACCAGGTCTAGTAAGGTGAGCATCCAAACTGCCTAGGGTCCCACAAAGCCAGTATGTGCAGTAGGATCAAAACCCAGTGCCATTGTTCTTGAGTTCTTAGTAGTCCTCATTGTCCGCTGTGTTCAACGAGTCCGGTTTTATCCCATGCTTTTTCAGAACCAGGCCAGCTGGCCTTGGTGAGTTCCCAATAGAACATCCCCATTGTCTCAGTGTGTGGATGTACCCCTCGCGGTCCTGAGGTCTTTGCTCGTGCTCTCTCTCCTTCTGCTCCTGATTTGGACCTTGGGATTTCAGTCCGGTGCTCCAATGTGGGTCTCTGTCTCTGTCTCCTTTCATTGCCTGATGAAGGTTAATATACAGGAGGATGGCTATATGCTTTTCTTTGGGTTCACCTTCTTATTTAGCTTCTCTAGGATAAAGAATTATAGGCTCAATGTCCTTTATTTATGGCTAGAAACCAATTATGAGTGAGTACATCCCATGTTCCTCTTTTTGGGTCTGGGTTACCTCACTCAGGATAGTGTTTTCTATTTCCATCCATTTACATGCAAAATTCGAGAAGTCATTGTTTTTTATGGCAGAGTAGTACTCTAACTTGTAGATATTCCACACTTTCTTCATCCATTCTTCCATTGAAGGACATCTAGGTTGTTTCCAGGTTCTGGCTATTACAAATAATGCTGCTATGAACATAGTTGAACAAATGCTTTTGTCATATGATAGGGCATCTCTTGGGTATATTCCCAAGAGTGGTATTGCTGGGTCCAGGGGTAGGTTGATCCCAAATTTCGTGAGAAACCGCCACACTGATTTCCAAAGTGGTTGCACAAGATTGCTTTCTTACCAGCAATGGATGAGGGTACCCCTTTCT
Organism: Neodon shergylaensis; assembly: GCA_025134845.1. Lineage (NCBI taxonomy): Eukaryota > Metazoa > Chordata > Mammalia > Rodentia > Cricetidae > Neodon > Neodon shergylaensis. The sequence goes on from JABTXL010020228.1 coordinate 73,870, forward strand.
CCACAACCTCTCCAGCAAAGGCTATCATTGGTGTTTTTGATTTTAGCCATTCTGACAGGTGTAAGATGATATCTCAAAGTTGTTTTGATTTGCATTTCCCTGATGGCTAAGGAGGTTGAGCATGACCTTAAGTATCTTTTGGCCATTTGAACTTCTTCTGTTAAGAATTCTCTGTTCATTTCAGTGCCCCATTTTAATTGGGTTAATTAGCATTTTAAAGTCTACTTTCTTGAGTACTTTATATCTTTTGGAGATCAGACCTTTGTCTGTTGCAGGGTTGGTGAAGATTTTCTCCCAGTCAGTGGGTTGCCTTTTTGTCTTAGTGACAGGGTCCTTTGCTTTACAGAAGCTTCTAAGTTTCAGTGGGTTCCATTTATTCAATGTTGCCCTTAATGTCTGTGCTGCTGGGGTTATACATAGGAAGTGATCTCCTGTGCCCATCTGTTGTAGGGTACTTCCCACTTTCTCTTCTATCAGGTTCAGTGTGTTCAGACTGATATTGAGGTCTTTGATACATTTGGACTTGAGTTTTGTGCATGGTGATAGATATGGGTCTATTTTCATTCTTCTACAGGTTGACATCCAGTTGTGCCAGCACCATTTGTTGAAGATGCTTTCTTTATTCCATTGTATACTTTTAGCTCCTTTATCGATAATGAGGTGTTCATAGGTTTGTGGGCTAAAAACCGGGTCTTCTTTAGGATTCCATTGGTCGACTTCTCTGATTTTATGCCAGTACCAAGCTGTTTTCATTACTGTAGCTCTGTAATAGAGTTTGAAGTCAGGGATTGTAATGCCTCCAGAAGTTCCTTTATTGTATAAGATTGTTTTGGCTATCCTGGGTTTTTTGTTTTTCCATATAAAGTTGATTATTGTTCTCTCAAGATCTGTGAAGAATTTTGATGGGACCTTGATGGGGATTGCTTTGAATCTATAAATAGCCTTTGGTAGAATTGCCATTTTTACTATGTTGATCCTCCCAATCCAAGAGCAAGGGAGATCCTTCCATTTTCTGGTATCCTCTTCAATTTCTTTCTTCAATGCCTTAAAGTTCTTGTCAAATAGATCTTTCACTTCCTTGGTTAGAGTTACCCCAAGATATTTTATGCTGTTTGTGGCTATCATGAAAGGTGATGATTCTCTGATTTCCCTCTCTGCTTCCATATCATTTGTGTATAAGAGGGCGACTGATTTTTTGGAGTTGATCTTGTTTCCTGCCACATTACTAAAGGTGTTTATCAGCTGTAGGAGTTCTTTGGTGAAGTTTTGGGGGTCGCTTATGTACACTATCATATCATCTGCAAATAACGAAAGTTTAACTTCTTCCTTTCCGATTCGAATCCCCTTGATCCCCTTATGTTGTCTTATTGCTATTGCTAAAACTTCAAGCACAATATTGAAGAGGTATGGAGAGAGTAGACAGCCTTGTCATGTTCCTGATTTTAGTGGGATGGCTTTGAGTTTCTCTCCGTTTAATTTGATGTTAGCTGTCGGCTTGCTGTAAATAGCTTTTATTATATTTAGGTATGACCCTTGTATCCCTAATCTCTCCAAGACTTTTATCATAAAGGGAGCTAACCAAGGCCAGCTGGACTGTGACTGAAAAAGCATAGGATAAAACCGGACTCCCTGAACATGGCGGACAATGAGGGCTGATGAGAAGCCAAGGACAATGGCATGGGGTTTTGTTCCTATTTCATGTTCTGGCTTTGTGGGAGCCTGGCCAGTTTGGATGTTCACCTTCCTAGACCTGGATGGAGGGGAGAAGACCTTGAACTTTCCACAGGGCAGGGAACACTGACTGCTCTTCAGACTGGAGAGGGAGGGGGAGAGGAGTGTGGGGGGGAGAGGGGCGGGAGGAGGGGAAGGGAAATGGGATGCTGGGAGGAAGCAGGGATTTTTTTTAATAAAATTAAAATAAATAAATAAATTAAAAAAAAGATATCCATTAGTTTGACTACAGGGCAAATCAAGATTCCCCCCCTTCTTTATTGCTTAGGGTCTCAGCTGAAGTCAGGCTTGTATATTCCTTGAAATTTCTATAGAGCCAGGTTTCTGCTAACCCTATAATGGTTCTCTCTATCAAGATATTTCTTTCCTTGCTCTCATCTCAGTCTTTCCTCCATCTCAACTATCACATTTCCTCAAGATGTCCTCAACACTCCACTTCTGTCCTCCTCTTCCCCTTAAATCTCTTTTTCCTCCCACCCCAATGCTCCTAATTTTTTAGGTAATCTTTTCTGTTTCCAATTTCCATGTGGATCTATATGTCTTTATTTTGGTTCACCTTATTACTTAATATCTCTGAGATCATGAACTATAAGCTCAATGTTCTTTGTTTATAGCTAATTTCCACTTATGAATGAGTGCTTACCATATTCATCTTTTTGGGTCTGGGTTATGGATTACAGACCCTCAGACCCTAAATTTTCTATGATCCCTTGCTTTTTGGAGTAAACAATTTGTTTTCCAATGCTTGCAGATGCTCTGAGCATGAGACCCTCCCTGATGATGGGGGAGTGGTTTCTGATAGGCTTGCTACTGAAGGACCCTCTAGAGGCTGTCCTGGAACACAATAATGTTTTCATTCTTGGCATTCTTGTTTTGAGGATGATCTCTCTCTCTCCCCCCCTCTCCTCTCTCTCTCTCTCTCTCTCTCTCTCTCTCTCTCTCTGTATGTATGTGTATGTGTGTTTCAATCTTCAGCCCCTTGCCTGACTCATGAACCATCATGTTGTAGACAGGCTGTATCGTACAGGGGGGACTGTACAGGTGGAGTAGCCAGTGAGATAGGGAACTAGGGATCTCAGAGAGATCAACCTCAGGAATGGTGAGAGATCATGCTTCACCAAAGTTGAAGGGTGGGAGGAATGAGAATATGAGAAAAGGGGTCAAGACCATGATTTGTGTACCACTAAAACAGTCTACCTGAGCTAATGGGAGCTTACCAACTTCAGCCAGATTGGGAAGGAACAAACATAGAACCAAACTAGTCCCTCTGAATGTGGTTGAAAGTTTCATGATGGGGCACACTGGGGGCCTCTAGCAGTGGCAGGACAATTTATCCCTACTGCATGTACTGGCTTTTTGGGAACCTATTCTCTTTGGATGATACCTTGCTCAGCCTATATATAGTAGGGAGGGCCTTAGCCCTTCCCCAGAGCAATGTGCCTTACCCTCTCTGAGGATTGGATGCATATGGGGTGGAAAGGCATGTGGAAGGAATGGGAGGAAAGAAGAGATTGGGGACTTAGATTGGTATATATATAATGAATAAATAGAGTTTGTTTTCTTTTTGAAAAAAAATAAAAGTAAGAGTAAATGATAAAAAAAATTAGTATTCTCAATTCTTTTCATTACCAGTTTTTCCAATACTGCTTGTCTTCATACTCTGTTTTCTATAATGTCCTCAATTCACCATCTTGCTATGTTATGTGTCAAACTTCAGCATCCACATATATTCTCTTCTTCTGTTAATTTATGAGCTGGAAAAATAACAGTGTTCTGCTTCAGTGAACACAGAATATCAAGACCCAATCCGTTGTTTTCCTGTACATGTCTGGAGAGAGGTTCATGTGAATCAAGATACTGTAAATGAGCACTAAGATTTTCCAATTCTTGAAATAATAGACTTCTAATATCAGTGACCCTTGCATTGGAATGATTAAAATATATAAAATAGCTTGGTGGTGGTAACCTAAGTATTCAATACCAGCATTCTGGAGGAAGGTCAATTTAAGAATTTTAAGTCAGTCTTGTCTACAGAGTGAGTTCCAAGCCAGACAGAGTTACACAAATAAGCTGTGTCTCAAAACAAAACAAAAAAGAACAAAGAAAAAAACAACAAAATCAAAAATACAAACCAAAACACATACACACCAAGAAAAATCTCCAAAAACCATAGGAACAAATAGCTAAAGAAGCCAGATTAATTGTTGCCCATATTGTTTTAGATGTCAGTAGGTAACAATAGGGGAGATATTTGGAGTCACTCCATTAACACCACAGTGGGTATGGAAACAAGTTCTGCATTTGAAAAGTCCAGAGACAATATAATAAGAGTGATGCAACCCCATTGAAGTATCTCCACTAATTTAAGAACACACAACTCATATTTCTAGAGCCTATCATTATTATGTTCAAAACTTCCAACCAATTACTTAAAATCAAAACTCTAGGAGAAACAATATCACCATACCATAGAAAGTCTCAGACTGCAAATATGACATGTAGATAGCAATTTCCTGAATTAAAAGTCTTTCTTGTGTTATCTTAGAGGTCTTAGTTTTCTGAATTTATTACAAGAATAGCATAGCTAGGATTGCTCAAACAAAAAAGCAACTGCTCTTAAGCAAACTATATGGCAATTTGTATTACCTGTGCTCTTGGCCCTAAGAGGAGGAGAGTTAGAAGTACATCTGCTATATTGGTAGTCTTGTCCTATTCTTCCAATGACCTTCAAAGCACAGCAGAACTGGAAACAAGATAGTAGCAGGTGCAGTATCTAGTGGGAAGCAGCTAGTACATTTTAGGTATACTCCCTGCTCCATTGGGATGTTTGGATTATGACTTATAACATTGTGACTATTTAACAGTATCTTCAGACTGCAGGAACTCACGGTAAAAGTGAATCTTGTTTCAAATCTGTTGATACTGAATTTTGATAAAACTCCTGTTTGCAGTTAAATGGCTTATAGATCAATAGTTTAGGAACATTTCCTGATTTCTGACTGGCATGACAACTGGTGGTGACTCTATCTTTAAGAAAAGCAGAAAGATTGGAAGGATACTATGTCATCTGGATATCATATCTCTGACAAAAGTTGGAAATATGTAAGAAACAATGGTAATCACATTATAAGATATTCTCCATGACAGTTTGTCATCACTCAGAATACAGATTATGAATTTCTTCACTTCTGTCTTCTTTATCTGAAAATCAGAGCAGTGCCAGCCTCAGAATTTCAGCAAAGACCGTTATCTCCATGTTGTATTCTAACTTAAAATGACTTGCATTTTTCATGAATGCCTTTTGAATATACTGCTCAGAACAGATAAGTATGTTCTGGAGGTACGCAAATAAACAAGGGTGTGCAGGGCTCAAGCCAATTGAAGAATTGGCTGGGTTCATCTCTGGGACAAATCATAAGAACCAGAGTCTATTGGTACCCAAGACATAGAGTAACATAATAAATTTTCATTTAGATAATGTGTTCCTTTCTATGTGTCAAAAAACAATATAAGTTTAGGAAAATTTAAGTGGCGTGTGTGTGTGTGTGTGTTTTCACTCTATTTCTCTTCATCGTCTTCTGGAGTATATTCCTTTTAACAATGGTGACTTTCCTTCTAAATGAGTTTTATTCAATTATTTTACTTTGTAAACATATACTTTATCATAAAAAACTTCAAATAAATGACAGATCACATAAAAATTAAACACAACAAAATTTGTACAACTTAATGCACTTCTTTTCAGTTAGATTAGAAGCTGTATGCCTTCACATTAGATTTTATACTTTCATATGTATTTGATGCACTTATCAATTACATAAAAATCTATCACAGGATTAGAAAAAGACTCTTAATATGCAAATTCCTAATTTTTGTCAGTTTTCTTTCATTTCAATTTTGACTAGTAATAGCACTGATCATAAAATATATACTCTTTTCTTTGATTCCCTGAACCTCTCAAAATGAACAAGAAGTACAGAACATTTAAAATCCTTATTGGTTAATCCTCTCCTAAACAATTTTGTGTCCCTCCATTCATTAGTATTGTTCCAAGTTATTTTAGTCCAAACCATCCAATATCAGGGCTCCTTTCAGTTCTCCAAGTTCACTCCTTTAATGAGAATGCACTGAATACATTATATGACATTTTCAGATGTCTCACAATACTATCCTTATCTTTCTGTTCTCACTTTGCATAATCCAATATTTTCAAAATCTTAAACTTAAACTCTAATTAATACTCATTTGATTCTTGACAGTTCTTTGTTCTCTACCTTATGTTACAAACACAAAATCTTTTCTAGTTCCAAGGAGAGAACACTTCTCTATGGCTACAAATAGGTCAATAGAGATCATTATGTAGAAGGATTGAGTAATAGGAATGACTTTGAAAATTTTACATTTTGAAGCTGAGCCATAATGAATTCAATGACATGAACACAGTTTTTGTGATACTGAATGTTCAAAGTGAGGAAGAAAGTTTTCAGGAGAAAAGCAGGGATTGCATTCATAGAGGAACAGGAAAAAAGAATCTGTAGTATAATAAGCAGCCAAAGTCCATCTTTTTCTATTTACATACTGTAATCTTCTAAGTTTAGTTTCATTTCTCGTTGCTGTGATAAAATATCCTCACAAAAACAATGAAAAGAATTATTCTGGCTCACAGTTCAAAAATATATTTCAGGCCCTTGAAAGATTGTTCATGGGTACAGTGCTTCAGCTACTCTTGTGGAGGATTTATGTTCAGTTCTCAGCAACAACAAAGAATAAGCCATCCAAGAAATGGAAAAAAAAATAATGGGATCCCATCCCAGCTGTGCCCAGGCACCCCATCACCTATTCGGGGCCATAAGACCCTCCAGCTCAGCCTGTTTTGGCGCTGGGACAGGGTGATGAGTACAACCAGATGGGAGTTCCTTTGTTTCACTAAGCCTGAAGGCAGCAAGCTAGGCCTTTTGTCTGCTAGGTCCCTGGCCAGCAAGGGGTCCTGATCTTGTACCAGAAGATCCATCAGAGCACTTGAAGGAAGAGATAAGCAGGTGCCAATGGAAGAATTTCTCCATCAATCTGAAAAATAACATGATAGCACCAGAACCCTGCGAACATACAACAGAAAGACTTGAACACTCTAATCCAGAAGAAGTAGAAAAAACTGACATGATGAAAGCAATAGAGTCCCTTAAACAGGATATGAAACATTCCCTTAAAGAAATGGATGAGAAGAATAACAAAATTTTGAAGAAATGAGTAATCCATAAAAGATACCCTAGGGTTCCTCCCCTCTTCGGGCACATAACATCACCCAGCTCAGCCTGTTTGGGTGCTGGGGCCGAATCATGAGGGCAAATGGGCAGGCAGGAGTTCCTTTGTCTCAATAGCCTGCCTGCAGCAAGCAAGGTAGGCGCTTTGTTTATGAGCTACCCAACCAGCACGGAGATCTGATCTCGGCACCAGGAGAGCCATCACCAGGGTGAGTGAGTTCCGGCCCGCGGCAGCAGCCCAGGACACAGAAATCAGATGTTCCTCACCCCCCCATACTTCCTGGTCTTCCTGCAGGGGCTATACCCCCCGATACTGCCTTTCTTTTCCTATCCCACCCAGCTTGCATCCAGAACCCACCCCCTTCTGCTTCCCTCCCCTCTTTGGGCACATGACATCATCCAACTCAGCCTGTTTGGGCGCTGGGGCCGAATCATGAGGGCAAATAGGCAGGTGGGAGTTCCTTTGTCTCAATAGCCTGCCTGCAGCAAGCAAGATAGACACTTTGTTTACAAGCTACCCAACCAGCAAGGAGATTTGATCTTGGCACCAGGAAAGCCATCACCAGGGCACCAGGAGAGCCAGCATGGGGGAGTGCCATCACTGGGATGGTACATCAGTGGGCAAGGAGACCTGATCCTGTAAAAGAAGATCCATAGGGGAGCATTTGGAGGAAGAGATGGGCAGGCGCCAATGCAAGAATTCACCCAACAATCTGAAAAACAACATGAAACCACCAGAACCCAGCAACCTCACAACAGGAGGACATGAACACCTTAATCAAGAAGAAGTAGAAAAAATTGACTTTATGAAAGTGATAGACACCCTTAAACAGCATGTAAAAAAATGCCCTTATAGAAATGGATGAGAAGTATAACAGAAAGTTTGAAGAATTGAATAAATCAGTGAATGATACCCTAGGAAACCAAGGAAAAACAATCAAACAGATAATGGAAACAGTTCAAGGCTTGAAAACTGAAATGGAGGCAAGGAAGAAAACACAAACAGAGGGCCGGCTGTATATGCCAAATCAAGGTAAATGAATAGAGGCTACAGAAACAAGCACAACCAGCAGAATACAAGAGATAGAAGAAAGTATCTCAGATTCTGAAGATACCATAGAGAAAATAAATGCACTGATCAAAGAAAACAGCAAGTCCAACAAACTCTCATCACAAAACATTCAGGAAATCTGGGACACAATAAAAAGACCAAACCTAAAAATAATAGGAGTAGAAGAAGGAGAAGAAGTGCAGCTCAATGGTCCAGAAAATATATTTAATAAAATTATAGAAGAAAACTTTCCCAACCTAAAGAAAGATATACCTATTGAGGTTCAAGAAGTATAAAGAACACTGAATAGGCTGGATCAAAAAAAAATCCCCTCATCATATATTAATCAAAACACAAAGCATACAGAATAAAGAAAGAATATTAAGAGCTACAAAGGAAAAAGGCCAAGTTACTTACAAAGGTAAACCTATCAGACTTACACCTGACTTCTTTTTGGAAACCATGAAAGCCAGAAGGTCCTGGATAGATGTTCTGCAGAAACTAAGAGACCTTGGAGGCAAGCCCCGACTACTATACCCAGCCAAGCTTTCGTTCACTATAAACAGAAAATACAATATTTTCCCGGATAAAAACAAATTTAAACATTATGTAGCCACAAATCCAGCCTTACAGAAAGTAATAGAAGGAAAAGCACTAACCAAGGAGTCCAACAATGACCACAATAACTCAGACGTATAGAGACCCTTCACCAGCACAACTCAAAGAAGGAAAACACACAATCTCTACTACTAAAAAAGTGACGTGAGTCAACAACCACTGGTCATTAATATTACTTAATGTCAATGGACTCAACTCACCTATAAAAAGGCACAGGCTAAGAGACTGGATACAAAAACAGGATCCAACATTCTGCTGTTTACAAGAAACACACCTCAACCACAAAGACAGGCACCTACTCAGAGTAAAAAGCTGGGAAAAGGCTTATCAAGCAAATGGACCTAAGAAACAAGCAGGTGTGGCCATACTAATTTCTAACAAAGTTGACATCAAACTTAAATCAATCAGAAGAGATGGAGAGGGACATTTTATACTCATAACAGGAACAATTCATCAGGATAAAGTCTCAATCCTGAATATCTATGCCCCTAATATAAAAGCACCCACATATGTAAAAGAAACATTACTAAAACTCAAGGCAGCCATCAAACCACACAAACTAATAGTAGGAGACTTCAACACTCCTCTCTCACCAATGGACAGGTCAATCAGACAGAAAGCTAACAGAAATAAGAGAATTTATGGAGGTAATGAATCAAATGGACTTAACAGACATCTATAGAACACTCCACCCAAATAGGAAAGAATATACCTTCTTCTCCACAGCTCATGGAAACTTCTTGAAAATTGACCACATACTGCAACAAAGCAAACTTCCACAGTTACAAAAAATATTAGTAACCACCTGTGTCTTATCGGATCACCATGGATTAAAGTTAGAATTCAACAACAATGCTACCCCCAGAAAGCATACAAACTCATGGAAACTGAACAGTCAACTAGTGAATCACACCTGGGTAAAGGAAGAAATAAAGAAAGAAATTAAAGTCTTCCTGGAATACAATGAAAATACAAAAACAACATACTCAAACTTATGGGACACAATGAAAGCAGTCCTAAGAGGAAAGTTCATAGCACTAAGTGCCCACTTAAAGAAAACAGAGAAAGCACACATTGGAGACGTAACAGCCCACCTGAAAGCTCTAGAAAAAAAAGAAGCATACTCACCTAGGAGGAGTAGAAGACTGGAAATAATCAAACTCAGGGCTGAAATCAACAAAATAGAAACAGAGAAAACAATCCAAAGAATCAATGAAACAAAAAGCTGGTTCCTGGAGAAAATCAACAAGATTGATAAACCCCTATCCAAACTAGTAAAATGGCAGAGAGAGAATATGCAAATTAATAAGATCAGAAATGAAAAGGGGGACATAACCACAGACACAGGAAATTCAGAGAATCATAAGATCTTACTACAAAGGCCTGTTTGCCACAAAATTGGAAAATGTAAAGGAAATGGACAATTTTTTAGATAAGTACCATATACCAAAGTTAGACCAGGATCAGGTGAACAATCTAAATAGACCTGTTAGTCGCAAGGATTAGAAGCTGTTATCAAAAACCTCCCTACCCAAAAAAGCCCAGGACCAGATGGTTTCAATGCAGAATTCTACCAGAACTTCCAAGAAGACCTAATACCTGTACTCCTTAATGTATTTCACAATATAGAAACAGAAGAGTCATTGCCAAATTCCTTTTATGAAGCTACAGTTACCCTTATACCAAAACCACACAAAGACTCAACCAAGAAAGAGAATTACAGGCCAATCTCACTCATGAACATCGACACAAAAATCATCAATAAAATACTGGAAAACAGAATCCAAGAACAAATTAGAAAAATTATCCATTATGATCAAGTAGGCTTCATCCCAGAGATGCAGGGCTGGTTCAACATATGAAAATCTATCAATGTAATCAATCATATAAATAAACTGAAAGAAAAAAAATGATCATTTCATTAGATGCTGAAAAAGCATTTGACAAAATTCAACATCCCTTTCTGATAAAAGTCTTGGAGAGATTAGGGATACAAGGGTCATACCTAAATATAATAAAAGCTATTTACAGCAAGCCGACAGCTAACATCAGATTAAATGGAGAGAAACTCAAACCATCCTACTAAAATCAGGAACACGACAAGACTGTCCACTCTCTCCATACCTCTTCAATATAGTGCTTGAAGTTCTAGCAATAGCAATAAGACAACATAGGCGGAATTCGAATTGGAAAGGAAGAAGTTAAACTTCTTTTGTTATTTGCAGATGATATGAGAGTGTACATAAGCAACCCCAAAAACTCCATCAAAGAACTCCTACAGCTGATAAACATCTTTAGTAGTGTGGCAGGATACAAGATCAACTCTAAAAAATCAGTTGCCCTTTTATACACAGAGGATACGGAAGCAGAGAGGGAAATCAGAGAAGCATCACCTTTCACAATAGCCACAAACAGCATAAAATATCTTGGGGTAACTCTAACCAAGGAAGTGAAAAATCTATTTGACAAGACATTTAAGGCATTGAAGAAAGAAATTGAAGAGGATACCAGAAAATGGAAGGATCTCCCTTGCTTTTGGATTGAGAGGATCAACATAGTAAAGATGGCCATTCTACGAAAGGCAATTTATAGATTCAGTGCAATCCCCATCAAGGTCCCATCAAAATTCTTCACAGATCTTGAGAGGAAAATAATCAACTTTATATGGAAAAACAAAAAACCCAGGATAGCCAAAACAATCTTATACAATAAAGGAACTTCTGGAGGCATTACCATCCCTGACTTCAAACTCTATTACAGAGCTACAGTGATGGAAACAGCTTGGCATTAGCATAAAAACAGAGAAGTCGACCAATGGAATCATATAGAAGACCCGGATTTTAACCCACAAACCTATGAACACCTCATTTTTGATGAAGGAGCTAAAAGTATACAATGGAAGAAAGAAAGCATCTTCAACAAATGGTGCTGGCACAACTGGTTGTCAACCTGTAGAAGAATGAAAATAGATCCATATCTATCACCATGCACAAAACTCAAGTCCAAATGAATCAAAGACCTCAATATCAATCTGAACACACTGAACCTGATAGAAGAGAAAGTGGGAAGTACCCTACAACATATGGACACAGGATATCACTTCCTATGTATAACCCCAGCAGCACAGACATTAAGGGCAACATTGAATAAATGGGACCTACTGAAACTGAGAAGCTTCTGTAAAGCAAAGGACACTGTCACTAAGACAAACAGGCAACCTACTGACTGGGAGAAGATCTTCACCAACCCTGCAACAGACAAAGGTCTGATCTCCAAAATATATAAAGAACTCAAGAAACTAGACTTTAAAATGCTAATTAACCCAATTAAAAAATGGGGCACTGAACTGAACAGAGAATTCTCAACTAAAGAAGTTCAAATGGCCAAAAGACACTTAAGGTCTTGCTCAACCTCCTTAGCGATCAGGGAAATGCAAATCAAAACATCTTTGAGATACCATCTTATACCTGTCAGAATGGCTAAAATAAAAAACATCAATGATACCCTTTACTGGAGAGGATGTGGAGTAAGGGGAACACTCATCCATTGTTGGTGGGAATGCAAACTTGTGCAACCACTTTGGAAATTGGTGTGGCAGTTTCTCAGGAAATTTGAGATCAACCTATGCCAGGATCCAGAAATACCACTCTTGTGAATATATACAAGATATGTCCTATCATACTACAAAAGCATTTGTTCAACTATGTTCATAGCAGCATTATTTGTTATAGCCAGAACCTGGAAACAACCTAGATGCCCTTCAATGGAAGAATGGACGAAGAAAGTGTGGAATATATACATACTAGAGTACTACTCTGCGGTAAAAAAAAGACATTTTGAATTTTGCATGTAAATGGATGGAAATAGAAACACTATCCTGAGTGGGGTAACCCAGACCCAAAAAGATGAATATGATATGTACTCACTCATTAGTGGATTTTAGCCATAAATAAAGGACATTGAGCCTATAATTCATGATCCTAGAGAAGGTAAATAGGAAGCTGTACCCCCCCAAAAAAAACATGTAGTTATTCTTCTAGATATTGTAAGTTGACAAGATTTTTAGGCAAAATTGACAGTTTGGGGGTGTGGGTGGGACAGGGGTAAGGGGAGATGGGGAGAGAGAAGTGAGAAGGGGAAAATGGGGAGAGCTGGGGGAATGGGACACTTGGGATATTGGAGAAGTGGATATGGGATAGGGAAGTATATATCTTAATTAAGGGAGCCATTTGAGGGTTGGCAACAGACTGGGCTCTAGAGGGGTTCCCAGGTGTCCAAGGAGATGTCCCCAGCTTTTTCCTTGAATAGCTAAGGAGAGGGTGCCTGAACTGGCCCTATAGTATAGCCACTCTGATGAATATCTTGCATATCACCATAGAACCTTCATCTGGTGATGGATGGAGATAGAGACAGAGACCCACGTTGGAGCACTGAACTGAGCTCCCAAAGTCCAAATGAGGAACAAAAGGAGGGAGAACATGAGCAAGGAAGTCAGGGCCGCGATGGATGCGCCCATCCACTGTGATGGTGGAGCTGATCTAATGGGAACTCACCAAGGCTAGCTAGACTCGGACTGATGGAGCATGCCATCAAACCGGACTCTCTGAATGTGGCTGACATGGAGAGCTGACTGAGAAGCCAAGAACAATGGCACTGGGTTTTGATTCTACTCCATGTACTCCCTTTGTGGGAGCCTAGTCTGTTTGGATCCTCACCTTCTTAGACCTGGATGGAGGAGGGGGGGACCTTGGACTTCCCACAGGGCAGGGAACCCTGACTGCTCTTTGAAATGGAGTGGGAGGGGGAATCAGGGGAGGGGGAGGGAAATGGGAGGAGGGGAGGAGGTGAAAATTTGTAATCATAATAATAATGATGAAAGAAAAAAAAATAAAAAACAATAACTCACAAATATCAATTTATTATCCCATCATCCAATTATTCCTCTTTTTTTGAAAAAGATCCCTGACCTATAAAATTCTTTCCCCATCCTTCAACCATATACCAGTTATAATCAACTCTTAAATGATGTCCCTAAGCCTGAGGGTAAACTTTGCTGGGAGAGGGGATGTCATCCTCTAAAACTGCTTTTAGCTGTCATGGGGACGATGTTCTTTCTAGGAGATTCTGTGAAAGTAAATGATAGTTAAATTCCAAGAATAATGTCTGGTAAAATTGCAAATAGTCTCTGAGTATTTTGTGGATGTCTGGCCAGAATGTTGTAAAAGATGTGCACCATTTTAGCTAGGCAAGTTGGAATCATTCTTTGCAGCTGGTACCCAAAATAGATCTTGTAATAGTGCTATCAGTATCATGACTTTATATCAACCAGGTGGAGTTGTTGTTATGGGGCCCCATCTTCTTCCTGGTAACCTTAAAGATTACCGCAGGGAAATTTATTGTTCATTATGGAAAACTTAAGCATTATCTATACACACACACACACACACACACACACACTCAATTAAACGTATGCTAAAGACAAAAATAGATAAGAAGAAAGGCAAAGACGTTTTATAAATTAATCTTTCATTTTATTCCATATCATGTCTCTTGACATGAGACAGAAACTCTGGGTTTTCTCTTAACAACAGGCTTGGAATCAGAGAGGGACTAAGTCAGAGTCCATCTCTAAAACCAGCTCTATTTATTTATAAATGTAACAACATTCATAAGAATATGCATTGAATATTTTCACTTATGGAACCTATTCTATTTTCTTGCCAATCCTTATTGGGTTGTAAATTGTTTCCATCTGTCAGTATACAAACATTGAGGGTCCCTTGAATTTTTTTGAAGATGAGTGTTTTCCTGCAGAGAGAAGAACAGAACCCTGCCCCCATCCTATATGTTTTTCTTACCACCTGTGTGATTACCATCATTGTGGATGAGCTGTCGTATCTCCTTTCCAAGAGGTTCCTCCTCTCCAAACAGAATCTTTATTAATTTTGATGGTATCCACAATTTTTTCTTCTCCTGTGGAAATAATAGAAAACCCCTTCCCCAATGCCGCACATCTCCTGGCTTCCATTGCGAGGTCAGCACATCCTTGACATAAACTGGTTGATATACTTAAACAGACTTTTCCATTATCCAATATCTTTCCACTACCGTTCTCCCTTTCTCATTAGCGTTAATAAAATTTACGGTTAATAAAGCATTATGTAATCTATTTCTCAGGGCATTTTCATCCCTTTTTGTTTGTTTAACATATCCTTCATAGTTCGATTTGATCTATCTATAACTGCTTGACCTGTAGGATTGTGTGTTATACCTGTAACATGCTTAATATTATAATAAGCAAAAAGTCGTTTCATTTTCCTAGAGACATAAGTTGGACCATTATCTGTCTTTATCTTACCTGTGGTTCAATCAGCTGGAGTAATAACCATTGCCTGCCAGTAGGTGTCGGGTTGCACCTGAATCCACGTACTTGGTTTTAGATGGATAAATTTAAAGGAAATACTGACAAATATTCAAAATTCAAATCAATAAGGTTTTTTTTTGTATATATTACAGACCGTGTGTTCTGTGAATGCCTTTGGCTGTTCAATAGTCTCCCGCTCTGATGGCGAGGTAGCTGTGGCTGGATCCAATGCTTGCAGCAGTGCTGGGTGAGGGGAGTGTTCAGTGGTGGGGCTAGGGACATGGAGCTGAGGGAAGCCAAGGAGGTGCTCTATGTCCAAATGAACCACTATGGGGCTCAGAGCTGGGGTGCCAAGCTGGGACAGTCTATGCCCAAATGAACGCTGCGTGACCGTGAAGCTGGCCAGAGCGACCAGAGACTCTAGTGGCCCCTCTTTCTGGTGCCAGGTGTTGCGAAATAGGTCAGTGAGATAAATAACCAGGCCAGTTCAAAAATAACAATTGTATTGTAATGGTTATAAGGGAAAACTCAGGCTACAAGAGTTGGAGGTCTGACTTCTTATCTGTCTTGTGGGAGCCACACAGAAGGCGAGAGAGAAAGAGAGAGAGAGAGAGAGAGAGAGAGAGAGACAGAGAGAGAGAGAGAGAGAGAGAGAGAGAGAGAGAGAGAGAGAGAGAGCATTTGGGTCCTCCCAGTTTTTCTTCCTGGTCTCAGGGTAGCCTTGCCTTAATTAGATGTAATTGGTTGACAGAGCTTCCCCATCAGAAGTCCACCTTCATCATTCCCCAACATATTCCTAGCAGTCAATGACCAAAATAAAAATTAAAAAAAAATCAAAGAAAAATACAAGGAGAAGTGTGAATAAAGTATACACATTTATATTTATATTTTGGGGTGTGGTATCTCCCTTTTACCAGGAAACAAAAATAAATTTTAAAATAAGGATAAAATGATCAAGTATCTCTTGCAAGTATAAGTTAATGTCACAATGAGAAGAAGGATGTATATTACAGAATATTGACATTTATATGCAAAGCAATCTATATTTAATGTACTATAGTAGATTTCATTTTTTCCCTCTGGCATGGAGGCAGCTAGATACACTCCTATGTTTCTTCTAAAATAAATGTTAATATATGTTCATTTATAATGTAGGTGAAAAATTATTAGTACTTTTATTAACTTCTGAATGTAAAAAGTAAAACTGTCCTGATGGAAGAATAAATGTTATCATTACTAGAAGATTCAGCAATAGAGATATACTAATTATTTATTCACAGAACATGAGTGAAACTTTAAAGAAACACCTGTACCCTGAAAATGAAGGTAGGTTACTGAAGGATATATACTGAATGCTTTAATTCAAATGAGATTGAAGAATGAAAAAAATACATAAACTTAATTGACAACAAAAGCCTAAATGTTGTCTGATATATAATATTAAGAAAATTTGATCCAAAAGAGCTTTTCAATGTTATGAAATCATGTGACATATATAGTAATGTTATACTTGTGCTTTTGTGCATTTTTTGGTGAATATATAGTATATATGATTATGTATAGCAAAACTTTTTGTATCTATTTTTGTTTGAGATACAGTGTAACATAACTGAGACACCTGTGATCAGAAGTCTATGTTCTAATACTGAATAAGAGTACAGTCAATAATTTGAAGTACTTGAATGATTTTCTTCTATTTTACACAGAGTATGAGCAAAAAGTTTTGAGAGATTATTCCATCAAGAGAATAATTAGCTCTGTGTTTTAATCACATTAACTTTTCTGCAATTAAGTTGTTTTAAATAAAATTGAAGTATATTTCAAACTAGACAGTTAGACTACTTTCCTAATCCATATTTCTAACTGATTTGCTCTACATTGTCAGTTTTACAGCAACCTGTTAGTCTCTCACTTGTCAATATGTTTTGTTTTATTACTTTACTCCTATTATAAAGAATTGTAAGTTATTCTTCAATATTTAATAAGCTGAAATAACTGTCTCCTCTATGTTCCCTGTTAGACAGACCATGGTATTTGCATATTGCTCCCTAGGGAGGACCTTGCTTTGCTGAGCTGAAATAAAAACTCAACTGTGTTCTCACCATCATTAATAACCCTCCTTTGTTCATCTCCTCAAAATGATGTGTCTAGTCCATTACCTGTTTTTGCTCATATTCTGGATTTTGGGTAAGGAGGGAGGGAGGTAAAGCAGAGAATGGGGAGAGAGGCTGAACTCTGGTTGACAATGAGTGTTGTCTATGTGTGATCAGGCAGGTCCTGTTCTTCATGCAGAGCATATAAAGTTTAGTTATGTAACTATTAGAAATTAAAGAGAAAAGAACTGTGCTAAGATGAAGATTCTGACTTATATGGGATGGGGTGATGAAGACTATGACTGTTAGGACCTCCAAATTGTGTGTATGTGTGTGTGTGTGTGTGCATGAGTGCATGCTCACACTCCCACATTAAAACATTTATATATTTTTTTAAAAAATTACAAAAAATACCAGGATCTCATTTGAAATGAATAGCATAATGGATTTCAGAAAGATTTCTCAGGAAATTTTCACATAATTTTTTGCTACTCTAATTTCAGAAGCCAGTGGTGATGTTGTGATGACCCAGACTCCACTTTCATTGTCGGTTGCCATTGGACAATCAGCCTCCATCTCTTGTCAGTCCAGTCATAGCATCTTATACAGTGATGGAAAAACCTATTTGAATTGGTTCCTACAAAGGCCAGGCCAACCTCCACAGGAACTAATTCATCAGGTGTCCAAACTAAGCTCTGGAGTCCCAGAGAGATTCAGTGGTACTGGGTCAAATACAGATTTCACTCTTAAAATCAGCAAAGTGGAGCCTGAGGATTTGGGAGTTTATTACTGCATGCAACGTCTACATTATCCTCCCACAGTGATGTAGACCCTAACAAAAACCTACTTGTTTGGAGGGACACAGCTGCAATGTACTGCTTGATTTTACAGTAGCATTTCACTCGGTTTCATTATGAGAGGAAGGCACAAGGGAACTGGGGCAATTTTTTGTAGCTCAGAAGTCTGGCTAGACTCGCCTTGCTGAATAAGAGATTTGGTTGGACCTGAAATGACATCATTTCCTGCTCCTTCAATCTGCAATAGCCAGGGTATTGCCTCTGCACCAGAATAATTTCATCTCATTATTTACTTTATTGTTGAAACTTTTAAGCATTTAAAATCTTCATTAATTTCTTGAGCTTTATTTTTAAGGCTTCCCTTTAATGATTTATGTGTGTTTGCTAAATTCTCATTCATCTTTGTAAATGCTGAAATGTCTATGTCATATTCTCTTTTATTTTTCTAAGTAGACTTGAGAGCATTATTTTAAATATCTTTTAGAGGCGTTGCATATATTTTATTATCATAGGGACACAAAACTGGAAAGTTGGTATATTCATCCAGAAATTTCATTTTACTGCCTTTGAAATTCTTATTAATACTTTAATTTAACATTTGTAAATCTGGCATGATTTTTGGCTGTAGAAATTTTGTTCATTTATCTGAAACGAAAGAGTTTCTCCAGGGAATTTGCCTAGGACTTAACTCAGATACTGTGGTTTGTTCTCATTTCACAATTTGCAAAGTTTGCAATCGGTATAACTTTTCTTTTATTGTAGTCAACATCATGAAAGCCTGCAAGTGTCCAAGTTTTCTAAGTTTTGGAACCTCAGGTTGTATCTACCTACTAGTATGTGATTTTTTTGAGTCTGGTGTGTTACTAGCTTTCCTTTGCAAACCAGGACTGAGACAGGATATCAGAGTTCCTACAGTTATCAAGTTTCTTCATTGTTTCTCAATGTGTGGAGGTTCCATATTCCTCTGTATCTTAGGGTGGGCAGTGTATTACTCATGTAATTGTCATTTTGGTGAATGAGAGCACATTGTGTTTATGCCAGTACCACACTGTTTTCATTACTGTAGCTCTGTAACAGAGTTTGAAGTCAGGGATTATAACGCCTCCAGAAGTTCCTTTATTGTATAGGATTGTTTTGACTATCTGGGTGTTTTGTTTTTCCATATAAAGTTGATTATTGTCCTCTCAAGATCTGTGAAGAATTTTGATGGGACCTTGATGGGGATTGCATTGAATCTATAAATTGCCTTTGGTAGAACTGCCATTTTTACTATGTTGATCCTCCCAATCCAAGAGCAAGGGAGACCCTTCCATTTTCTGGTATCCTTTTCAATTTCTTTCTTCAATACCTTAAAGTTCTTGTCAAATAGATCTTTCACTTCCTTGGTTAGAGTTACCCCAAGATAATTTATGCTGTTTGTGGCTATCGTGAAAGGTGATGATTCTCTTATTTCCCTCTCTGCTTCCATATCATTCTGGAGGTGTTACAATCCCTGACTTCAAACTCTATTACAGAGCTACAGTAATAAAAACAACGTGGTACTGGCATAAAAAAACAGAGAAGTCGACCAATGGATTCGTATAGAAGACCCGTTTTTTATCCCACAATCGTATGAACACCTCATTTTCGATAAAGGAGCTAAAAGTATACAATGGAAGAAAGAAAGCATCTTCAACAAATGGTGCTGGCACAACTGGATGTCAACCTGTAGAAGAATGACAATAGACCCATATCTATCACCATGCACAAAACTCAAGTCCAAATGAATCAAAGACCTCAATATCAATCTGAACACACTGAACCTGGTAGAAGAGAAAGTGGGAAGTACCTTACAACAGATGGGCACAGGAGATGGCTTCCTGTGTATAACCCCAGCAGCACAGACATTAAGGGCAACATTGAATAAATGGGACCTACTGAAACTGAGAAGCTTCTGTAAAGCAAAGGACACTGTCACTAAGACAAAAAGGCAACCTTCTGACTGGGAGAAGATCTTCACCAACCCTGCAACACACAAAGGTCTGATCTCCAAAATATATAAAGAACTCAAGAAACTAGACTTTAAAATGCTAATTAACCCAATTAAAAAATGGGGCACTGAACTGAACAGAGAATTCTTAACAGAAGTTCAAATGGCCAAAAGATACTTAAGGTCATGCTCAACCTCCTTAGTGATCAGGGAAATGCAAATCAAAACAACTTTGAGATATCATCTTATACCTGTCAGAATGGCTAAAATCAAAAACACCAATGATAGCCTTTGCTGGAGAGGTTGTGGAGGAAGGGGTACCCTCATCCATTGCTGGTGGGAATGCCAACTTGTGCAACCACTTTAGAAATCAGTGTGGCAGTTTCTCAGGAAATTTGGGATCAACCCACCCCTGGACCAGCAATACCACTCTTGGGAATATATCCAAGAGATGCCCTATCATATGACAAAAGCATTTGTTCAACTATGTTCATAGCAGCATTATTTGTAATAGCCAGAACCTGGAAACAACCTAGATGTCCTTCAATGGAAGAATGGATGAAGAAAGTGTGGAATATATACACATTAGAGTACTACTCTGCCATAAAAAACAATGACTTCTCGAATTTTGCATGCAAATGGATGGAAATAGAAAACACTATCTTGAGTGAGGTAACCCAGACCCAAAAAGAGGATCATGGGATGTACTCACTCATAATTGGTTTCTAGCCATACATAAAGGTCACTGAGACTATAATTTGTGATCCTAAAGAAGCTAAATAAGAAGGTGAACCCAAATAAAAACATATAGTTATTAGCCCTGCTATGGGAAATAGACAAGATTGCTGCGAGAGCACATTGTGAAGTAGATACCTTCTAAGAAGAAGTAAAGTATGAGAACTCTGCAGTAGCACCCTACAGTACCTGAGAAGGAAGATTTATCTGCAACAAAGAATACTGGAGTAGATGAAGGGATTGACACAGTCCTCACTTATATATTCTAACAGTTACATAAGAGGCATATTCTTTCAAATTGATCTCATATGGTTACATGGGTTAGTAGACACAAGATACTTTATATTCTTACAAGGTTATTCGATATCCTTAAGTACCTTAGTATCTTTATAATTTCTAATTTGTCTTTAGTGGTCTTTTCAAATACTCTGGTTGAATAATATTTATTCGTTGCCCTGGATTGAGTAGTGTAAGTAATAGTAGAGAAGGGAGCAAACATTGTCATGAAGATCTCCAGGAGCCTTTGAAGATGGTCTCTATGCTAACTTGAATTAATTCAACTCTCTCTATCTATATCTCTCTCTCCCTCTCTCTCTCCTATCTCTCTATCTCTCTATCTATCTATCTATCTATCTATCTATCTATCTATCATCTATTTATCTACCTATCATCTATCTATCTATCTATCTATCTATCTATCTATCTATCTATCTAATCTGTCTATCATCAATCATCTCTTTGCCTATTTATCATGTATCTTTCAGTCTGTAACCTATCTAATGTCTATAATCTCTGGCTCCCTGTCTCTGTCTTTCTCTTGACAATACACATGTATGCTAGTTTACAATTTCCAATTTAGTCTCTTTCCTATAATGCAACTTCTACTTTCCAACTTGTCTTCCTCCTACTTTCATGTCTTTTCTTTTAGGCAGTTATTCAGAGAGTCATGGACCCTTATTATTATGACCTCAATGCAATCCTGGTCCTTCATCAGGAAGTAATCTCTTTCAAAAAACCTGGCCCTGTCATTTATTTAAAGATTTTTTCCTCTCTCTACCTGTCTCTATCTCTCCCTCCATTCTTCCCTCCAAAAAATCATGAATTTTGAATAATAATTCTCTTCCCCTGATGTAGGAGGTTCTTCTGTCTCGTGTTGCTTTCATTGGTTGAATAATGAAACTGCTTTGGCCTTTTGATAGGGCAGTACTTAATTAGGCAGAGTAGACAACTGAATGATGGGAAGAATAGAGTCAGAGACAGCCGCCATGGAGTTGCCAGGTCAGACATGCAGAATCTTTCCTGGTAAGCCACGACCTTGTGGTAACATACAGATTATTAGAAATGGGTTAAATCAAGATGTGAGAGTTAGCCAATAAGATGCTAAAAATAATGAATGAGCCAGGCAGTGTTTAAATGAATACAGTTTCTATGATTATTTCAGGTGTAAGCTAGCAGGGGGTGGGATGCAGCCCACTCCTCCTCCTACATTCCCCCTTAAATATTTCTGCTGATTAATGTTGAAATGTGGGTTTCTGTTCCTTAATGATAGTTAATAAGAGTTCAATATGCAGATTTTCAATCAATGCTTTCAGTAAGCAACAGATCCCACAAAATATAATAAACATAGAAGACAAACACTCAGGAAGTCAGGAGCGTAAGTTAAAATTTTTTTAAACAATAGTGAGAATTATAACCAACAACAGGTAATCTACATAGTATGAAAGTCAATGCTAGTATGTAGAGAAAGGATTTAACAGAAAGCAATTAGATTTTTCTGCAGATTAGGGAGAAAATAGAACTGATACCTTTTTTTAATTATGCTAAAGCAAAGCAGTCAAAATAACAAGTTTTCAGGCCACTTCTAAACTATTTGTTTTCATATCTATACACTTTTATTAACAATAAAAAACAATACAAAAAATTTCAGGGTCTACAATGAGATGATTAACATGATACACTTTTATTAACAATAAAACAAAGAATATAAAAAATTTCAGGATCTACAATGAGATGATTTACATGTATATGTACACTTTACAAAAAGTAAGATAGACAATAAAGATAATATTTTAGAATCTAAAGGTACAGTGAAACAATGATTTGCATGCAGAAGAAAAGATTCATATAATATTCATTTTCATCAATTGATAACCAAGAAAGAAAATTGGAACAAGTGAGCAATACTGACCAAAACATTTGAGCAAATATTTGTGCAGTATTTTCAAATGTTAGTTTCAGAAAATGCCTTATAATTTACCAAAAGAAACAGGGTCTAAATATAAATATGAGACATCACAGATAAACATAATAAATTAAAGGTTATATTTTGTATCTTCAGTAAACACAAAACAACCAAAGCAGATATTAGTTAAAGCAATGCATGAATTAATGAAATATCTAAGTAGTGAATATCCATTCTTTTGAACAACAAATAGAGTAAGAGATAGCTTTAAAGAGTACATTATAAATTTTTCTTTTATTACTTTTAATGAAGAGCAAAATTAACAAACACACGATTCATACATAGTTCATGGTCACCATACCTTGGCTTCATGTTAACACACAGATTCCCTGGGAACCTGATTTTTGAAGGTGTGAAAGTCAAGAACAGTGCTTGAAAAATGTTATAATTAGTATAATATGCTTATTGGTTAATGGTTTGTGTCAATTATCTGGGCTTGATTTTATTTATTTATTATGAGAGACTCACATTAATTTCTTTAAAAAAGTCTTCAAAATGAAAACAAGGACGTAATTAGTTAGTATTTTTGTGAGAAACTCATTTGTCAATATAAAAATTTGGTGGGCTTGATACCATCACTACAGTCACTGCTCTGTGAATCCATCTCTTAGCTCCAATGTTTTTATTTCATCTCGTAAACTGATTAATTCTGATGCTCTCTTAAGATTCATTTCACACAGAAAGACAAAATTTCATTTCTTTATTTATAAAGAACAGCCATTTCTCAACATAAAGATGAATATATGTATTTATTCTACTTTGAAGGTCAAAATGTTGGACAGTTGGGACAGAAAAGTTACACAAGGAACAGATATTTTACCAACATGGGACATGAACTGGAGAAATCATTCAATCTTAAGAACTTTTACTTTTCTGATCAGGGAACCTGGGATAGGCTCTTGGCATTTGCATGGTAGCACAAAACCATATGTATTTTCAATTGCAGGATATTTAATGCCCTTCCATTTATTTTATTGGTAGGATTGTTGAGACAGGATTTCTCTGTAGTTTTGGACCCCGTTGTGGAACTAGGTCTTGTAGACTATGCTGGCCTCAAACTCACAGAGATTTTTACCTGCCTCTGTCTCCAGAGTACTTGGATTTAAGGCATGCACCACCACTTCCCTTCCTTAATGCCATTTTCTGACCACTGAGGGCAGCATGGTGCACCTATGTGTAAGCAGACAAAATATTCATACACATAAAATTTTTAAAAGGTATATGTTAAAAATCTTGTCAGTGTGAATTAGCCTTAGTATGACTTATGACTAGGCAGTTATTATAATATCCATTTTACAATACCAATTGTGTTTTAAAATGACTATTACATTGTATTTTCTTTTTGACTCAGAGTTTGCCTTGCTGAGTAAGGAAACTATATCTACATTTATGAGCAACAGAAATGTCAGAGGAGATAAAATTCCATTGTTATTCTTTGGGCCCTCCAATGTACACAGCTTGACATCACTGACACAAAAACTGTTTTCTCCAGCACATTTTATTTTTTATGTCAAGATACTTGCAAGTAAGTCTCTGGGTGTACTATTTAAACCAAGAAATGCCACAGAGACACCTCTTTGCTCATTTGCAGCTACTGTGTATTACAGATATACAGTGGTTGTATAATTTCCTTTGCTATTGTCTAAACACCTGAAATCCTGAATTCACCTTATGATCGCTTAGGCCATCA
This sequence comes from Neodon shergylaensis, assembly GCA_025134845.1. Classification (NCBI taxonomy): domain Eukaryota; kingdom Metazoa; phylum Chordata; class Mammalia; order Rodentia; family Cricetidae; genus Neodon; species Neodon shergylaensis. The sequence continues at coordinate 98,421 of JABTXL010020228.1, forward strand.
TTGAAGGCTCAAGGAACTTCACATCCCTAAATCTTTTTACATAAGACTGATGATCATATGTCTATTTCAAATATCCAATAACTTACCATTTTTCCTCTACATACAACCATCAGGGTAGATGTGCTATGAAATAAACAGCCTTTGCTAGTACAAAAACAAATGCTATATCTAGATGGCATTGTAATTTGATGGAAAATTCCATTTCCTTAGTGCTCTGAATTTGTATTAGTCATTTATAATATGGCATGAAGATGAAGAAGTCATTGCACACTTTTTTGTCATCTCAGTTATACTATATTACACAACTCTTAATGAAAATAAGATGCAAATTGTATCTGTTAAGAAATAATTCTGAGGTTAACATATCCATCTTAAGAATGACCATGATTGAGTACAACCAAACTATGAATGTTGACAAGTTTAGCAACCCTAGTTTTTATACTCAAAACATCTACTTAAGTTAGGTTCTACATATCTAACAAGATCTCAGGATATAAAGGGCAGTTTATATTCTCTGATGATTACATAGTGTTGAACTAATTTTCAGTCTTTAGTAAAGAATTTCCCAAAACCCAGACATTATCAGTTTAGCCTCAAGGAGAGACATTGTGATGATCCCATCTTCCGCACTCCTGCTCTGACTTTAGGATAAAGGCAAAGCATCAGCTATGGAGCTTGAAAAAATCTCCCTTTGGTTCCAGAAATAAAAAAAAAGAATCAATCAAACAAAAATAAACCAGGCTTCAATCCACCACATCAAGTGTGCTTCCCAGACCATCTCTGTATCCCCTCTAGTTTCAGTAGCAGGATGGAGCCTGAATATGATGGAACTTGCTAATTTCAACTAGGAACCATTTTACCTTCTAAAGTAATACAGATCAGATCATAAACCATCCAGGGTATCATAAGTGTGAGGATAAGCTGCCCAACTTGTCCTTGTTGTGTCCCCACCTGATTGAGAATAATTTTTCAGACTAACTCAAGCTTTCCATTTATAAAGGTATTTAGAGTAAGGAAGCATAGGAGGTTGACCTGCATTTAAATTCTCTTTATTTCACATTATTAATAAAATTATAGATTTAATAGTACCTGTCCTGGTTTGATGGCCACTTATTCTCTCTCTGTGGAACAACTTAGCACCAAAGATACCCTTATCTGTATTCTGACAGTTCATTGGAAAACATTTAAGAGACTATTTTCAGCACATCATTTGATAAAGCATTCTGTAAGGAAAATGGGCATGGATGTCTGAATAACCACTGGAAAAAGGCAAGCATCTTGTAATCTCCATGGATCATTATAGCTGAATTAAGGAACAATAAAAAAAAATCCAGTTCCTTCAAGTGTAGAAACATGATAGAATTACAGGCTGAAGAACAAATATCTTCTAGTAAGAGAAGCTGAATCAAAGATTATATATAAGTAGACAGTTAAACTTAGCTACAAATTAAAAATTCATTGAGAATTTGAAAAGTGGTTAATTTTATTTCATACACTGAGAGAGGGTCTAGGCTCAGTATGGACTTGGGAGGCATTGTAGCAGTGGGTGAATAGTATTAAAACACAATGTATGAAATTCTCAAATATTTAAAAATATTTTAAATAAATATGAAAACAATTTCCTAAAAATGTAATACATTTTTATTCAAGAGTCTAAGGTCTTATGATTAATGGTTGCTAAACATACTTTTTCAAAAAAGATTTAGTTTGTCTGCTAATGTATGTAGGAGCATATGGCTGCATGTATATATTACAGATGTGATAAATTGAATGTAATTGCTCCCCTCCCCCATAAGCTCATAGGGAGTGACATTATTTGGAGGTGTAGCCTTGTTGGAGAACATTTATCATGGTAGGGTCAGGATATGAGGTCTTCTATGCTCAAGTTACTTATAGTCCACTCCACTTACTGCTGTCAGCAGATCAAGATATAAGATTCTCTGGACATTCTTCAGCACCATGTCTGCCTGCATGCCACCATATCCTGCTATGATATCAGTCTAAACCTCTGAACTGTAAATCATCACAATTAAAAGTTTTTCTTTATAATAGTAGTCATGGACATGGTGTCTCTTTTAAGTAATAGAAACCCTTACTATGAGAGCAGGGTAGAATATGTATATTGGAGCAAACATAATCGGGGTCTGATTTAGAGTTACCTCATTTTATATTATGTTTTCTAGATCTACCCATTTTCCTATAATTTCCCAGGTTTTCTTTTTTTTCAGTTCTTTAAAATTACCTGGTGAATATGTACCATATTTTCATTATCCACATGTTTATGAACATTTATGCTGGTTCCTTTCCTTAGCTATTATGACAATGCCAGCAATAAGCATAAGTCTGTACAAATCTCTGTGGTAGAATAAAGAGTTATTTTAGTACATTTCAGGAATTGGATTATATGTTAGCTATACTTTTACTATTTTAAGTTAGTTCCACATTGATTTCACAAGGTATTGTAACTAATTTGCTCTCCTTTTACCTTTGGTGAATAAGATATACTTTTCATAGTTTTTATTGAGCAATATATTTTTCTCTGCTTCCTCCCTTTCTCTCACGTCCCCTTTTACCCTTTTCTATGGACCCCATGCTCCGAATTTACACAGGAGATCTTGTTTTTTCTACTTTCCATGTACTTTAGATCTATCTATGTCTCTTGTAGTGTTCGTTTTTTTTTTGTCTAATTTCTCTGGAATTGTAAATTGTAGGCCTTTTTCATTGTGTCTCAAAGCCCTTATGTATGAGTACACATATTTGTCTTTCTGTGTCTGGGTTACCTCAGTCATTATGATGCTTTCTAGATCCATCCATTTGCCTGCAAATTTCAAGATATCAATATTTTTTTCTACTGTGTATCACTCTATTGTGAAAACATACCACGTTTTCCTCATTCATTCTTTGGTTTAGGAGCATTTAGGTTGTTTCCAGTTCTGGCTATGACAAACAATACTGCCATGAACATAATTAAGCTCATGTCATTGTGGTATGACTGACAATACTTTGGGTATATACCTAAAAGTTTTATTGCTCAATGTTGAGGGAGGTTGTTTCCTAATTTTCTGAGAAATCACCATACAAAAATCCAAAGTGTCTGGACTAAATTGCACTGGCACCAGCATGCATGAGTATTCCCTTATCATACAACCTCTCATACATGTGTTGTCATCAGTGTTTTTATCTTGACCATTCTTACAGGTGTAAAATGAAATCTCAGAGTTGTCTTGATTTGCATTTCTCTGATGGCTAAGGATGTTGAAATTTTCTCTAAGTTTTTTTTTCAGACATATTAGATTTCACTTTTGAGAGTTCTTTTCTTTAGGTCTGCAACCCATTATTTTTATTGGATTACTTGATGTTTTGATGAACAATTTCTTGAGTTCTTTCTGTATTTTGGAGATCGGGCCTCTTTTCATTGAGGGGTTGGTGAAGATCTTTTCCCATTCTGTGGGCAGCCAATTTGTCTTGGCTGCCATGTCTTGTTGATCATGTCTTTGCTTTACAGAAGCTTCACAGTTTAAGGAAGTCACATCTATTATTTTTTTCTCTCAGTGTCTGTGCTACTTACAGTTCAGAGGCTACGGAGTGTTGGATACACTGTTCTAAGGGGAAAGAATTGGAAAAAAAATGAGAAAGAAATACAGAAATTGCAAAATTCATGCACTCAACTTGTATGTTTTCAAAACACTATACTCATAAGACTTAAGATTAAGCTTTTACATCTGTAGAAAATATACGCGTCACAATTCTAGCCAGGGACAGCTGCAGATATTGAGACAGGGTGAGTTATTGAGGGGAGAAAGCTCTTTATCTGTGTTCAGCCTTACAGGATGCTGCTCAATTGCATGTGGTGGAATCTAATCTTCAGACAATAGGTCTCCTTCATTGGCTGGTCACACACTGAGAGGAGTCAGTTTAAGTATATACACAACATGAAATGAGACCCTCACTCTATTTCTTGGTTTCCTAATGCTCTGACTTCTTATTAAAGAAAAGAAAATAATAAAAAGTTACTTATCCTTTAGTGTTAGCACTGCCTGTTTGCTCAAAACTCATAATGTGTAACACTTTGTGTGAACAGAAGTGACCCAATTTCTTCCTTTGTATCTATTCCCTGTTGTTTTCCTAAGTTATTTTCAAAGCCCATGTCCCTTCAAAAAACACAATGTGATCAATGAGATCAGTTCTGTGGACTGAAAGAATACACATTGAGCTATAACTAAGGTGCCCAGATTGAAAGAATGATGGTGAAGTGGTTATGAGCATTGACTATTCTTCAAGAGGATCTGGATTCAATTTCCAATACTCATACAGCAGCTCACAACTCTGTGTAACCCTAATTTTGGGCAATTTGATACCATCCCTTGCCATCACCCTAATCCATGAGTGCTCATGTTATATATAAATGCACACATGCAAACATACATATATACAAACATGCTTGCATGCATGTATGATGCATGCATAAAATTGCATAAAAACATAATATAAAAATAAGTCCTTTAAAAGATCAACAGTCCAAAGTATTGTGTTCCTTCTGAGACCGAGAACAAACAATCTGATTTCTGCCATGCCAATTGCAAGATGGGCACTTTCTCACCCCTGATGCATGGCATCAACTGTCATGATCTTAAAATGATATTTCACTACCACAATGCTTGACTGAGTATGGTTGTTATTCCATTCAATGTGTGGACCCTTTTGAGTCCAGTGGTATGCTTCTTTTAACATTAAAATTCTTATTTCATTTTCAATTTTGTGCAGTTTATATTTACGTAGAAGTATTATCTGGGAATGAATCTCAGACTTTATGTAAGAGAGATCCATGTTCAGCTTAAGTATTTTATTTTAATGTGTGTGTGTGAATGTTTAAGTGTGTGCATAAGAATACACATCCCAAGGATGTTAAAGGAGAGTTGGAGTGATAGACACAGTTTTGAGACATCCAGCATGGATGCTGAGAAAAGAATTCCAGTTTATGTTACAACATTACCTAAACTGTGGAGACATAGCTCCAGCACAAAAGTTACAATACAGACTTTTAAACTCATTTGTATACCAAAAATTAGTTATTTTGACTTGCCTATTCTGTTAGAGAAAAGAATTGTTAATAGGCTCATTAGATAGAAAAAAAATGAAGGAAATGTGTCGTAATCTTCAATAAAAGTACCTATGAATGAGGCACACTCACTTGATTGTGTATACCAGAGATCACATGGTACACAAATACATTGTTGCAACTCCAGTAATTCTGTATCTCTGGGGAAAAGGAATTTTGCAACTTAGGTATCCCAGGCTCATAAATCTGCTGCCTTGAATGGTTTATATTATTATTTGCATCACTGTAGGAGAGAAGATTTTACATGGTAGACAGCAATAAGTTGCCACAACTTTAGGTCCTGTGCAGCTAAGGTGACAAATTATTCTGTCCATACACACTATCACTGAACACTGATGGATTCTGTGCTGCATACTGAATGACTTTCAGACATGGGGATTAGGAGTAGTCCCTACTTTTGCTGACTAAGACATTTGTATTTCAATATTTTGACTAGTTTCAGAAAGTGCTGGTGACTGTTCCAGAGACATAGACAGGGAGGATAGAGACTGCACTGTCTGGATAACAGAGTGCATTTCTACTTTTGGAAAGTTGAAATCAGATATTCTAATTCAGAATTTGCATTGCCACATTTTTCTGGTACAATGACCAATTTTTTTTTACCAAAATGTTTTAAGACAAAAAAAATGTAATGTTAAAAATTCACCAAGAACCAGAACTATAGAAGATATAGACACTTTCATGATCTTGATACATCCTGCATGCTGACTTGAACAGATGACTATATAAGGTGTACAACCTATTTAGGAAATGTTAGAGAAGTAAAATTTTCCATGTGAATTTGCAAATCATCAAGGTTGTCACAGAACTTGGCAGAGTACAAAAATGTCTCTTCTAAATTCCTCACAAAAACCCCAGTGTCTTTTAAACATTCTCATCTTACCAATGCAGGGTTGTGTGTTCCACAGAGAACATGGCTTCTTGTGAACCATAGAGATATCTGACTAGTGTCTATGAGTAGAATATTATGTTGATCTCTTCTGGGTTGAGAATATGTCTCATCACTTCATTCCAAAATCACAAACACCACAATAAATAAAGTTAACAACCCTTGAATCTGCACAGTTTATTAGTAATTCTGGGATCTGTGGTAATTCTTTTCCTAAAATATCCATGTGTTCTGTAAACTATAAGTATATAAGTTAAGAGATAAAACCTAGTCATGATCATCATAGTATTTTTGATTAAGATCTTTCATGCCAAACCTGTAGTTTCTAGTGCAATGTTATCAATCTGAGTCTTCCATTATTATTTTTCCAATTCTGATATGTGTAGACAAACTTGTGCATATTCTCCCTTCTTGCCTGAGGTAAAGCAGCTTCTCTCAAGTTAAGTAACATGGTGAACTCAAAGAAAAAATATATTGACTATCAGGGAAGAGGAAATAGACAAGATCTCTTGAAAAATTTGGAATCATGGGGTTGGGGGAGAGAGGGCAAAACGAAAAAAGGAGGGGTGAAAGGATAGGCAAGTAGAACTTGAGTGAATGGGAGAGTTGAGATGGAGGAAAGACAGAGAGCAATGAGAGAGATATTTTAATTGAGCGAGCCACTATGGGGCTGACAAGAAACTTAGCACCTAAAAATTTCCAGGAATGGACAAGGATGACCCCAGCTAAGACCCTAAGCAATAATGGAGAGGGTTCCAGGAACTGGCCTTGGCATGTTGTCATATTGATGATTAACTTACATGTCATAAAAGAGCCTTCATCCAGCAACAGATAGAAACAGAGGCTAATGGGAACTCACCAATTGCAATCAAACAGCAAAGGAACCAGCATAAAATGAAACTAGACCCTCCGAATATGGATGACATTTGTATGGCTGGAGCAGACTGCAGGATCAATGACAGTGGCACCAGAATTTATCCCTACTGCTAGTGTTGGCTTTTGGAGAACACATTCTCATTGAACGGATACCTCGTTCAGCCTAGACATAGCAAGGAGAATCTTGGACTTTCTTCAAATCAATTTGCCTTACCCTCTCTAAGGAGTGAATTGGTTGTGTGGTTGGGGGAAGTTGGAAAGAATAAGGGGAGATGAGGGAGTGGAAACTTGGGCAGGTATTTACTATGAAAACAGATAGTTTGTTTACTTTTTAAAAAAATAAATAAAATAAATGAAAGATAAAACAACTTTTTTCCCAGAACATATCCATGCATATGTTTTCCTTGATTTCTCATTATACTAGCTTTTTTCTATCATGTTAGATCAAGTATCATATTCATAATTTGATGTAATCTTCTAAACAAATATTCATTCCTACATTTTAATGCAGTTTGATATTTAACTTGCAGAGGTTATCATTTTCAAATATCATCCAGTTTCTTAAAGAAAATACCACTCAATGGTAGAAAAAATGTCAGTTGTTCAAGATGTATTTTAGTCACAATATGAAATCACCTTAGATTTTTAAAAATTGTCTTTTGAATACATTTAAAAATATAGCAAAATAGACAAGAGTCTGACATATACTTCCAAAAGGAAAAGTCAACAACACAGCAGCCAGAGACACAGAACTGAGACGTTCCTCATTCCCCCTATAATTCCTGTTCTTTCTGCAGGGGCTATACTCCCCGGATACAGCCTCTCTCTTCCTATCCCACTCAGCTTGCATCCAGAACTTCCGCTTCTGCCTCCATTCCCTCTTCGGGCACATGACATCACCCAGCTCAGCCTGTTTGGGCACTGGGACCGAGTCTTGAGGGCAACCGGGCAGGCGGTAGTTTCTTTGTCTCAATAGCCTGCCTGCAGCAAGCAAGGTAGGCCCTTTGTTTACGAGCTACCCAACCAGCACGGAGATCTGATTTCAGCACCAAGAAAGCCAACAATGGGGAGTGCCATCACTGGGAAGGTACATTAGTGGGCAAGGAGACCTGATCCTGTAAAAGAAGATCCATAGGGGAGCATTCGGAGGAAGAGATGGGCAGGCTCCAATGCAAGAATTCACCCAACAATCTGAAAACAACATGAAACCACCAGAACCCAGCAACATCACAACAGGAGGACATGAACACCTTAATCAAGAAGAAGTAGAAAAAATTCACTTTATGAAAGTGACAGAGGCCCTTAAACAGCATGTAAAAAATGCACTTATAGAAATGGATGAGAAGTATAAGAGAAAGTTTGAAGAATTGAATAAATCAGTGAATGATACCCTAGGAAACCAAGGAAAAACAGTCAAACAGATAATGGAAACAGTTCAAGACTTGAAAACTGAAATAGAGGCAAGGAAAAAAACACAAACAGTGGGCCGGCTGGACATGGAAAATCTAGGTAAACGGATAGTGACTACAGAAACAAGCATAACCAACCAAATACAAGTGATAGAAGAAAAAATCTCAGATGCTGAAGATACCATAGAGAAAATAAATGCATTGATCAAAGAAAAATAGCAAAACCAACAAACTCTAAACACAAAACATTCAGGAAATCTGGGACACAATAAAAAGACCAAACCTAAGAATAATAGGAGTAGAAGAAGGAGAAGAAGTACAGCTCAACGGTCCAGAAAATATATTTAATAAAATTATTGAAGAAAACTTTCCCAACCTAAAGAAAGATGTAACTATGAAGGTTCAAGAAGCATACAGAATACCAAATAGACTGGATCAAAAAAAAAAAACTAAACAAAACAAAACATCCCCTTGCCATATAATAATCAAAACACAAAGCATACAGAATAAAGAAAGCATATTAATAGCTGGAAAGGAAAAACGTCAAGTTACTTGTAAAGGTAAACCTATCAGACTTACACCCGACTTCTCTATGGAAACCATGAAAGCCAGAAGGTCCTGGATAGATGTACTGCAGAAACTAAGAGACCATGGAGGCAAGCCCAGACTACTATACGGAGCCAAGCTTTCATTCACTATAAATGGAAAATACAATATTTTCCAGGATAAAAACAAATTTAAACAATATGTAGCCACAAATCCAGCCTTACAGAAAATAATAGAAGGAAAATCACTAACCAAGGAGTCCAACAATGACCACAATAACTCAGACATCTAGAGACCCTTCACCAGTGCAACTCGAAGAAGGGAAACACACAAACTCTACTATCAAAAAAATGACCGGAGTTAACAACCTCTGGTCATTAATATCATTTGATGTCAATAGACTCAACTCACCTATAAAAAGGCACAGGCTAAGAGTCATCAAACCATACACACTAATAGTAGGAGACTTCAACATTCCTCTATCACCAATGGACAGGTCAATCAGACAGAAACCTAACAGAGAAATAAGAGAATTAATGGAGGTAATGAATCAAATGGACTTAACAGACATCTATAGAACATTCCACCCAAACAGGAAAGATTATACCTTCTTCTCAGCATCTCACAGAACCTTCTTGAAAATTGACCACATATTCAGTAACAATGCAAACTTCCGCAGTTACAAAAAAATAATAGTAACCACCTGTGTCTTATCGGATCACCATGGATTAAAGTTAGAATTCAACAACAATGCTATCCCCAGAAAGCCTACAAACTCATGGAAACTGAACAGTCAACTACTGAACCACACCTGGATCAAGGAAGAAATAAAGAAAGAAATTAAAGTCTTCCTTGAATTCAATGAAAATAAAAAAAAAACCAACATACTCAAACTAATGGGACACAATGAAAGCAGTCCTAAGAGGAAAGTTCATAGCACTAAGTGTCCACTTAAAGAAAACAGAGAAAGCACACATTGGAGACTTAACAGCCCACCTGAAAGCTCTAGAAAAAAAAAGCAGACTCACCTAGGAGGAGTAGAAGACTGGAAATAATCAAATTAAGGGCTGAAATCAACAAAATAGAAACACAGAAAACAATCCAAAGAATCAATGAAACAAAAAGCTGGTTCTTGGAGAAAATTAATAAGATTGATAAACCCCTATCCAAGCAAATCAAACGGCAGAGAGAGAATACACAAATTGACAAGATCAAAAATGAAAAGGGTAACATGATCACAGAAGCAGAGGAAATTCAGAGAATTATTAGATCTTACTACAAAAGCCTGTATGCCACAAAACTGGAAAATGTAACATAAATGGACACTTTTTTAGATAAATACCATATACCAAAGTTAAACCAGGACCAGTTGAACAATCTAAATAGACCTTTTAGTTGCCAAGAATTAGAAGCTGTTATCACAAACCTCCCTACCAGAACAAGCCCAGGACCAGACGGTTTCAATGAGGAATTCTACTAGAACTTCCAAGAAGAACTAATACATATACTCCTTAATGTATTTCAGAATATAGAAACAGGAGAGTCATGGCCAAATTCCTTTTATGAAGCTACAGTTACTCTGATACCAAAACCACACATAGACTCAACCAAGAAAGAGAATTACAGGCCAGTCTCACTCATGAACATCGATGCAAAAATCCTCAATAAAATACTGGCAAACCGAATCCAAGAACACGTTAGAAAAATTATCCATTATGATCAAGTAGGCTTCATCCCAGAGATGTAGGGCTGGTTCAACATATGAAAATCTATCAGTGTAATCCATCATATAAATAAACTGAAAGAAAAAGCCATATGATCATTTCATTAGATGCTGAAAAATATTAGAGAAAATTCAACATCCCTTTCTGATGAAAGTCTTGGAGAGATTAGGGATACAAAGATCATACCTAAATATAATAAAAGCTATTTACAGCAAGCCAACAGTTAACATCATATTAAACGGATAGAAACTCAAAGCCATCCCACTAAAATCAGGAACAAGACAAGGCTGTTCATTCTCTCCATACCTCTTCAATATAGTGCTTGAAGTTCTAGCAATAGCAATAAGACAACATAAGGGGATCAAGGGGATTCGAATTGGAAGGAAGAAGTTAAACTTTCGTTATTTGCAGATGATATGATAGTGTACATAAGTGACCCCAACAACTCCACCAAAGAACTCCTACAGCTGATAAACACTGTTAGTAATGTGGCAGGACACAAAATCAACTCGAAAAAATCAATTGCCTTCCTATACACAAAGAATGTGAAAGCAGAGAGGGAAATCAGAAAAGCATCACCTTTCACGATAGCCACAAACAGCATAAAATATCTTGGTGTAACTCTAACCAAGGAAGTGAAAGATCTATTTGACAAGAACTTTAAGGCATTGAAGAAAGAAATTGAAGAGAATACCAGAAAGTGGAAGGATCTTCCTTGCTCTTGGATTGGAAGGATCAACATAGTAAAAATGGCAATCCTACCAAAAGCAATATATAGATTCAATGCAATCCCCATCAAGGTCCCATCAAAATTCTTCACAGACCTTGAGAGGACAATAATCAACTTTATATGAAAAAAAAACCCAAGGTAGCCAAAACAATCTTATACAATAAAGGAACTTCTGGAGGTATTACCATCCCTGACTTCAAACTCTATTACAGAGCCACAGTAATGAAAACAGCGTGGTATTGGCATAAAAACAGAGAAATCAATCAATGGAACTGAATAGAAGTCTCAGATTTTCACCCACAAACCTATGAACACCTCATTTTCGATAAAGGAGTTAAAAGTATACAATGGAAGAAAGAAAGCATCTTCAACAAATGGTACTGGCACAACTGGATGTCAACCTCTAGAAGAATGAAAATAGACCCATATCTATCACCTTGCACAAAACTCAAGTCCAAATGGATCAAAGACCTCAATATCAATCTGAATACACTGAACCTGATAGAAGAGAAAGTGGGAAGTACCCTAAAACATAGGGGCACAGGAGATCGCTTCCTATGTATAACCCCAGCAGCACAGACATTAAGGGCAACATTGAATAAATGGGACCTACTGAAACTGAGAAGCTTCTGTAAAGCAAAGGACACTGTCACTAAGACAAAAAGGCAACCTACTGCCTGGGAGAAGATCTTGTTAGTAGATGAGAACACAGACTCTGTTGAGTGAGGTGCAGAGAGCTAGAGCTATTAGTGAAGATATATGTCTTAGGAAGGACATAGGTCTTTGTTTACTTGCTTTCTAAGCTAATAGTGTGTGTGTGTGTGTGTAAAATTACTTCTAGTAAGTCAATTCTTAACTAAACATTGTAAATAGAGAATCTGAAACTTATTTTAAGATTTTTCCGTTGTCACAAAATGAAATTTGTTTTATGTTTTAGTGGTGTAAAAATGCTTCATTTTACTGGAAACATAAACATAAAGCGCAATATCAGACTTAATTTTGGCTGGAATGCCCATTACAGGCATTATTTTTTAATAAATGTGTAAATATAGAATCTGTCCTTTCAGAACGTAAGGCACATGACCATTGAAACCCAGAATAAGTGCCAATGTTATGATGAAAATATTTTAATTTTTCAATATCTACTAAAGGGAATACATTCACTTGCCAACTTTCATTCATTTGCATACTGTTATGATTAATTCCTTCAGGTAAAAGCATTTCTTTATAAAAAGAACAAGCAGAACAATGTTTTTAATTATTTCCTTACCTTGTTGCCAAGGAAGAATTTTTTCTTTAAGCCTCTTCTATTAATGTGTTGTTCTTTATGAAATTCTGAGGCTTTCAACACACAACACATTTCATACTAATAATTGATCGATTTCTGCATTTCCTTCTGCTAATGGCCCAGACAACCCAGTATTGCATCAAATATGGGAAAGATAAAGTGGACACTTTTTTCTTGAATTGTCTTTTGAAGTTGTAAAAATAATAAAGTTAGTTCTTATTTATCAGGAATAGCTTTAGCAGTTTTTACATGAAATACAACTCTTTTTGCATATTGAGAATCAACAATGATTTTGAGAGGTTCTTTAAAGTCTAATAAAACCACCACAATGACAACTCTGATTTTGAACTGGCACAGCAACATTCCTGTGAGTTCATGACGGTTGTGGTGATAGTGATGGTGACCAATTGATGGTGACCAATGCCAGTTGGTCCTCATAGATTGCTGGCTATTGATAATATGAACAATCTGAGTCCAGAGAGAAACTAGAGAGGAGCAAACATCTTTCTCATGAACTGTCTATTTTTATATCATTACCTTTGTCCTTAAGAGAACAGGACTGAGCTAATAACTATGATTTGTGACATATTTCCTCATGGGGCACATTTTGAGCTGACCAATGTAGGCCAGAACAAAGCAGACAACATTGTCTTTGGTACCCTACAATGGACCTTGTTCTGAAACTTCTGTCATCATTTGATATTTCACCTATTTTTGTTTATGTTTTGAGTTTTAGGGTTCTATCTGTTTTGTGAGATTTTTAAGACTACTTTTATAAGGTCTCTTTGAGGGCTCAGAAGGCTGTTCTTTAAACTTAGGAGATTTGATTTATAACAGTATTTAACAGTATTATGACTGTCAAGTAGAATGAAGGAGAATATATAACCTCCTGTTATCAATGCCTGAGATAAGACTGATATATTTTGCCATGGCTTCTCATAAGAAAGCCACAAATAAGATGAAATTTTGGCTTGCTTCCTGAATGATTTTTTTTTTGTTCCCAAGTGTCTATCTTAAAGGTAACACTTTCTATTTCTGCCAGGAAGAATGTAATGAAAAAGTCCTGTTTGGAGGGATTATCTGATTTGGCTTTGTACATCTAATGCTTTCATAGAACATAGGTTGGATTAGACATGAAAAAGAGGCTGTCATGTGGCCAATAACACATTAAAAGTGTTATTTACTCTCAAGAGAAGAAACAAGGTCAGAATTGCATATATGCCATGTCTAATTAAATCGCAGGACTGTGTAAGATATTGAAATTTTCTGTGATAGATTTTGTGGTCTGTAAGAGCAATCAACCTTTCATAAAAGATAAAAGAGTGAGATTAGCTAATAATAAGCATTTAATAAGATGAGAATTGATACCTTGCAGTGAAAGGGGAGAACAGCAATATTAAAAGCAGGAACCAGTAGGTGGATAAAACATTGTAACCAGGCTTGAGAAACACAGTATCCTTTTGACTGGATATGTAGGAAGAACAAGAGCAGAGGGAAAAGGTTATAATTCTGGGAGAAAATGGCAGGAGAGAGATCTGAATTACAAGAAGAAGGCAAATCTGGAGGGATACAATGTAGCAAACCTCAGTCTATTTTTCACTGAGATGTAGAAAAGTTCTCACCAATCTGTGGCTTTTATTATTGCACTTCTAGTCCTTAACCAAGTATTTCAGGGAATGGAACAAAGAAGACAATAAATCAACAATGAAAAGAGCCTGTCAGCTTACTTACAGTTCAGAGGCTATGGAGTGTTGGATACACTGTTCTAAGGGGAAAGAATTGGAAAAAAATGAGAAAGAAATACAGAAATTGCAAAATTCATGCACTCAACTTGTATGTTTTCAAAACACTATACTCATAAGACTTAAGATTAAGCTTTTACATCTCTAGAAAATATACACATCACAGTTCTAGCCAGGGACAGCTGCAGATATTGAGGCAGGGTGAGTTACTGAGGGGAGAAAGCTCTTTATCTGTGTTCAGCCTTACAGGATGCTGCTCAATTGCATGTGGTGGAATCTAATCTTCAGACAATAGGTCTCCTTCATTGGCTGGTCACACACTGAGAGGAGTCAGTTTAAGTATATACACAACATGAAATGAGGCCCTCACTCTATTTGTTGGTTTCCTAATGCTCTGCCTTTTATTAAAGAAAAGAAAATAATGAAAAGTTACTTATCCTTTAGTGTTAGCACTGCCTGGTTGCTCAAGGAATTTCTTGGATAACATGATTAAGCCTGTGGATATTTTATTCACCTCTTTAAGGATAGTTTCCAGATGTAATTAACCCAGAATGAATCATTCCTCTTTGCACTGTTTCCCATGTATGAGCAGAATCTAGAAAAATCCCTTGAATTCCTGACCAAAGAAGTACCCCCATCTAGAAGATGAGTTTCTATTGAGGTTCAGTAGTGGTAGACTTATTTTACCTTCACCATCAACAGCCAGGAGTCTGAAGATTTTATAAATTATTATTGTTGACACTATTGTTATATTTCTCCTACAGTCATCAAATCAAAACATAAAGCACTCAGAGACAGAGAAGTATGAGACAGTATAGTGCCAGGCCTCCTGAACTTTGTAGTCTACACCAGTTAAAACATTTTCAGATATAACCTGGCTTTATGGAATACTTAAGGTTTTAGTAGCAAGAGCATAACAACCCTGTGTTTTTTTCTTTCTTTTTCAGTAGCAGAAGTATTCTGAACACCATTTCATAAGTAAATAGGACTCTATATATTAGACATCTGGACTGTGTCATCATTTAGGCTTTTATATCAAAATGAAGGCACTTTAGACATGAGAAAATGGAATCACTCTAACATGGGGTGGTAAATCTATATTCTGTCCATTAACTTGCTTAAACAAGTTTTTAACAGATTGTCTGCAATGTTGTTGCTCAGTGTCAGAAAGAGTCTGCTTATTCCCTGCAGCTAGGACTCACCTGTCAATTTCCAAACCTTAGACCAATAAGATGATAATGATGAACCTTAAATCATTGTATCGATATATACACACGATGGTAGTTCCTGTCTGATACTGCATGCTTTTATTTTGATTATCAAATCACCTTATCAGCCCACTAATTGAACAATTTGGATATCGTACAAGAAATATCAAATTAGTGTTAGAAAAATTCCATAAATCTACACTTTTTAATCTATATAGCCAGGAAGTGTTTTAGAAACAAAAAACTAGCACTCTGCCTTCTAGATTATTTGAGTACCAAGTAACTGTTTTACTAAAGAAAAGAAAATTTATAAAAAGGCTGCCACATAATTAATATCAATGATCTGTTTCCACTTACCATGAGACTTAATAATGATCTTTGTCTTGTTAAAAAAAAATCAAGAGACTGAGGCTATCTAACACGATGGGTGAGTGTGTGCCTGCCCGGCCTGAAGGTCCCTGGAAAGGAGTGCAGGACAACTCCAACTCCCACTGCAGGGGCTTTTTTGGTCCACATGTCCCTGCCCTCCACCCAAGTTTGCCCTTTTGTGTGCAAAGTCGTTGGACTATCAAGAGTCCCTGATCCTGTGCTGAGAAGATCCATCCAGATGGGTGAGTGTGTGCCATCCCGGGGCAGATGATCCAGGAACAGAGAACAGGTCCCCTCAACCTTCTTCTGCAGGGGCATCTTTGTTCCACATGACAGTGCCTCTCTGAAGCCTGCCCTATTATTTGCGAGGTTTTGGCCCAGGAACACTTCCTGTAACTAAACTGAGGAGATCCACCCAGAGAGTCAGTCGCAGCAAAGATTAGACCGAGACACCAAGACACTTCTGGCTGCACATGAAGGAAGAGATGGACAAGCGCCAATGCAAGAATTCTTCCAACATCCTGAAAGGCAACCTGACAACACCAGAATTCAGGGATCAGGCAACAAGAAGACTTGAATACCCTATTCCAGAAGAAGTAGAAGAAATCGACTTTAAACATAACTTTTATAAAAATAATAGAGGACCTTAAACAGGATGTGAAAAACAGCTTTAAAGAAACGGAGAAGACAAATAAAAAGGTATAAGAAATGAATAAATTTCTGAAAGATAACCAAGAAAACCAAGAAAAAGCAATCAAACAGGTAATGAAAACAGTTCAAGACATGAAAAATGAAATGGAGATAATGAAGAAAATACAAACTGAGGGAAGTCTGGATATGGAAAATCTAGGTAAATGAACAGAAACTACAGAGAGAAGTAAAACCAATAGGGTACAAGAGACAGAAGAAAGAATTTCAGACACTGAAGATACTGTAGAGGAAATAAACTCATTGATTAAAGAAAATAACAAATTCAACAAATTCTTAACACAAAACATCCAGGAAATGTGGGACACCATGAAAAGCCCAAACCTAAGAATAATAGAGGGGAAGAAGGAAAAAAATTGCAGCTCAATGTCCTAGAAAATATATTCAACAAAATTATAGAAGAAAACTTTCCCAACCTAAAGAAGGATATTCCTATGAAGGTACAAGAAGCATACAGAACACCAAATAGACTAGATCAAAAAAAAAACTCCTTGCCATTTAAAAAACAAAGCACAAAACATACAGAATGAAGAAAGAATATTAAGGGCTGCAAAGGAAAAAAGGTCAAGTAACATATAAAGGGAAACATGTCAGAATTACACCTGTCTTCACTATGGAAACCATGAAAGCCAGAAGTTCTTGGATAAATGTGCTGCACACACTAAAAGACCATGGATGTGAGCCTAGGCTCTTAGGCCCAGCAAAGCTTGCATTTACCATCAATGGCGAAAACAAGATATTCCAAGAAAAAAACAGATTTAAACAATAAATAGCCACAAACCAAACCTTACAGAAAAGACTAGAAGGAAAATCACAAACCAAGGAAGCCAACAATAACCATAATAACAAAAGCATCTGACAACCCTCCACCCACACAACTCAAAGAAGGGAAACACACAAACACTACCACCAGAAAAAAATACCTAGAGTTTACAACCACTGGACATTAATATCACTTATTATCAATGGCCACAATTCACCTATAAACAGGCACAGGTTAGGAGAAGGGATATGAAAATAGGATCCAACTTTCTGCTGTTTACAATGAACACACCTCAAACTCAGAGACAGGCACTACCTCAAAGTAAAGGGTTGGGAAAAGGTTTTCCAATCAAATGGTCCAAAGAAACAAGCATGTGGCTATACTAATATCTAAAAATTTGATTTTGAATGTAATTCAATCAGAAGAGATGGAGAAGGACACTTTATACTCATAACAGGAACAATTCATCAGGAAGAAGTCTCAATCCTGAATATCTACACCCATAATATAAAAGCACCCACATATGTAAAAGAAACATTATTAGGACACAAAGCATACATTAAACCCCAAACTCTAATAGGCAATTTCAACACTCCTCTCCCACAAATAGATATGTCAACCAGATAGGAATTTAACAGAGAAATAAAAGAATTAGCAGATGTAAAGAAGCAAATGGAGTTAACAGACATCTATATAACATTCCACCAAAACAGAAAAGAATATACCTTCTTCTCATCATCTCATGGAACCTTCTCAAAAAATGATCACATACTCAATAACAAAGCAAACATTCACAGATACAAAATATTTTAGTAACTACCAGTATACTATCTGATCACCATGGAATAAAATTATAATTCAACAACAATTCTACACTCAGAAAGCCTACAAACTCATGGAAACTGAACAGTCAACTACTGAACCATCCCTGGGTCAAGGAAGAAGTAAAGAAAGAAATTAAAATCTTCCTTGAATTAAACGAAAATGGAGACACAACATACCCATACTTATGGGACACTGTGAAAACAGTGCCAAGAGGAAATTTCATAGCACTAAGTACCCACATAAAAAAATGGAAAAGCTCACATTAGAGACTTAACAGTACAGCTGAAAGCTCTATAAAAAAATAGAAGCAGACTCACCCAGGCTGAGTAGAAGATTGAAAATAATCAAAATGCGGGCTGAAATCAACAAAAAAATCACAGAAAACAATCCAAAGAGTCGATGAAACAAAAAGTTGATTCTTTGAGAAAGTCAACAAGATTGAGAAACCTCTATCCAAAGTAATCAAACAGCAGAGAGAAAACACACAGATTAACAAGATCAGAAATGAAAAGGAATCTGAAGATGTTGTGATTTATTATTGCTGACACTATTGTTATATTTCTTCTTCAAAGCTTAAATCATAATATAAAATACTTAGAAGCACAAAGTGTATGGAAGGATTGTCCCACCCCTCCTTGACTCTGTAACTTATATCAGTTAAAAATAATTTCAGATACAACCTGGTTTTAATGAAAATTGTGGCGGCAGCAGGTGAACTCTGTGTCTCTCCTTTTTATTTCAGTAGAACAGAAACATGTATTCTACTTATGATTTCATAAGTACATAGGCCTTTGTATATCAGGCATCTTTACAAATTTTTCTGCTAAATATGAGACATAACGATAAATGACTTGACCAAAAAACCATTTTCTCAACTCTCCTCACTACTAGTAATTCCAATTCTGTATTTAAGCACACCCTGTTTTCTATTATCAATTCACTCTCCTGGTATATAACATGGAATTCTTAATCTTTCAAAAAAAGTTTCTCTTCTTTTTTTAGAGTATAAGCTGGAAAATGCAGTGTTCTATTTCAGTAAGCAAAGACCATCAAGATCCCATTGTTTGTTTCCTTGAACAAATCTGGAGAGAGCATGGTGGGGATCAATGTACTGTGAACGAGCACTAATAATTCCCCATTTCTAATGTCTATTTCCTTAAAATGATTGTTATCATTGCATTCCATGATGAAAATAACCAACAGAGCTTGGTGATGATAAAAGGTGCCTTTAATCCCAGCACTCAGGAGGCAGAAGTGGGTAGATCAATGGGATTTTTAGTCAGCCTTCTCTACAGAGTGAGTTGAAGGCAGACCAGGCAGGGTTACACAGAAAACTCTGGTTCAAAACAAAACAAAACAAAAACAAATAACCTCCCCCCCAAAGAAAAACAAACAAAACATCACACAATCACACATACACACACACACACACACACACACACACAGAGAGAAGAGAGAGAGAAATATTCAAACAGAAATAAAAAACAAAGAAGCCTGATTCACTGTGTTCCACATTTCAGAATTTGCAGCATATAAAAAAGTCACTCCATTCTACCACAGTGAGTAGGAAAAAAGAACTAGATTTGAAAGAGACAGTATAACTCTCATTGAATTATTTTTTTCCATCTGGGACACACACAAATAAAGATTATAGAATGCAAATTATAGTATTTAAAGATTGTGATTAATTGTTTTAAATAAAAGTTTATGAGACACTGTGTCATTAAATCATAGTATGACTCTCACTGCAGTCTGAACACACTAAACCTGATAGAAGAGAAAGTGGGAAGTACCCTACAACAGATGGGCACAGGAGATCGCTTCGTAAGTATAACCCCAGCAGCACAGACATTAAGGGCAACATTGAATAAATGGGACCTACTGAAACTGAGAAGCTTCTGTAAAGCAAAGGACACTGTCACTAAGACAAAAAGGCAACCTACTGACTGGGAGAAGATCTTCACCAACCCTGCAACAGACAAAGGTCTGATCTCCAAAATATATAAAATACTTAAGAAACTAGACTTTAAAATGCTAATTAACCCAATTAAAAAATGGGGCACTGAACTGAACAAAGAATTCTTAACAGAAGAAGTTCAAATGGCCAAAAGATATTTAAGGTCATGCTCAACCTCCTTAATGATCAGGGAAATGCAAATCAAAACAACTTTGAGATATCATCTTACACCTGTCAGAATGGCTAAAATCAAAAACATCAATGATAGCCTTTGCTGGAGAGGTTGTGGAGAAAGGGGTATCCTCATCCATTGCTGGTGGGAATGCAAACTTGTGCAACCACTTTGGAAATCAGTGTGGCGGTTTCTCAGGAAATTTGGGATCAACCTACCCCTGGACCCAGCAATACCACTCTTGGGAATATACCCAAGAGATGCCCTATCATATGACAAAAGCATTTGTTCAACTATGTTCATAGCAGCATTATTTGTAATAGCCAGAACCTGGAAACAACCTAGATGTCCTTCAATGGAAGAATGGATGAAGAAAGTGTGGAATATATACACATTAGAGTACTACTCTGCCATAAAAAACAATGACTTCTCGAATTTTGCATGTAAATGGATGGAAATAGAAAACACTATCCTGAGTGAGGTAACCCAGACCCAAAAAGAGGATCATGGGATGTACTCACTCATAATTGGTTTCTAGCCATAAATATAGGTCACTGAGTCTATAATTTGTGATCCTAAAGAAGCTAAATGGGAAGGTGAACCCAAAGAAAAACATATAGTTATTACCCCTGCTATGGGAAGTAGACAAGATTGCTGGGCAAAAAATTGGGACCTTGGGGGGGTGAGATGAGGGTAAGGGGAGATGGGGAGAGAAGGGTGAGAAGGGGAGGATGGGGGGAACTTGGGGAAACGGGATGATTGGGGATAAAACAAGGTTGGATAGAGGAGCAGGGAATCACATAACTTAATTAAGGGAACCACCTTAGGGTTGGTAAGAGACATGAACCTAGAGTGGCGCCCAGGTGCCCAGGGCAATGTCCCCAGTTAGTTCCTTGGGCAGCTGAGGATAGGGAACCTGAAATGACCCTATCCTATAACCACACTGATGAATATCTTGCATATCACCATAGAACCTTCATCTAGAGATGGATGGAGATAGAGACAGAGACCCATACTGGAACATCAGACTAAGCTCCCAAAGTCCCAATGAGGAGCAGAAAAGAGGGAGAACATGAGCATGGAAGTCAGGACCACGAGAGGTGCGCCCATCCACAGAGACAGTGGGGGCTGATCTATTGGGAGCTAACCAAGGCCAGCTGGACTGTGACTGAAAAACCATGGGATAAACCCGGACTCTCTGAACATGGCGGACAATGAGGGCTGATGAGAAGCCAAGGACAATGGCATGGGGTTTTATTCCTATTTCATGTTCTGGCTTTGTGGGAGCCTGGCCAGTTTGGATGTTCACCTTCCTAGACCTGGATGGAGGGGATAAGACCCTGGACTTTCCACAGGGCAGGGAACCCTGACTGCTCTTTGGACTGTAGAGGGAGGGGGAGAGGAGTTGGGGTAGGAGGAGAGGGGCAGGAGGAGGGGGAGGGAAATGGGAGGCTGGGAGGAAGCAGGGATTTTTTTTTCAATAAAAAAAGGAAAAAAAAAGAAAAAAAAGAAATTTATTAGTTAAATTAATCTAATTCTGATGACTTGGCCAGATGACATTATTTATGGCTGGGTAAAGAAAAAAATGTAAGTCAGCCAAACCACACATGTCCTTTATTTAAATCATTAGGGCATCAAAGGATGATATAAAACTCTCTCTTCAATTTTGAAAATATTTATATTGTTATAAATGATTTAAAACACCAAAAAAAAGAAAATGTCCATGTCTCTTGCCAATGTTTTTCACAGATGAATTATGATATGTTATTAAAGTCTATCACTTACTTTCAAACATGGATCATCTGTTTGGCATTGTACTAAGTCACCTAAAAACCCTATACTAACTAGAATGTCCCTATATTATTCTCTAAGATGTTCTAGTTTCATAATTACATACATCTTTTTTACAATTTTCAGTCATTTTATATGAGGGCTGAATTACTTATGCCTATAGGTGGTGGATTTTATATGGGTATGCACTTGTTCTTTCATTTGTGCTTAATAGGTGGAATTTATAGCTCCCCTGAGTTGTCATTTGGGTCCCCGTGTTTTTAAATAAGATAATTATGAAATTAATTGCTAACATAAAAATGTTACTGATTCATTTTCCATACGTAGCTAATATCCTTTTATAGGCAACTCAGTTTTGTATCATTTATTTATTAATACCACATTTTGTCAAAAATATAGAAGGCATGAGTATCAAAATAATTTTCATACCTAGCAGTCAATGACCAAGTGATAAAATTTAAAAAAAATCGAAAAACTCCTGGCAGAGCTGTGAACAAAAGATAAACAGTACATTTACATTCATACTTTAGGGCATGATATCTCAGGAAACAAAACAAACTATTAAAACTGGAATTGAGTATATGTAAATGTAAGAATGACTGGGAGAAGGATGTACATTACATAACATTCTCATTGCTAGTCAAAGAAATTTATAGTTAATAAACTATAATATCTTCATCTTTATGTCTGAAGAGGTTGGCAAATACAACTCTGTGAATCTTCCTTAGATAAATGAAGATATATGTTCAATTATAATCTGATACAAATATACTCATGGTAAGTTTGTTATCAACTTCTTACAGTTAAAAATATAAATATCTATATAAAAGGATAAATTCTATTATTAGTAGAAGATTCAGCAATAGAGATATTTATTTACTCACAAATATGAGTAAATTTTTAAAGAAACATTTATGCCTTGAAGATGAAGAAAAGATAATGAATGATATATGCTCTTGATTTTATCTAAATGAGATTGGACCATGAAAAAGTACATAACCTGTGCTTACAACAAGAATGTTCAGAGTTTGTCTGATACTTAAGCTTAAGAGAATTTGATCTAATAAAAATTTACAATGCTTCACACACAATGTGTATATTTATAAAGGGTAAGTATGGTAATGGTTTTATGCATGCATTTCAATATGAGTGTATAGTATGTACGAGTGATCATACAGTAATAATTATTGTATGATATTCTATTTGAAAAACATATATAACCTAACTGAATCACCTTGAATGTAACCAGAAATCTATATTCAAACACTGAAAAAGAACATAGTCAATAATTTGAAGAATTGGTTGAATGATTTGCTTCCATCTTATACTTTTGTTGTGCACAGCAGACTATGAGCACAAAGTTCTTGGAGCTCATTTCATCCTGGAGGATAATTAACTATGATTTTTCACTACATAATACCCATAGTTCCTTACAATTTAACTATGTGTTTTAGACAAAATTTAAATAAATTTCAATTTGACAACAAGACTAGGTTGTTAACCGTATTTATAATTGATTGGAAATGCTTTATCAATTTTTCATCTACCTGCTTGACTCCCATCAGTCACCACATTTTGTTTTGATATTTTCATTCTTGTTCTGTAAGAAGATTTATTTGTGTCATCTTTAAATTTAAGAAGCCAACATAACCGTCTTCTCTATGTACACTGTTATGCAGTCCATGGTATTTGCATATTGCTCCCCAGGGAGGTCCCTGTCTTGTTGGCCTAAATAAAAGCTCAGCTCTACTCCTGCCTTCACTGATAATTCTACTTAATTTATCCCCTCAAAATGATGTTTCCTGTCCAGTCCCTGTTTCTGCTAATTTTCTGCATTCTGGGTAAGAATAGTGATAGATGAAAGTAGGAATGAGGATAAAGTGAAATATCTGGTTGCCTATATGTGCTGTCCATGTGTAATGAGGCAGGTCCTGTTGTTCTGGATGGGCATGTGAGGCTTAGTTATGTGATGATAAGAAACTAAAAAGACATCATCTGTGCTAAGAAGGAGATTCTGATTTACATTAACTTTGTACAATTCTGTTTTAATTTCAGGAACTTATGGTGATGTTGTGATGACCCAGACTCCACTCTCTTTGTCGGTTACCATTGGACAATCAGCCTCCATCTCTTGCCAGTCAAGTCAGAGTCTCTTACACAGTGATGGAAAAACCTATTTGAGTTGGTACCTACAGAGGCCAGGCCAGTCTCCACAGCTCCTAATCTATTTGGTGTCCAACTGTTACTCTGGAGTCCCTGACAGGTTCAGTGGCAGTGGTTGAGGGACAGATTTCACTCTCAAAATCAGCAGAGTGGAGGCTGAAGATTTAGGAGTTTATTACTGCTTCCAGAGTACACATGTTCCCCCCACAGTGATACAGACCCTAACAAAAACCTCCTTGCTTGGAGATGCCCTGCTGCAATGTGCTGCTTGACTGGAGAAGAACAGTTCACTTTTATTACTGTGAGGTGCAGGTGCAAGGGGACCAGTGCACCTGAGAACTCTAGCTAAACTCATCCAGTTAGGTGAATTGTTTGGTTAGTCCTCATCTGATACGAATTTCTTGTCTTTCATTCTGTAACATCCATGGTACTAATTCTACTGTATAATAATAATTTCATATCATTATTTCAGTTTACTGTCTAAAATTTGTATGCATTTATAAATTTTCATTATTTTCTTGAACTTCATTTTCAATGTTTCCTTTTAATCATGTATGCTCATTTGTTAGATTCTCTTTCCGCTTCTAAAATCCTTAAAAGTCTATCTATATTTCCTTTTATCTTCCTAAGTAGACTTGATAAAATTATTTTGAATATCTTTATAATTTTTTTCTGTATCCTTTCTTAGGTGCAAGCAACCAGACAGTTGCCATGCTCATTTACCAGAGAGAGGGAAGAGAGAGAGAGAGAGAGATTGCTATTTGTGAACCTAGAATAAATGTCTGTGAAAATTCTATTTCAGGTTTCTATACTGAGTTTCTCATGAAAATAAGCCTATGATTTAACCTGTCTACTGTAGACCATGCTTAGTTCACAGTGTGCATTGTGTTGCAATCTGTGTAATTCTTTAATTGTACTCAACATCATCAAAACCTGCAAATGTTACCATGGTCTAAGTTTGAACACTGAGGTCTTGTCTACTGGTATGGGGGTTTTCTTTGTCTGGTATGTTACCTGCTTTCCTGTGAATAGCAGGTGTGGGACAGGATATCAGCGTTTCCACAGTCTTTTCAGATTTCTTTGATGTTTTCCGGTCTGTGGAAGAGCCTTATTCCTTTTTGCCTTAGGGTGAGTGTGATATTACAAATGGAACTAACCTTTTGTAAACAAGAGAGCAATATGATTTTCATGCCTTCTATGAAAAAGTAAAGCGTGAGAACTTTGCAGCAGTTCCATGCAGTGCCTGTGAAAAAGATTCACCAGCAACAAACACTTCTGAGGAAGATGTAGGGACTGACACAGGACACACTTATACATTCTGACAGCTATAGAAGGCACATTTGCTTTCATATTGATCTCATATGAATACAGGTTATTAGACACAAAGTACTTCCTATCCTTACAAGAACATTTGATTTGTTTAAGTGGTTTAGTATCTTGATGGTGTCTCATTTCACTTTGTTGTTTTATCTCATATATATTAGTTGCACAGTATTTATCATTGGTCCTGCTTCTTTAGTGTTAGTAAGCAGAGAAAGCATCAGTCATTATCCTAGAGAATGCCAGGAAACTTTGTAGATCATCTCTCCTTTACCTTCAATCAGTATCTATCTATCTATCTATCTATCTATCTATCTATCTATCTATCTATCTATCTATCTATCTACCTATCCATCTACCTACCTGTCTATCTGTCTGTCTGTCTATCTAAATATCACTTATCTTTTATGATCTATCATCTGTCTCAATGTCTCTGTCTCTGTCTTTCTCCTGATAATTATACATACGTATGCTGTTTTACAAGTCCCACCTTAGAGTCTTTTCAAAAATGCTGACCTAATTCTTCCCATTAATCACCCTCCTATTTGTACATCTTCTTTTTTATGCAGTTGTTGTGAACATTACTGGCCAAATATGTCCTAACAAATATTTGTGCAGTGTTTGCACATGTTAGCTTCAGAGAATGCCTTACTCTTTATAGTAAAGAGAACATGGTTCAAAATAAACAAAATGATACACCACAAAATAACTATTAAAACCTAAAAATACAATTATATTTTGAATCTTCTGTAATAAGAAAACAATCAAATTAAACATTAATTAAAGTAATGCATGGATCAATGATATATGGAAACAATGAACCTGCTTATTCTTGAATAAAAGGTAAAATAAGAGATAATATTAAAGTTGATTAAAATTTTTTAAGTATATTGAAATAAAACTAAAATAAAGAGAAACAATTCCGACATAGGTCTTTATCAGGAAAGTATGGAGTCCTTGTTAACTCACAGATTTCCTCAGAAACTGTCCATGATTGTAATAGGTGTGAAAGATTGGATTAATGTTTACAAACTTTTATAAACATAGGCCTAATGTGTGAAAATGTGTGTCACTGGTGTGGGGTTGGTTTTATTTTTTATTTATTTATTTATTTTTTGCCAGACTCACTTTAAATTCTTCATCAAAGTATTCACAAAATAATAGGTACTTTGTTACGGTATGTGTCAGCAATAAACCACATGTAATCAATAAAAAAAAACTTGATGAACCTGGTACAATCACTATAATAATTGCTTAGAATTCACTCCTTTATTCTAATGATTTAATTTGATTCTATTAATTGATTAATTCTGCTGCTCTTTCAATATTTATTTTGCAAAGTCAGACAAAATCTCATTTCTTTATTTATAAATATCATTCATTTCAGATGTGAAGATGAATTTAGGTGTTTATTCTACGCTGTATGCAATGGTGTTAGACAGGTAGGGTGAATAAATTCTATAAAATATGATTACGAAATGAGAAAACATTTTACCTAAAATGACATGGGCTGTATATACCATTCAGTGTTTAAGTGGATTACTTTTTATTGACAGGGAACGTGGGTTAGGATCTCAGTACCTACATGGCAGCTCAAAACCTTGTGTGACTCAAATTTCAGGGAATGTAATGCTCTGTTCTGAGCTCCAAGGACACCACTGCACAGCTACATGCAAGCAAACAAAATATTCAGACACATAACATTTTAAAGAGGGAAATTTTACAAACTTGACAATGTGAATAAGACTTGGTGTGGCTTATGCCTAAGCTGTCACTATAAACTTCAGATAGACAGTGCTGTTTGTGTTTGAAAATGACTTTAGTGTTGTCTTTTTTATTATTACATAGTTGCTTTGCTAAGTGTAACATGGAGGGCCTGGCTTGTTTGTTGGAGTTTTTGTCCCGCCCAGTACCCCACAACTGTTTAGTCCCAAAGAAAATCACACAAAGATCACTATAAGTTATAAAGCTGATTGGCCCATTAGCTCTAGCCTCTCACTGGCTGTCACATCTTGATTAACCCATTTTTCTGATCTATGTTAGCCATGTGGCTCAGTACCTATTTTCAGTGGGGCAGCTCACATCCTGCTGCTTCTGTGTTCTGGGCACGAGTGGGAGGAATCAACTTCCTCCTTCCCAGAATTCTCCTGTTCTCATTACATCATTTCTGCTTCCTGTCTGGTTTTCCTGTTTATACTTCCTGCCTGGCCAATAAGTGTTTATTTTAAACATGATTGACAGAATACAGACAATTCTCCTGCACCAGCTAAGTAAGGAAAATTTATTTATGTATATAATAAATAAAAATGTCTCAGAAGATAAAATCCATGATTATTCTTTGTTCCCTGTGATGTACAGTTTGTTAACAGCAGCACACACCAATACACTCTTCTTTAGCACCTCTCATTTCCCATGTCCAGGTACTTACAAGTTAGTTTCTGGATAGACAATTTAAATGAGGAGTCACCACAGAAGCAGATCTAAGTCATCTAAAGTTACTGTGGACTTCAGATACATAGTAGTAGCATAATTTTGTTTGATAGTCTATATACCTGAAATCTTTAACTCACCTTATAGAAGCTTAGTCCAACATAGAAGGCCCAAGGAACTTTACTTCTAGTTCTTCTTTTCCTGAAATTGATGATTATGGTTCATTTCAAATATATACTAATGTATTTTTTCTTTATTGACTCCCATGAGGGTAGTTGTGGAATAAAATATTCAGCATATACTAATGTCAAAACATGACCTATATCTAGATGGCACCTACAACTCCTCAGAACATGAATTTGCTGAAAAACTCCATTATCATATAACATCATTATATGAAAAGATAATTTCAGAGTTGCCAGTCTGATTAGATCACAGGACTGGATAAGATATTGCATATTTTTGTGATAGATTTTGAGGTATTAAACAGGGCTATAAGAGCCATCAACCTTTCAGAGCAGGTAAAAGAATGAGGTTAGTTTACAGGAGTAACTGAATGAGAATTGATATGTGGCAGTGAGGAGATACTAGCAAAAAAAAAAAAAAAAAAAAAAACAGGAATCAGTAGGAAGATCAAACATTGTATCCAGGCCTGAGAAACACAGTATCCTTCTCAAACTGTAGGAACACAAGAGTAGATGGAAGATGTTTATCATTTGGAGAAGAGATCTAAACAGAGATCTAAGTCACAAGAAGAAGGCAAAGAATGAAGGCTACAACTTAGGGAACCTCAGTCTATTTTCCACCAAACAAGAGAAAAGTCCTAACCAGGCAGTGGCTGTTATTATTGCACTGTTAATCCTTAACCATTTATAGCAGTGAATGGAACAAGGAGGACAATAAATCAACAATGAAAAGAGCCTGTGAGCTCTTTGCACTTCTGATGTTATGCAGTCCTGGATGACTGTGTGCTAACGGGAAAGCATGGAAAAAAGCATGAGAAAAAGTCACAGGAAATCAAAAAATTCATGCACTATTCTGGGGTTTTTCAAAGTACTAAACAATCAGAATTCAAGATTAACTTCTTACTTTTGAAGAAAAAATAAACCTCACATTTCTAGCCTAGGACAGCTGTGAATGTTAATTCAGGGTGAGTTATTGAGGGGCACAAGTTCTATAGCTGAGCTCATCCTCAAAGGCTGTTGCTTTTTTGGGTATGTTGGAATGCATTCCTCAGCCAAGAAGACTCCTTCATAGCCTGGTCATACCCTGAGATAAAACAGTTTCAGTTAATACACATCATGGACACGAGGTCATCACTCTATTTCTTGGTTTCCTAATGTCCTGCCTACTGATTAAGGAAGAAAACAATGTAAATTTACTTATCATTACAATTAGGGCTTCCTGGTAGTTCAAGTATTTTCTTTGGTAGTATGTTTATGTTTAACCTTGTGTATATTTTAATTGTATCTCTATTGACAGTTTCTAGATGTGATATCAAGGTAACTCATACTCAGTATTTCCACTTTGTACCCCAGGAGACAAGTTACCATTGCTTTCCAATTATCCTTGTATGAACAGAATCTAGGAAAATCTCTTAAATTCCTGATCTAAGATATACATTCGACTAGAAGATTGAGCTTCAGTGGTTGTGGACTTATTTTACTTTCATCAGCAGCAAACAGGAATATGAAGAAGGTACGATATATTATTGTTGACACTATTGTTATATTTCTTCTTCAACGGTCAAATTATAATATAAAAGACTCAGAAATACAGAAGTATGAGGAGGGATTGTCCCACTCCTGCTGGACTCTGTGACTCCATCAGTTAAAAATAATTTCAGATACAATCTGGTTTTAATGAAGGTTGTGTTTTTAGTAGCAGTAGCAGGTGACCTCTATGTCTTCCCTTTCTATTTCAGTAGTACAGTAACAAGTATTCTGCTTATGATTTCATAAGTATATAGGAATCTGTATATCAGGCATCTGTATAGTGTTATCAATTAGGCTATACAACAAACAAAAGAACTTTCGGCATGAGTAATTGGAACCACTCTAACATGTGATGGCAATTCTATTTTATATTCCTTAACTGGCTTATACATGTTGGTAACAGATAGTCTTTGAGAAACCAGCCCACTGAGGCATGGTCTCTTTATCTTTGAAAAGCAGCTGCAGCCTCCTCTCTCGCTCTTGCTCCTAACTCCAATTCCACTGTCCTGTATGACGATGTTGTGTAAATCTTTTCTCCTCAAATAAATAACCCTTTGAATAATAAGTCCAAACTAGTGTGATTGTTTCGAGATTTAATTGCAGTTACTGGTTGATACTGCATACTTTTATTTTGATTTTCTTTTTTTTTATTTTACAAAATGTTTTTTTTATTAATTTTTTATTGAGAAAAAAAAACGTTTCCCCCTCCTCCCCGCCTCCCATTTCCCTCCCACTCCTTCCAC
This sequence comes from Neodon shergylaensis, assembly GCA_025134845.1. NCBI lineage: Eukaryota > Metazoa > Chordata > Mammalia > Rodentia > Cricetidae > Neodon > Neodon shergylaensis. Next base: position 128,908 of record JABTXL010020228.1, read on the forward strand.
CCTTCTCCCCCTCCCCCCACTCCTCTCTCCCTCCCTCTCCAGTCCAAGGGGCAGTCAGGGTTCCCTGCCCTGTGGAAAGTCCAAGGTGCTCCCCCCTCCATCCATGTCTAGGAAGGTGAACATCCAAACTAGCTAGGCTCCCACAAAGCCAGAACTTGAAGTAGGATCAAAACCCAGGGCCATTGTCCTTGGCTTCTCATCAGCCCCCATTGTTCGCCATGAACAGAGAGTCCGGTTTTATCCCATGCTTCTTCCGTCTCAGTCCATCTGGCCTTGGTGAGCTCCCAATAGATCAGCCCCACTGTCTCAGTGGTTGGGTGCACCCCTCGTGGTCCTGACTTCCTTGCTCATGTTCTCCTTCCTTCCGCTCCTCAATGGGAACTTGGGAGCTCAGTCCGGTGCTCCAGTGTGGGTCTCTGTGACTATCTCCATCCATCCCCAGATGAAGGTTCTATGGTGATATGCAAGATATTCGTCAGCATTGCTATAGGATAGGGTCATTTCAGGTTTTCAAATCACATTACAAGGCTCCTTAATTGGCAATTTAAAACTCATACCCCAAAAAAAACAAATTATTTCCCACAAGTATTCCATAAATCTACACCTTTTAATCTATGTAAAGAGTGAGCATTTTAAAAATAAAAACTAGAATTCTACCTGCTTGATTATTTGAGTATCAAGACACTTTTTCATTAAATAAAAGAAAATTTATAAAAGTCAACCATATAATCAATAAAATTCTTTTTGTTCTAAATATGAGACACAATGATCATTGACTTGACCAAAAAATCATTTATTCTCATCTCTCCTCACTACCAGTACTTCCAATACTGTATTTAAGCATACCCTATTTCTTTTTTTTTGTTTGTAATAACACTATATTTTATTGTGGAAAAATACAAAAGCATTCTGGTTGTACAAAAAGCAGACCAAGGTGTTCAGTCAAGAGGGTATTGTTACACAATTCGAGTGATAACAACATTAATGATAATTTAAAAATGCTTCCAGGAATTCATACAAACAGTTTACTGTTTACTTTTCTGTTGCTGTTAAAATATAATTACTGAAGCAAAAATGAAAAGGAAGAGTTCATTTGGGCTTACTCTCCTGGGGGCTTAAGAATCCATAATATGAAGAAGGCAGCAAGGGCAGCAAGCTGACCTCACATCTTCAAATGCAAGCATGAAGTAGAAAGAGCCAGATGAAACTGGACAGAGACTATAAGTACTCAAGCCCCATTCTTTTTCTTTTTCCAAAACCCACTCAGATATCTTTGTGTGTTTCCCCTTACAATTCCTCCTTTCTTTTACTTTAATTTTATTGTTTAAATTGTTTGTATTGTACTATATCTTTTTCTCCACTCCAATCCCTTATTCTCCCCTCTCCTTTTACCCTGTCCCATGGTCCCCATGTTCCCAATTTACTTAGGAGATCTTATCTTTTTCTACTTCCTATGTTGATTAGATCCATGTATGTCTCTCTTTGTTGTCTAGGTTCTCTGGGATGGTGCATTTAGGCTGCTTTTCCTTTGCTTTATGTCTAAGAGCCACTTATGAGTGAGTATATATAATATTTGTCTTACTAGGTCTGGGTTACCTCCCTCAATATGATGTTTTCTAGATCCATCCACTTGTCCGCAAATTTCAAGATGTCATTTTTTTCCTGCTGTGTAGTACTCTATTGTGTAAATGCACCACATTGTCTTTATCCATTCTTCAGTAGAGAGACATTTAGGTTGATTTCAAGTTCTGGCTATCACAATTAATGTTGCTATAAACATAGTTAAACACATGTCCTTGTGGTATGATTGAACATCCTTTGGGCATATACCCAAAAGTGGTATTGCTGGGTCTAGAGGAAAAAAAAAACAGTCTATGCAGGCTGTAGGCTGTATCTAAATGCAATAGGATTAGCTGTGTTAGCATTTTAGAAGTATTCTTTTAGAAATTTTTGTTAAATTCCTTATAACAAGCACACACTTTCAGAGATGCTCCTTTTCCTGGTTTTGTATCTCATAATGTTTTGAAAACACAGTGTTGCTTCACTCTCTGCTGCCCCTACACACAAACTCACAGAGATGAAACCTGCCAGGAGCTATTTTCTGAGACAGAAGAATGTGACAGACAAGACCTGAACTCAGATTTCTACCTGTCACCCTCCCCACCACAACTGTTGTATCAGCTCTGTCGGTTCTAATGTAACTTGCATGTATCCTATGATTAAGCTCATTATTGCCTGAATGCATTCCTGTTAATTTTCTAATTGAAGAGAGTTGTCTGGAAGTGAGCATAATATTCAGGTGTAATACAAAAAACACATAATATAGTCTATTACGTCCTTGATTAATTTATTATACATTTATCAAACCAAGACATAATACTTTTATTTAATATGCATGCATTTCAGCTAATTTTAAAACAATATTTTATGTTTTTATTATAAGTATAATATGTTCACTGTTAGATATTTGATAAGTACAGACAAAGATGTGGAAATTATAGAGATACTAAAAGGAAATCACTTATATAATTTTTCGCACCTTCATAAATATTTTTGTCCTTTTCTAGAATGGTTGGGACTTTGTTTTATTCTTCTTTTTCAATATTCATTCCATGACTTATTTAAATTGTATTTGAGTGATTTAATAAGAAAATTAGCTATGTATGTATGTATGGTTTTTAGTACACAATTGTAACTTTTTAGTCTGTTGTGGTTTGGATTAGGATGCCCTCCACAGGCTCAGATGTTTACACACTTGGTCACCAGATGATAGTACTGTGTGCAGGCCGGAGGTGTGGTTTTGTATAAGGAAATATGCTACTTAGAATGGAATTTGAAGTGGTCTCCTGTGCCAATGCGTTCAAGTGTACTTCCCACTTTCTCTTCAATGAGGTTCAGTGTGGTTGGTTTAATGTTGAGGCCTTTGTTCCATTTGTACTTGAGTTTTGTGTGCGTTAATAGATAGGGATTTATTTTCATTCTTCTACTTGTTGATATCCAGTTGTGCCAGCACCATTTGTTGAATACACTTTCCTTTTTCCATTTTATATTTTCTACTTCTTTGTCAAAAATCAGGTGTTTGTAGGTGTGTGTATTGATATTTGGGTCTTTGATTTGGTTCTATTGGTCCTCCTGTCTGCTTTTATGGCAATATCAGACTGTTTTCAGTACTGTATCTCTGAAGTAGTTTGAAGAGCACCAGTAGCATATACATTGAGAGAAACAATTAATAAATGGGACCTCCTGTAACTGAGAAGCTTCTGTAATGCAAAGAGAATTATCAACAAGACAACACAGCAGCCTACAGAATGGGAAAAGATCTTCACCAATCCCACATTGGACAGAGGGTTCATATCCAAAATATACAAAGAACTAAAGAAATTAGTCATTAAAAGAACAAATAATTCAATTAAAAATTGGGTACAGACCTAAACAGAGAACTCTCAGCAGAGTAATCTAAAATAGCTGAAAGACACTTAAGGAAATACTCAACATCCTTAATCATCAGAGAAATGCAAAAGAAAACAATTCTGAGATTCCGTTTTAGACCTGTAAAAATGGCGAAGATCAAAAACACTGATGACAACTTATGCTGGAGAGGATGTGGGGTAAAGGAAATACTCCTCCATTGCTGGTGGGAGTGCAAGCTGGTAGAGCTGCTTTGGATATCAGTATGGTGGTTTCTCAGAAAATTAGCATACCCTATTTCTATAATATTCTCAATTCACTCTCCTGGTATATAACATGGAATTCTTAATCTTTCAAAAAACTTTCTAGGGTTTTTAGATTATAAACTGGAAAAATGCAGTGTTCTCTTTCAGTGAGCAAAGACCATCAAGATCCCATTGTTTGTTTCCTTGAACAAATCTTAAGAGAGCATGGTGTGGGTCAATGTACGGTGAAAGAGCACTAAAAATTCCTTACTTCTAATATCTATTTCCTTAATTATGATTGACTCATAATGATTGTTATCATTGCATTTCCATGATGAAAAATAACCAACATAACTTGGTGATGGTAAAAGGTGGCTTTAATCCCAGCATTCATGAGGCAGAGGTAGGTGGATCTATGGGTTTTAAGTCAGCCTTGTCTACAGAGTGAGTTACAGGCCAGGCAGGCTTACACAGAAAACTCTGGGTAAAAACAAAACAAAACAAAACAAAACAAAAATATGAAACCCTCCCCTCTCAAATAAAAGCCAAAACATCACACATAGACACACACACACACACACAGAAAGAAAGAGAGAGAGAGAAACACATACACACACACACACACATTCAAACAGAAATAAAAACAAAGAAGCCAGATTCATTGTGGCCCACATTTCAGAATTTGCAGGATATAAAAAAGTGATGACACTTGGAGTCACTCCATTAACACCACAGTGAATATGAAAAGAAGAGCAAGATTTGAAAGAGGCAGTATAACCCTCATTGAACAATTTCTTCCATCTGAGGCAATACAAATAAAGACTATATAATGAAAAATTATAATATTCAAAGATTGTGATTAGTTGTTTAAAATAAAAGTTTATGAGATACTGTGTCATCAAGTCATAACATGACTCTCAATGCAAACGTTATTTTTTTTGATAACAGTTTCCTGATTTAATACAGTCTTTCTGGTAGTATCCTTAGGGCTGTTATTTTTCTGTATGCTTTACAAGAATAGCACAGCTAGGATTATTAAATAATAAAAAGATTGCTCTTTATAGTGATTTTTATATTTTATTGAATAAATTATAACTATATTCCCCTCTTTTGTCTAAAATAAAAATATATAAAATATTGATTCTGTATTTATGTTTTAATAAATAAAATATCATTATTGCTCTTGAGCAAAATCTATGGGACATTTCTCATATGTCAGCTCTTAGGCCTAAGAGGGAGACAGTTAGAATTAGAGTGGCTATAATGACAGTGCCCTTCATTTCTCCAAAAGAACTTTTTCTTTTATCTATTAAAAGTAGAAAGCAAACTTTCTCTTTTCATTTTATGTACTATTCCCAGTTCCTTCTCTCTCCGCTCCAACCATTCCCTCCAAATTCCCCCACTACCCACTCCTATTCACTCCTCAGAGATGCTAAGGCACATTGCTTTGAAGAAGGTCCAAGGCACTCCCTACTCTATCTAGGTTGAGCATGGTATCCATCTAAAGAGAATAGGTTCCCAAAAGGTCAGTCTAAGCAGTGGTGATAAATCCTGGTGATAAATATGGCCAGTCATATCTCAGTCTGCCCCAGCCATACTGCTGTCACCCACAGAGGGTCTTGTTTGGTTCTATGCTGGTTCCTTCCCTGTCTGGTTAAGGTTAGTGAACACCTATTTGCTCAGATAAGTGTCCTATTAGCTCAGTCGGTGTGCCCATCATATTCTCACTCCTCCCACTCTTCAAATGTACATTGAGAGTACAATGCCATACTCCACTGAGGGTCTCTGCTTCTATTCCCATCTGTTGTTGGATGAAAGTTCTATGGTGACAGTTAAGATATTCATCATTCTGACTACAGAGCAAGGCTAGTATGGGCACACATTCCTCTCTTTTTTAGGGTTTCAGCTGCATTCATTCCTATGGATTCCTTGAAATTTATCTAGTGTTAGGTTCCTTGCTATCCCCATAAAATGCCATAATTGCTCTCTCAAACAAAATATCTCTTTCCTTGCCCTCATCTCTGTACATCTTTCATTTCAACTATCCCATTCCCACAAGTTCTCCCCCTTCCTCTTCTCCCCTTCAACACCAGT